>VXBB01025236.1:134718-150985 GCA_013399915.1 Illadopsis cleaveri | reverse complement strand
AAGTAATAGCAAAACAACCTCAAACACAAAACCTCAACCTCAAAACACCTACAACACAAAAACTACCCTGCAGTAGCTGTCTCAGATTAAAACTTCCATGACAGAAAAGTAGAACTTAGTTCAGAAATCAGTGAAGACTCATGAGAAAGGGAGATGTCTCTGCAAATAATTAGCTACTCCAAAGTAGTAATTATTATTTTAAGTCTTTCTTTGCAATTTATTGGAGTTTTAAACAACTTGGTTTTCTTTTGTCCTGTTTGACAGAACTTGTATTCCATTTTTTTGTGTTATGCTTCTTCATTTAATAGAAAAATATTTTTTACTGGTAAGTGTTCAACTGAGAAAAAAATACTCAAATGTCTGGGTTATAGATTATTTTTTCATTTGTAGCAAAGCACACAAAATATTCAATATTTCTTACAAAAAAGCATATGACTGTTTAGTACACTGCAGGAATCTTGATGAGAATCGAAACATATTTACAGAGGAAATATGAAAATTATATTAATAATGACAATGTCATCTACAAGTATGGATATTACTTACAAAACATTTCCATTTTGCACTGCAACAGTGCAAATACCAGTTTAAACAACCAGAAGGATTCATGAATGCCAGAGAAGCTGACCATCCTGTCGGCCTTTCTGATAGGTAAAGAACATAAAACTTGACCTGTATCCTAAACAGGGAGCAACTCCATGAATTTAAAGCCTTGAAAGAAAATACTATGTATTGTATACTTTTCTTTTTCTTTAAGCATTTAATTAATCACTACAAAATCCAATAAGCACATAAATGCACACAAAAATATATGTTACTTTTCTCTTCAAAATGTGTGCAATAGATTAAAAAAATCCACCTTGATAAGATTAGAGGGATTTTGATGAGTACGTAAAACTTGAATACTATTTTAGGAAAAATATATCTTTGAAAGTTACCCATTTCTTGCCAAATTTGCTGTCAAGCAATTTTTAATATCTGCCCTTTCTCCCCAAAAAGTTTTTAACTAAAACAAGGTATTACCATTAAAATACAGAGCACTGGTCTGTAAGTCTGGTGTCCATTTCTTGTAAAGTCTCAAATCTGATGTAGCAAAGTGATCAAATATGCTCTATGCATTCCCTATTTCTATTTTTCAGAATAGAAATAGAATTAAAAAAAAATTTTAGAATGGAAATAGAATTTTTCAGCATCTTATTATGTGTGCTAATATCACAACAATCAAAAAAAACGGTAATGCAGGCAGGATTCTTTGGAGATAACGTTTAAAACCTACTCTTTTGTCCCTAATAAGGAGAAAAAACTAAAACAAGCCGAATTTCCACATGCTCTACAGGTTGAGAGGCATTGAATGAGGTAGAAAACTCCAATTATTACATTCCTGATAGGCATTTGTGTTCTGATTGATGGGAATTTTCGTTCATCACTGTGGAGTAATTGATTTTTAAATGTAGATACTCCATTGTCCACCTTCCAACATTAAAAAATTATTGCTGTAAAAAACCAGTAACAATAACTTTCTGAAAAATAGTAGTTACTATAGTTAATATTACATTGTTAATTATAGTTCTTCCTTTACTTAAAAATATGAGTTAAAAAATCAAATAATTAGTAATCAATTTATTTTATTTAGAAAGTTAAAGGCTAATTTTCTTAAATATACTGAAAGTAATAAAACTCTCTAGATGTATTTATCATACAGAATACTCTAGGAAAATCTATTTTTTTCTACTGATGGTATCTTGCTCCACCTCTTTATCCTTTGGTTTAATTAATGATGAATAGCTGCAAAGAAAATAAATCTATGCCATTAAAAACTTGCATGCATCCGGACTATTTTCAGCACTATAAATCATTAACCAATAACGCAATATAATTTAAAAAACCTTAGGCCAGACTTTCAAAGGAGTTTAGGTACTTAAGGTGGGTAGGATTCTACTATAATTTTCAGGAATTTAAGCATCAATTCCACAGAAGAGTCAGTGACATTTAGGATTCTACATGATTCTGAAATACTGGTGGGTATTATTTTACATGTTTTGGTACCTAAGTGGTTTTAAAAAATCTGATGGTTCATCAACCCCTCTTGAAGCAGAGAAGAGTAGCTTGATTTTATGACCATGGGCTCACAAAAAAAGTTAGCATAAAATAATGAAGATGGGCATACATGTTGTTGCAGCTATATTGTGAAAAATAGCATTGCATGACTTTTTGCTCACAGTACATAATGAGCTGGCTTGCTACAGAGGTATGTAAGGACCACTCTACACACTACAGACACATGAATAGATGCTGAGAACTGCACTGGGCAGTAATTTGTGTTAATGATTTTTGTTGTAATACTGAGTAATGGGGGCATTGATTACAGAGTATGTTAACAAACACAGCAGTCAGCTTCATATACATAAAAAACAGATTCAGGCATTAAATGTAACTTAAATGAATGACAAACCTGTCTCATAAATAGCTTCAAGAAATCAAAAATAGTCTTTTTTACTCTAATGAGACAGAAAACCAGAAAATGAAAGCACATACCCTCTCCCAAGTGTTCAATTTCTTCCTGTTAAACTTATTCTACCCATTTATCCTTTTTTTTTTTTTTTTCTGCCCTGTCTTATCATAAATTTTGGCTGCACAGCATTCAAGGGTTTTAAAGGTAGCCTCAGCCTCCTGCTCCTTGACCATAAGAAAAATCTAGCCTTAAACTGCCACTGTTTCACTGCATTACAGACATCTTTTAAAACATGATGCAATTGCCCTTCTTCCATGAAGACATAGATAGATGGAAAGTCAGACTGGAAAACAGACACTGGTAAAAAAATCCAGTAGACATCTTAAAATTCCTCATTTCCCGTAAGCTCAAAGTAATTTTTCTGCAGCGAAATACTCCTGAAGCTGCAGTGAAAATATTCTGTATTCTAGTGGCATTTTGAATGGGTGATAGTGGTGATGGGATAGAAATCAAAGCATAAACTGCAAGGAGAAATAACTGTACGGTTTATTTCCAGGATAATGTTTGTACTAGGATGCTCTAAAAAAAGCCCCATTAATAAGTAGCTCCATTTTCATATACAATACTCTTATAATATAGTCCATTTGCTTTTGTAAACATAACATGATGCTTTGGATGACAGGTAATTCACAGGTTCAATATCTTTCACTAATTGAACCTGGATGAAATAGGGAGAACAGTAATCAGAACTGATTTCAAGTGCTGCTCACCTGAGGGAGTGAAAATGGTATCTTCTCACAAGAAAAAATGTTGATACTGCATTAAAAAGACAAGTTCTGTGATATCCTGTGTCCCTCAGGAGAAACAGGAGTCTAATAAACTGCAAAGTATTTCCCTATTGAGGTAGAACACCAGGAATAAGGAGCAGATTTTAATGAAACCACTTGACTGCAGATATGCAGGTTAATGGCTCTCTTCCCACAGCACTCAGTTCCATTCACCCAGCCTTATTTCTGTTCCCACTACAGAAAGGCTGGCTGCCCATCTTTACTCAGTTTGATACAGGCTGAGTTAGCTGCTTTGGACCCAAGTCTATAAAAACTCCAGATAAACTCCAACTTTATTTCAGAGAAAAATTTTGAGATCAGATGTTTATTGTCAGATTGTCCACTGTATTTGTTCGAAAGCTGTGTCAGAGTCTCTAGGAAAACTTTATCAATACATAAGTATATAAATCATAGATATGATTTCCAGAATGGCTGGAATGGTATATTTATCAAGGAAAAGAATGTATTTGAAAGAACAGACAGTGACAGTCCAAAGAGAGACATAAGTGAAGACAGCTGCAAATTTTGGAGGCAGATGTAATGCAGTGACAGTAAAGGTGAAGAACAAACCAGAGACCAGTCAAGCTGAGGAGGCACCTTTGGGACTTCCATTCAGAAGACAGACATACATTCTGCCTCCAAAAAGAGTGAAAATCCTTACAAAACAAAAACAAACAAACAAACAAACAAACAAACAAACAAAACAAACAACAAAACAACATATAACACAAAAAACAAAAACAAACAAAGAAAAAAACAAAAGAAGAAGAGAAGGAAAGAAATGTTGAGTAACAATTGTAAAATGTGATATTTTTTCACAAATTATGATTAGGATAGAGATGAAATGTGAAGCCCTGAAAATTGTGCAGGAAACAAAACCAAAAATAATGAACTAACAGGATTCAAATAAATATCTTTGGTGTTTTCTAGCTAAAACAAAGTCATCTCTTTCAGTTAATTAGGAACAACTTGACATAAAGCAGCAGATAATAAAACAAAATTGCAATGGATACTTTAGAAATTGAAATTGAACTGGTATTCCATTGATGATTTATTGTTCATTAAAAAGCGTTTAATTGTGACAAAGATATATAAACTTCCATCACAGCCAATGGACATCAAGGGCAGATGCACAAGTAAGAATTCATTTTGTTTTCCCGAGGCACATGGGGCTAGTACATAAAAGCAGAATAGGATACTGGACCTATAGAAGACTCGTACATTCTGGAATGTTAAATGGAGATCAGCTACAGAGCTCTTCTTTTGTGGCACACTGCGATAGTATCTGGAAAGATAACTCAACTAATGGTCACATTTTCCATTTTATTCACCTACATAGCAACAACATAATTCTTTTAAATTGAAAAAAACCCCCATGAAATTCATTAAGTCAAATGAAAACTTTTTCAGTTTCAAAAAAAGGTGAATTGTAACCTTGAAAAACAAATTTCCAAGAAAATAGAAAAATATTGAAATAAAATTAATTTCTAATTACCCCTACCTGCACTAGTTTAACTGACATAATCAAAAAACACCCTGTTCTGTTCTGTACATGTCTTACATCCCATTCATCATTTATTTGTAAAGACTGGCTGTGCTATATTCCAAATGCTTCACAGTATCACGTAGTCCAATATCTGTTTTTTCAGAAACCTGACAAGCAGTTTAAGAAGAGGTCTTGCATTTCACTCTTCTCTCAACATTGTTACCAATAGTGATTAATTTTTACTTATTGTTATTAATAGGTATTGTTAAGGTCAATAACTACTAGTTATAATTTCATGGTACTTGGATATCTTAGACTAGACAAAGAACCTATTGTCCTAGGCTAGGTTGTTTTTCACATCATTGACTAGAGTGACAAAATCTCAATACTGACATTTTACAAAAATAAATTTGAGGAAATGTCTTTGCTGGAAAAGAAACTACTTCTGAAGCAATTACTACTACTACTACTGAAGCAATTACTNAATGTCTTTGCTGGAAATGAACCTGAGAAAATAGTCCAAATTTCTTAGAAAGACAGCTCACCTTAAACTTTCAAGACCCATTTCAATGAGGTTTCTTCATTTCTTTGTGGTGTCCTTCATATTACTATTTCAATGTCAAATCTTCTAATGGTTTTGATATACAATTACCTTTTCATTTACACCAAGGAAGAATCTGTTACCTTAGGATGATTTTAAGATAATTTCCATTGCAATTACTTCATAGATAATTTTTTTAAAAAAGTATAAACAAGAAATGATCACAAAAGCTACATTACTGTTTTGCGTTTAATACTTAAAGATAAATAAGATATCTGTCCTGAGGAAGATATCTAAAACAAAAGGTGCACTATTCTGCTTAATCTGGTTTTTTTTTGAGCTGACCAAAGTACCTGCTGTGTAATAAGTGAAATCAAAGCTTTTCTTTGGTTGCGTAACTTTTAATTTTATTCATTAAAGAGATAGTTTTGTTCTTGACACTGAATTCATGACATGAAAACAATTCTCAAATTGTTTTCTAATCTCTCAATTGAATGATCAGACATCAGAAGACCTTGAATTATTATAAAATATAATGACTTTTTCAGAAAAAAAAATTCATTCTTCTGAGAACTTACTTACCGAATAGGTTTTTTTCTGTTTCGAAACTGNCTGGCTGTGTGTGTGTTTAAGATAATAACTATATGAAGAAATGAAATTTTTCAGTTTGTTATAATCTTTGTTTGCTGCACCACTCTCTTGTTCTATCAGCTACAACTTTTCTTCTATCCATTAAGTCTGCTTCACAGATAATCTTCCTAGACTATCACTTTGTCTGTATCATCTACTGGTTCTCATGTCTCTACTGCATATGCAAGCTGCTTGTTGCATTGGTTGAGCATCACCAGCTGCATGTGGTTTGCAGGTTCTCAGGACAGGGACTGACTGTGTTCCATTTCTGTGAAGTTCCTAACATGAGATGTTCTTATAAAATATAAATTATTATTATTTTTGACATAATTTTAAGAGTGAATTTTTAATTAAGACTTCATAGAAGCTGTGTGCCTACAGCACAAGGGAAGAGTTAATGCTCTCAAAAGCATCTGGAGTGAGCCATGTCTCCTCAGGATTGTTGATTATCTGATGAAACCATCTCACTGACAAAATTGCTTCTCACTCTGTTCTGTTGCATTCTTGTGTGCTTTTTTCTCCTGCATGTGAATAGCATAGCTAACTAAACACCACCCCCTTCATTTCACTTTCCAGGTTTATCTCGGCTCTTATAAATCTGATCTCATTAACACAGAAGGAAATGTAAATAATTTTAAAGCAGCATAAGTGGAAGAGTTAGTGTTATTTAGATTAATTTCATGCTACTTCTAAGCTGGCATTCAATATATTATATGATACTTTGGACTTTCCATTGAGCTCATTGCTATTACACTAATGATCCATTTCTAAACCATGTGGAATTTTTAAAAAAATTTTTGTTTCAAGCAGAGTAAATAAGAAATATTTACATATCTGTCTTTGAGACTATCGTTACAGCCTAGATTCAAACTTTATGCTCAGCCTAAATGATGTGATGAAAAATATTCCAGGACCAGCTCAGAAGTCACTGTAAGACAGAAAGAAAATACTCTCTTCTGATTTTTGTTGATTTTCAGGTTGTTTGTCAACAAAATTAATTAATCATGACCTATTATACTTTAATTTGCTTATGGTAAGACTTACCAGACAAACACAAAATGTGTTTTCTTTGCTCACAAATGAAAATTCTTCACTTTATGAACAGTTTTGATGACACACATAGATCCAAGATATGAAAGTTTGCATGGTGGAGTGAATGTATTTCTTTCTGCTCCAAGTAGAGTATTTCAACTCAGGCCTCTGCCACTTAAATTTCAACTCTGACATGCAACCAATCTTTTTTTTCCAGTTCTGGGTTTCATTTGAAAAGAAGTATGTAATTTGTCATCATTTAGAGATCTGACCTTCATAAAGTGTAAACAATTGTGTGGTTCTGGCTTATATCTGTCAAATTTCTACACTAGAATTCCTACACATCAAATTCCTACACACCAAAGCCTAGACACAAGAAAAATGCAAAAGACAGAATCAACAATACTGTGAGCAGATCATTTCAAGATAATACCATTACTTACCTTCCAAAGTGATACTTAAGAATGCTCACATTAATCTGTAATGAAGAAAAAAATTGAGTTTAAGTAGAAGTGTTTACAGCTGAGGAAGATTTTTTTTCTTTGTTGCCATCTTCTGTCATTTTGCTTCCATCTGATTTCACATGAGTCACTTTATCTCAGTGGAATGAAATCCAGGAAGGATTATGCTTAACCTCAGTTAAAGTCTGCAAAATCCAGAGAGAAATTTCATTTTTTTTTTTTTTTAAAGCATTCGTACAGGAGCAGAAATAACAGTTTGGGAAATTACACCAAACCTCTCTATCATTCACCCTCTTCAGTGGAGCAAGTGGAGAAAGATGAAAAAACCTCACAGGGCAAGAAAAGGACAGGGAGATCCCTCATCACTTACTATCATGGTTAAAATAGGCTAGATTTTGGGGAAATTAATTTACTATATTGAAAATTAATAACAGAGTTGGATAACTATACAGAAGAACAAAAGCAAAATCATCTTCTTTTTATCCCTCTCATTTTCTCAAGCTGACTTCACTCATAATCCTTTTCTGTTGCCCCTCACTCAGTGGCATACAGTCCTTCAGACTGCTCCAGTGTAAGCCCCTCACAGGACACAGCTCTTGCCAGAAAATCTACTTTTGCATGAGCTCCTGTCCACAGGTTGCAAGGTCCTGCCCAGAGCTGGCTTCCTGTTGAGCCCTTCACGAGTCACAGTTTCCTTTGTGGGATCTCCACCTGCTCTGGTGTGGGGATGTCCATGGCCTGCATGGTAGATGTCTGAGACTCTGTGCTTTTCTATGGGCCCATGGAAGTGAGGAATCTCTACTCTAAAGCCTGGTGCACCTTCTCCCTCCTTTTGTTCCTCTGACCTTGGTGTTTGAAGGTTTTATTCTCTCTCTCAGGTGTTGCTCAGTGTTTTTTGCCTTAATGGTCCCACCAAAGTCACAGATGGGCTCAGCTTTGGGTAGTGTCAGGGTTATGAGCTCGCTTCATAAAACTGACATGTGGCCACGCTTCCCTCTTCAGTTTACTATTCCATCAATTTAAATAGAGAAGAGTTTTCAAATCTGACATATTTTATTACTAGCAACGAATAAACAGATGAAATCAATAATTCTTGTCAACCACAGAACTAAACCTTTTTGGAAGAGTAAAGGCCAAGTTTCTGCCTCAATTAGAGCTGTTACTCTGTCCCACGAATTCTATTCCTGGATTTCTATTCTTAGTTTTCTATTTCTGTATGAACTTGAACAAGTCACTTGTCTTCTCTCTGCTTAGTACTTGACAGAAGTTCTTCTGAGGTTAAAATCATTATTTAGCACATGCTAAGATTGCTATGTGGAAGGTCACTGCACAGGAATTACAATAATTATTTTTCACCATGAATTTAAACATGTTTGCATTTTGAAATGAAATGGAATTCATTAATACTAAATAATACAATGCATAGAAATATTATGTTATGCATGATTAAGAGAAAATTATCTGAATATGCTTGGCTGGTGGAGTAAAATTTGATGAAGCATTTCAATTAAATATATAGATATACACACATTCACCTGGCACCTGTTTCACTGTTAAAGGAGAAACTGCTGCCTGAGCAACCTCATACTATTCAGAGTCCCGCACACACCACCTGAAACTTTAACTGCTAAGACCAGAGGCCCTTCACAGCAGGAGGCTCCAGAGAGCCAGCTACTTGCTAACACACACATTCACTCATGGACAAGCTTCCTCCTTCTTTGGGTTTGACCTTAGGTTCCCCATAGCAGAGTCTCAGGCACTGGATTTATCAAAATAAATAATTTAATGAGTGCTACAGCAGCACGTCAGCTCAAGCTGGGTGCCTCCAGAGAGGGACACAGAACAAAGAAATCTCCAGACAATTATATACCCTTATGAGTTCTGCACCCATCCCTCATGCACTCTTGCACACCTTGCATACTTTTCCTGTTCAAATGGTGATTTTTGATTTGGGGTCTTTTAGCAACTTGCTGGATTCTTTCAATTTGTCTGTGCAGGCAAGTTGTCCAATGTTCTCATCTCGTGGAGTCACAGATTCTGCTGGCAGTTGTAGTGTCTTCTTTGCACCACTGCTGGACCTGCTCTCTGGGAGGACATGGGAAACTAAAACAGCCATGGATCAGGGCTAAACACAACTTATCACCAACCAAACCATCAGTGTGTTATCAATGTTCTTCTCCTATTAAAGGCAAAGTAAATCACTGTACTAGCTACTAGAAAAGTTACTATTAAAATGTATTCCTATAATCTATTCCAGTCAAAAGCATATCTAGGTGCAAGTTCACAGCTTGCAGCTTAAGGCTTCACCAAACCAAGTTTTTTCATGTTGAGGCAAACAACATACTAAATACACAGTATTTTAATTGTGTAATTCATTCCATATAACATTTATTTAAGCTAAACAACTAATATCTCTCAATGTTCACTTACTGATTACTGCACATTCCTCTCATACACTTCTCAATTAGTACATTGCAGAAAAAGGACAAATATTGATTTGCTTCAACAGAAAAGGCTTTTTGTTGTTCTTCTAGCTCATGTTTGTGGTATGCAGACCTACAGCATGTCATGGAATCTGCAGAGCAAGAAGGCTGGAACTCTTTGTCTACCTCCCAGGTACAACAGGAACAGGAAAAATGTGATATATCTTTTTTGGTTATACCTTATAGTTGTTGCACCATTTGCCTTTTCTCAAAACCAAACCAACAACAAATAAAACCCAACAATTCAAAACAACAGAGGAACAAAACAAAGCAAAACACATGGGCCATAATATTGTTTACTTTGAATAACAAATTTTCTGAACAGACTTTCATTGTGCTGGTATGAACTGCAAGAAATCAGGTTTTTGCACAAACACACTCAAGCAATGCTTATGAAGCACTTTGCATTTCAAAAGAGGAGTCAAGACCAAAGAGCCATAAAATAGCTCCCATTTTCTGGAGTAACTCCGCAAATACTGTGTTTGAAAAAGAATATTTCTGATTTACTACTTCTCATGGATCAGAGGGGGTTTTGTTTATGTGTCATTAATTCACTTTTACTCAGGCTTTGCTTCTTAGAGATATCCTTCCTCTTTCCCTTACTTTCCAATTTTTTGCTTGTCATTCTCCTATTGATAACAGAGCTGTTGTCATTGTCTTCCATGGACTTCTAGTCTGAATGTCACTGACCTCAGTGGCTGAAACAGTTGCTCAGTTTTCCCATGCCTTTGAAAGTACAAAGTTTTCCCATAAAATATTGGATTTTCTTAGCAGAATGAAGAGATACACACTAAAGCCACATCACCTGCGGTATTATACAGCTGATCATCTGGTTGCTGCTCTGCCCCAAATTTAGATTTAGACTGGTGATATTAAAGTTTGAAAAAATACATAATCAGAAAATGTATCCCCAAAGAGAGATATTCATATGCAGGAGATTCCTACTATAAGATTTTTCTTGAGCTCGTATTGATTGCTGTTGGAATTAAAAAATTGGCTGGATTTACCTTCTTACGGTATCATCTGATGGGAAACTGTATCTTTACTTGCACAGATGCTAAAGGGAATGAACAGACAGATGACAGACAGGAATATTCAAAACAGACATTCATTGCACTCAAAAGGCAGACAGAAGACAAACTCTATGCGTGGCAATACTGTAAGACAGTTGTTTAAAAAAAGGAGAAAAATGAGAGTATGATTAAAAAGGTTACTTCAAATGTGTAAGGACAGCTTACAACTACTCAGAAAATAATTAGATCAGGTGTCATTAGAATTCATCAGCTTTTGCAAGAACTCCTTTGTTAATAAAACAGTTGTTTAGGAACTTATTTTCCCTATTTTCTTATTACAAAGACAATGGTAATTTTGGAGAAAACTGACCAGATGAAATCTTAACTTCACTTAGTATCTCTTCCTCTTTAGGGCCAGGATTTCAGCTGTTGTGTCTTCTGCTTGGAGGTCTTCTATTCATGCAATAACCAGCTATTTCACTGGTGAGATCTAATGTAAATCATATCTGTCCACTTCATTAAAGAAAAATATCTAATGGTTTAATTCTACCAGCAAAATTGTAAAAGTCATCTTTTCTTTATCTATGGTGTTCATGTGTCAATAAAATATTTTACTAATTTAAATTAAAAACAGGCATTGTGTGTACCCTGGATTGAAAGTCTAAAACCCAAAGTAATATACCATCATCCAAACTTTCTTACTGAATTAATAACACATTGAAAAATAATTTTATATTAATTCAATAAAAAACGCACCTTCAACATTTAATTTGTAGTGATCAGTCTTTTCTACTAATCCATAAATGTATGGAGGTTTTAAGGCAATATTGTTATGTGCAGATCTCAGTAACCTGAAACCAGAACAAAAGCAGTCTGTTCAATGCTAAGAAGACTGTAACTCTGAGGAAAGACTAATAAAGACTAAATAAAATTTGTTTCCATGTCTAGTGAAGGTGGTATTTGTTTTCAGGTACTGGGAGTAGCTATTGGACAGAAACAATGACTCCAGGAAATAAATATGCAAAACTTTCAGTCAGCCAATCACTTCCATGGCTCTAACTTCCAATAAAGCAATAAAGGATGACAGGTGTATGTATTGGTGTTACCTTCCTGGAGCCATCCTCGGCCAAAATCTTTCTTTCCCAAATGTCAGTCTATACTTTTTTTCTATTCTAAAAAAATGTAATTTTGGGAAGTGTTGCTGTTTGAATTTCTTGTTATTAGCTGTGTCGTATCATATATATATATATTAGAAAAGGATAAATAGAAAGTATTGCAGCAGCCTGGAATCTGCAGTAGTTTATAAAGCAATTTGTGCTTACAATGTGTGATGTAAAATGGTTGGGTTTTTTAACCTCTCCTATAAGCACGTTTTTGAATTTTTGCAAGTGGATTAATCTATCTATACGACAAAGTGCTCAGGCATGTAAATACCTGTGACCTGAGCTGAATTAATCTACTGTGATTCAATACCAGAACTCAACTGAAACTAATAAAGATTGATGACAAAATGAAAGTTTCTGATCCACCTAATGAGCTTATTGGTGCATTTAGAACTATTCATGTGGCAAATCTTTTAACGTTTACATTGGGATATTTCTATTTGCAAACAGCAAGTCTGATATTTACATTTGCAATTAAAAATGTTTTAGATGCCCTGGTTTTGTTCTGCAACTTCTGTTATTCTGTTTGAAATTGTCTGATAGTTTTTCATGATGATTTTATTTTCTTCTTGCTTAAAATGTCTAGTTTACTTTAAAAAAAGATGACAAGGGTAAAACATATGTTTAAAGACATAATTATTGAAAAAAAATCTGTTTCACTAACTTTATGTGAATCATTTTAGTCATTATTAATTACAGAGAAATCGAGATGCACAATTTTCATGTTTAACTAAAGAGTAGAACAGGAGTTGCATGCCTATTGCTTTCTTATGCTTAAGTGTGGTTGGGACTGAATTTGCTCAACTGCAGCAGAAATATTCCTGCATATTCTGAACTGCCAGATGTGGTAAAAATCCTCATAAAAGTGATGTGTGATAAAATGTCATAGATCTGGCAAAATATGCTTGCTGTTTTTTTTTTTTTTTTTTTTTTTTTTTTTTCTGAGCTGCTAATCACACAAGGATTTGGAGTAAAAAGTTTTGTAGCAAACCTTTAGTTCCAGGAGGACAGATGAAGGAGGAGGAATCACTTATGGAAATGATTGAAGATGATAGGACTCTGAGGAAAAAGAAGTTGCATGGGGGAGAAGGTATTTCAGGATTCAGAGGTTAACATAGAACAGTGCAATAGGAATCAAAGCTCTGCTTCTTGAAGCAGTAGCTGCCAACATGCACACGTGCAACCTCCAGTTAAAGTCAATGGAGATAAGACAAGAGGTAGACCTTAATTCAGCTTACCACATGTACAGATTGAATTCCTATTTTTAAAGGTAGGCAGCAGACACTTCTGTCTGCACAAGGGTGGATGCTGTGATTTATGAAACTGAGGGCACTTGGGAAAAGCTTTCCAGGCTGGAAGCTGAAGGCCAGGCAGGTAAGGAAGTCTGAGCAACTAAGCTGGTCTGCATTTTTCCAAACCAAACCAATTTTTCCATCCTGTTTGTAAAGTTCACATTTCTTCTACCAATTAAAGGCATAGTGAATGTTTAAAAGTTGTCCTTTTATGAAAAAAGTCTGTGAAGAGGATGATCTTGTATAAGTGTAGTGCCCTTGTGGGTTGAACCTGGCCAGATGTCAGACGCTCACCAAAGCTGCTCCATCACTTCCATCCCCAGCTGGGCAAAGGAGAAAAAATGTAACAAAAGACTAGTCCTTTCATTGCAGATTCACCAACAGCATATGCAAAGCTGAGTATATACTGAGTATATACTGCCAAAGCTGACAAAATTTGGAATATTATACTTAGGTGGTTGTGGGTGTTTTTTTTGTTTTTGTTTTTTTTTTTTTTTGAGAAACTTAAAAATTTTTTTGTCAGTATTGAGAANTTTTTGTTTGTTTGTTTGTTTGTTTGTTTGTTTGTTTGGTTTTTTCTGGGAAGCTTGGTCAGTATTTCTTCGTGTTTCTTCTGTTTCATTCATGAATCACAGCTCATTTTAGTATATAGAGTTGCATATTTTGATCTCATGTGCACAGATATGATATAGATGTGCAAATAACTTGTGTGTATTGGTGTATTAGCGCAGTTGGTTAGTGCAGAATGCTAATAACTCCAGGGTTGTGGATTTGATCCCCATATAGGCTGGACTTGATCTATGCGAGTCCCTTCCAACTCATAATATTGCATGATTCTGTGAAATTGCAAAGCCTCATTCTTATCTCTTTCCTACATTTCTCCTAAGAATCAAACCTTAGAGGTTTCTCTTCCCCTTTATCCCACTACTTTAAGAAATCTGTTCAGCATTTTACCTTATTCAACAGGCGTGAAGAGTCATGAGCCTGCAGCAATCAGAAGTGTGATTGCAGCAGTGGTGAGCTAGATCAAAACTAGCTGAGGCACTAAGTACACATTATATGGGCCAACCACAAAACCTGACTGCTTTAGGGGCTATGTAGAGATGATATGGCTCATGCAGGTGACCACAGCTGCCATGTGGACTGACCAAAGGTGGCTTGAGAACTTGTACAAACATACAAAGATACCACAGCTCACCTTTCACCTGCCCAAAAGCTCTATATACCTCCTGTTTTGTTCTCTAATGCAGTGATGTGGAAACAGAGCAACAGGTAGGTCCTACATCAGACATGATGCTGCTATTTCTTTCTACTATTTCAGCTGAAAAAAGAACTTTTAAGAAAATATACGGTAATGTATGTGGTGTAGCTTGTCTGTTTACCTCACTCTCCTTTGTCTCAATAGATATTTGCATATAAATTGCTTGGAAGAATATATTAGCAACAAAGGGTGGTGGAAAAAGAAATTTGAATGAATTGAAAATGCACCAGAGGTTTTTTTCCAGACTTAGAAATTTATGTATAAAATGAAATCTCTTCACAAAATGCAGTTCTTTTAAGTTGCCAGTACTCCTGCATTGGAAAATTATGTCACTGTTGTAGAAATGAAATATCACTGAAAGCAGTATAATTAATAAAACAGGGAAAAGTTCTTCTCCTCATTCTGACTTGGTAGTTCAGTATTTATAAATCTAATAGTTATTGAAGGGTAAAGCAGATTGCTGCCACATCGATTCAGTTAAAAAAACTGCAGTGGAAAAGCAGCATGCAAGAACAAAATGTTGAAAAAAAAAGAAAGGGTTCAGAGAGAATCTGAGGAGGAATGTAAACTGACGTGGCACAGTCTGAGTGAAAAAGAGCCCTGTTGAGGCAAAAAATACAGAAGCAAAAGCACAGTTGTGCATGAGCATATATAATAACACACTACATTTCAAACAAATTTTCCAAACTTTTTCAGTTCTTTTATACATATCATGCAAATGAGGTTTGTTAAAAGAGATGTTAGAAGACTTAATTAGAGTGAGATAGAGATAAACAATTCCTGATAATTTTCCATAGTCAGGCAATCTGTGAAGAAAGTAAATGAAGAGATACATAGATTAGCAGCAACTAAAAAACAATTCATGATTTAAAAGACAGTAAAGAGAGGAAGATAGGTTTTATAAGATCTTGACTTCTGTTTCATGTACTAAATGAAAGAATTGATAATTTTTTTTTCAAATGACAAGTCTTAACAATATATAATATATATATTAAATATATTGACAATATATACTTGTTATTTATTTATAATAGATATTACAATATATGTCCATCTATATAAAAAAAAAATAAATACTTCCTAGCTTTCTTTGCAGCTTGTTTGCTTTTTTGAGATTTTGGGATGCATTTGAAAATATATAGTTCAATACTAGTCCATTGAAAGACCTGAAACCTTTTCTTTAAATGAAATCCAAGCATCTCCACTAACTATACAATGTCCAAGTGCTTAAATTTCAAATAGAAAAAATCGCTTGTAAAACTCTGAATGAAAAGTGAGAATACTGAGTGTATTCTATTTAATTATAAGAAAACGAAGATGTGTTACCAGGATAATTACCGTTTTGTTAGCCAGCATTAATGTGAGGTCGATGGCTGAATTGGACTTTACTAAAGAAATAAAGTAAAATAAAAAAAAAATTAAAAATCCCTTAACTTCAAAAAACATATATAAAATGGATTGTGACAAGCTAGATTTATCTACTGCTTTCTTCTGCCTATTTTTTGGAAGATACTGAAGATCACCTGGAAATGGTAATAGTGTTTACAGACTGCAGTGGGAACTGCAGGACATTTGGTTTGGGACCACAAAATATTTTGGTCATATAGTGTGCATTTAGAGTTGTGC
>VXBB01025236.1:117393-133794 GCA_013399915.1 Illadopsis cleaveri | reverse complement strand
TGCTTTGCCTGTTTAATAAACAGGGTTCTTCCCACTTCTCTCTGAGGAGGGGTTTTTTTTCCAAATTGGTTGTGGAGAGGGGAGGGAGTGCCCCTTAGGTGGTTTCCTCCCAGATTTGCCCTAAACCACTACATCTGGTTATCACAGGTATCAGACTATACTATCAAAAATGTGTTCCTGTTTTACCACAGCATTAAACAGACAAGATTCAGATTTCTGGTTGAGATGGCAAGCATACATGTGCATTTTTGAAAGTTTGGAAAGTTACAGAGTAAGCGTACATGTATTAGGCAGATCAGACAGAAAATGATCAGAAGGCAGCATTCAGCATGCTGAGATGGCTGTGAAGAGCAATAAATCAAAATATAACAAAATTCCCTTTAGAGATTGAGGATTTCAGTTGTACTTTCTATCCTTGTATCAGATAAGATTATTATAGTTCTGTTACTTAGATTCACTTTTCGTATTTGGCAAGACAGTCAAAGTCAAATTCAAAGAGAAAATGAGGGACAAAAGGAAATACAGAAGACATAGAAGGATATATGTGTTTATGTTTATATCTTCAGTCTAGCAGGGCCTTGACAACAGGCTGGCAACAGATTTGCTTTTATACTTTGGTTCCTCCTCCATTTTCCTCAACCTGAGATACTCTGTTTGGGGTTGTTTCTTCTTATAGTGAGACAGAATTCATCTACTCCTGTGCTGCTTGTTAAGCAGTCAGACTTTTATTTTTTCCTAGTGAAGAAGAAGCAGAAGAATAAAAAAGAATTCACAAGTGGAGCAAGGGCAAAGCAGATCCCACAGGATCCTCAGCAGGGCTTCAATTAGTTCAGCTCACTCTGTGCTGCCCATTTTTAATCCTGTTAGAGCATCAAATTGGTGGTCATGGAGGTCTTTAAACCATAAAGCTGGAGAAATGCAGAAGCCTAATAATCTTCCTCCTCTCAGAAATATTTTTCCAAAATTTTCTCCATGTTCTGACTGCATCTACGTGCCCTTTTTTCAGCCTGTTTAAGAGGTGATGGATGAGACACAAGCCCCAAACTTCTATCATAGTTAGCTGTAGGTCTTTTTGTGCCAACTGTTGTAATCAGTTACCTTTCTTTTGCGTCTTCTCTATATCTTTGCATTGTTGCATTGTTTTCAAAATGAACATTTTACATGAAAAAATTCATGAGCTTTTGTTTAGTTTCTTCCTCTGTCCATGTCAAACTAGTTTTTCGGCATAGGCTGTTGGGTTCCCTTAATAAAAGGCATTTCTGTATTCTATGCAAGAATAACTCTCTGGCCCTGAGACTTACTCTTCATGTACCTTGCCAGCAGGAAGGAAGAGACTTACTGCACTGACATGCTGCATGATCTCCTACATAATGAAAATGTGGCAAACCTGCTCAAACTGAAAGAAAATGAAGAATGACAAAAGGAGTCCTGTTATGTAAAAGCCTCTTAGCTTTTAAATGTCACTTTCAGTTGTCATGTTGAAATTCTGAATAAAGGAGGAAAACAAAAGACCTCTAACTGGGGCATGCAGAAAGTATCGCATATTGGGAGTGGGTTTCTGCAGTGTTGATGCCAAGGTCCAATATTAGGAGGGCAGTTGCACTACTGGGAGATGCTATCCTCCAGATAAAATATTAAAATGATTTCCCATCTGCTTATTTTCAACATCACTTTGAGATGATAAAGATCTCATGATACCAGCTCGAGGGATATGATGGTAGTGGTGTTAGGGAGGATAGGGAATAGGGAATAACTTTGCTTCCAGCTGGAAAAATCATCCTTGGTTAAATGTTATCATTACAAATTAATTGGCAGTGTAACAAACATTCATGACTATACAGCATGCAAGATGTTATACAGGACAGACTGGTGACCATTCTGGTCTGTGTAATAGAACGCATTAAAGCTGTTTAATTGTGAATTTCACCCATGAAAGTGAAACGAAAACAATGTGCTGATATACTTGCAGAAGCACCTTTCTTTGAGTATACTTCTGCCTGCTTTAACAACAAATTCTACATTAAATCAGGCAGAGTTTAGGAAGAACAAAGAAAAGTTTTGAAGACAAGGTGTGCATTTAAATGCCTAGTAATGGACTTACGTGAATATTGCCAGACAGATATTTCAGTCATCTGCTTTCTTAATACATTTCAGTAAAAATACACCAATTCAGCATTTGAGCTGTGTCTTGCAAGTATAAGCTATTATAACCACAATAGAAATATAATTAATCACAGTCCCGAAAGATTATTTCCATGGTCTACCCAAGACTCAATCATTTAGCATGCAAAGCTTCTGAAACTGTACCTGTCACCTGCAGATACAGTCCAGTGGGTAGGTGGTGAGACAGTGTGTCAGAACTCTGTTACTTAGGCACAGGCTCTGAGACAGCAAGGATACACAAATGTTTTGAGTATTCTGCCTGGAAAGGCACATGCTGCCTTTTAACTCCCCAGATAACAAAGGCACATTCTTTGTCTCAAAGTTCAGGGCAGAGGATGAGAGAAGGAAGAACATGCAGTAAATATCATGAAAGGGTGCACCAGAATGCGGAAATACAGAGGGAGGCTCTAATATGCAAAGGCATACAGAAAGTGGAAGCAGGAAAGCAGACAGAAGTAGCAGCAGGGTACTTTCCACAAAACTATTTTTTAATTCATTATTTTCTTCTGTTGGAACTCAAGCAAGAGTTGCAATTTAGTAGTAACTTTCTAATAAAGTCAGCATCCTCACTTCTAGCTTGGTGCTTCTAAGAAACCAGAAAGTTAAAAAAAGTTCATTAAGCATGTCCAGAGAAAAGAAAGGTGGCTGTTCAATTGTAATCGTTTATACATTTTGATGATTAAAGTCAGGTTTTTAGTATTTGGTTTTGCATATTTGAGATGAATCTTAGCAATGCTGCTATTATATATATGTATGCTACCTGGATACAGCATGACCATATACTTATACATTGTACAACGAAAACCGTGAAAATTTAATTACACAGTGGTCTAAGTATTTATTAAAAAATCAATGTTTAAACTGTTGTCTATTATAAAAGTGTAATTACTAAATTTTGATGAATGTTAACAGTTAATTATATATGATACATAACTGTATTAGTTTTAAAGGATAATCCTTGGAAATCAAGACCACAATAAAAAACTCACAATAAATGAGTCCTTAAATGCAAAAATGTGCTTATTAATTCTGTGGATTTGTATGTTGATTGAACTACAACTTCATAAACACTTTCTTTAATACTCTGTATTATCTTCATGCTGGGAAAGATACATGGGTAAGTTATTGATCATGCAAGTTATGCAAGTTATGTAACTCATGCAAGTTATTTAAAAGGAGTAATTTAATTGCAGAATGGAAATGTAAATATTGGTTTGTAGGTCCACGAAACAGAATGAGGTCTCATTTATGAGGCAGTAATTTTTTAAACAAGAAAAGCCTCTAAAAATATTAACCAAAACACAGAACAAAGTCCCAAATTTACTACCTTCTACAGAGGTTAAGTACCAATGAAGACTTCAGATGTAATCTCAGAAACATACAAGATTAAAGATCTTATTCTAGAAAATAAGGGACATTTTTAGTTAAGGTAGGCATTTGGAGCAGAAGTTAATCTCCTAGAAAAACTGAATCAATATTTATCAAAAAGTATCAAATGAATGAAAGGGTTGATTCTGTCTTTAAATAGATTCTGAAATACTCAAAGTGATAATTTCTAGCATATACATAAAATTATGATCAAAAAGCTGAAGAAGTACAATTCTTCTGTATTTGCACTAGCAGAGTCTCTATTCAAAATGTCACTGTGAGCCATGGAATATAAATAGCAGCTGAAATGTCAATCTATCCAAATACATGATCATGAAAGATTAGATTCGTAGGATCGTTGAATATCCTGAGCTGGAAAGGACACAAGGATTATCAAGTCCAATTCAAAACTCCACTTGGGAAAATCTAAAAGTTAAACCATATGTTTAAAAGCGTTCTCCAAATGCTTCTTTACCAGCAAGAGTCTTAGGGACCATGACTACTTACCTGAGGAGTTTTTTTCTGATTGTTGTTCATATTTTTAGTAAAGAACTTTTCCTCAATGTCCTATGGGAACTCCTCCTGACACAGTTTTCAGCCTTCCCCTTGTGGCCTATCACCAAACACCAGAAAGAATAGCACCTCCCACTCCACTCTGTCAACTCTGAGCTGAGCAATTCTGTCTTCAGCCACCCCTCGTAAGTCATGCCCTTTAGTCCTTTCATCATCTTTGTTGCTCTTCTTAGGAGAGAACAATAATATAAAGATTAAGTTGGTGAACTGAGAATTCAGGATTTATGTGTATTTTTTCTTTATGAATATTTACTTTCTTACACAATATTCCTCGGTACTCATCTCACACAACTTAAGATGCTTGCTAAGATGTGTACCATATCAGCTCCTGCATAATTCACCTACATTCTTTTTCCTGATCAGTGGACAAGAGAAGGAACTTTGAGGTAAAAATAATCGTACCAAAATTAATCTGAGCTTCTGGTTCATGATTTTGTTTTTTCACTAGAAATACTTTTCTCTCTCTTCACTGATTACAAAGAATATTCAGTGTCGAGAAAAGGTATGAAAGTCTGTCCTATAGACATATATAGGAAGGTAAGTAGCATCCCAAAATTATACTCCAAGCCTATAATTTAATCTCCATAAGATTGTAAATACCAGTACCAAGGCTACTAAATAGGACTCCAAATCAGTAGTGAATTTACCAGCTCAGCACTGTTGAGAAAATGAAGAGCATCATAGGACAGGGAAGGACATTATTCCCCTGTTATCCAGAAGCATTTTTGATCTGTTAATTACTCAACCAAACTATTTTTGCAATTGATTGACTTCATAGCATAGGTTGACATCATGAGTTTAATGTTTAGCATGAACTTTTACAGCAAATCAAAATTTAATTTAGCTACATTAAGTTGTAGGAATCACAGAATTTCATCCAGCAACTCCTGCATCAGGCTCATGATTTATATGAAGCCTACACCTCTTGGAAATCCCATCAGTATCACTTGCAAAATAGAGGCATTTTCTTTTCACCAAATCACATTTAATTTTCAATTATGGGGGTGTTAAATATGTACCTAAATTCTCTTTTTAATATATACAGGAAATAAAAAGATTACAGACCCAGACTCCACTCAATGTTGCACAGTCTGTGGAGGAGAAGCAATGGCTATAAGCCATGGACATTTTCAGTTGAATATAAGATGAAAAATTGCAGAATAAATGGGTAGGGGCTGGAACAGGATGATGCTTAATAAGCCTGTGAAACCTCCACCCTCAGGGACTTTCAAATATAAGTGTTTAAGGCCTTGCTCAAAGTGATCTAAATTTAAAGTTAGTACTGCTGTGAGCAGGAGAGCAGTCTAGATAACCTCTAGATGTCCCTTCAAACCTAAATGATTACATGAGTCTGTGATTTTAAGAGGTGACTCTTGTTTGTCTTCTGAATTAGCTATATTCCAATCACTGGCCATTTTAATGTGTTCAAGCTCTGTCTTCTATCACAATTGGTTTTCCCATGTATGAACTTGTAGACAATGACTTCATAATCTTATATTGGGTATATTTTGCTAGTTTCCCAAATCTTGACTTTCTTCCATTGTAATTTTTCTCTATAATATTTTCATATATGGATCCCTTTTAAAGACAATCACAAAAAATGCATGTAGGCATGGTAGCAAAAGTCTTTCAGGTGTTGTTTACAAATACAGCCTCCTCCCTTCTATTTAATATTTTTCTAGTCAGGCATTTAAAAACATGCTCACCTACTTAGCTGTAGTGTTGCTCAGGGAGCTTGTGTTCACTTAATTATTTAGTATTTCCTCTAAGCCCGTCAGTTTTGCTGAACACCAGGATGCCATTTCTCATCCTGCAAATGTGGGCCACACACTTTGTTCCTTGCTGCATGCCCTTTCATTTGGCTTTGTTAAACATATGCTATCCAAACAAAAGTAATTTCCTTCAGCAATATAATTTAGTTGAGTTGTTCTTTGCCCATTATTTCTTGCTCACTAATTATCCATTATCAGCAAATTGGATAAGATAATTGATGAAGAGGTTGAAAAGCAAGAACTAACTTTTCAGAGTCATCTGATTATGCATCCTGTTGACACTGATACTTCATTTGTAATTACTTTCTAAAACATCTTTCATAGCTGATATTTAAGCTTCATTGATTTTGCATAGCAGTAGCCTCACCAGAAGGAAGAAAGACAAGGAAAACTGCTTTATAGAAGTATAACTGCATTATGTCAATGCAGTTGTCTGCTGCAGTTATCAGCCAAACCTATTGCGTAAGAGAACCCACATTTGTTTGACAAGGTACATTATCCATGAGGCCATGTTGATTCCCATTTTAATCTTACAGACAAAATCCCTTGTCAAAGGACCATCACTGTCAAAAATTCCAGCTTAATCATGTTATTTACCCTCCCTGAATATTGTTAGACCAGGTTACAAGCTTAAAAAAGGAAAAAATTCCCCACCTCAGTATCTCACAGAGACAGACATCAAAGTAAGTATTGACACATTACTGTCATAAACATGAGCTTTCCTTGCACTCCTTTGATACCATGGATATTTTTTAATGATGAATGAGATGAACATTTTTTGTACCTCCTAAAATGTAGTTGCTCTATAAACATATATCTATAATGGTGATGCTATTTATATTTTTTTTGTCTTTTTAATGTTTTTGTCTCCTTTCCATTCATTCATTTATTCATTCATTGGGCATGATAAGCAATGTCTGAAGAACATAACCTTTTCTCTTTTTTTGAAAACATGCAGCAACATTGCTTTTATTATGTAATATACAATTAATAGCAATGATTACGTGCCAAAAATATTTGCATAGTAAACCCAGAGATGTTTATTTGAGATCATTATTCATTACTAGATGACTGAGACTGAAATGAATGACTTCAAGATTCATGGGGACAAAAGGGACAGCCTATCCTTCCCTTGACGTATTGGTATAACATTTCCATACCTGCTAATATGTAAAATAAAAAAGAATATTGCTTCTGTGGTGTAGTGTCCAGAATTTCTGTCTGGGATTATCTGGATCGGAGTTAAAATCGCGTTGGTCTAGTGGTATCTGTATGAATCCACTGTAGAGACTATGACTAGGTCACACCCCTCTCTTGGTCATGTACTGTAAAATGGATTTGCATGTGTTCAGCAGCCACTTGATTGTAGTGAAAAGAAGCCTAGACAGTAGCCTGAAAATTCCAGAAAAAAAGGGCAGACTCACAATAAAAATTACAAACATGGCATGATTTTTCAATTGTTTAGATTTATAATTTTTTGTAGATTTTACTTGCCTATGTACAAACCTAATTTTGCTATTAAATATCTGGAGTCACAAGCTGCAAATTTTACAGGACTTGTCTATACTCTCTTTATTCTATGTTTTGCAAACACCTCTGTTAATTAATACTTATATTTTGGAATGGTTATCAAAGATAGGTAAAATATAAATGTACTAATCAGTCTAACAATCAAAGTATGAGCAAATAAATAAATTTGGTATATTATAATTAATGTTTTTATTAGGTTTCCCGCATTTTTAAAGACAGGCCTTTAAAAGGTTATGGTGTCAAAAACAAATTAGGTACATAAAACAAAGTATTCTAATTAACTGCATATAAATCTGAACATTAATTTACATCTAATTATTTTATCCCTTTAAGTTCTGTGTAGCTTTGTAGGAAAAAATGGCTAAATTAACAGTGTATATTTTTATTGATGCCCTTTTCCATAAAGGGATAATTTGAATGAATTGCTGAGCTGGTGTATTAAGACACAACTGAACTAGAAGGCAGCCAGCTGACATTCTGCGAGGTTCATGTAATAGTATACATTAGGCTAAAGGACCTACCAGATATATTATCCCAAAGCCTCTTTAAGCTCTTAACACTGGGTCTGCTGGGAATATGCAGCAGAAAATCAGACTAGGTATTTTCATGAATCTACCGGAATTTCAATTGAAATCTTGCTGAAATCTCCCTGATTCTTTATTTTTCTTTTAATTATTGCCTGACTACTCCAGTAAATTGGTCTAATCTCACTGAAAATATATTTAAACCCTCTGGCCAGCATAGTAAAAAATCATCAAAAGGCAATTGTTAACTAGTTTAATGGATAAACCTGATGGCCAAATCTGAACACATTTTTAATTTGTTTTATGTGCATTCAATGCTGAGTAAAACATAGTTTTACTCCAGAAATACTCATAATCTGAACAGACTAACATGTCAAACAAATCCAATGCTCTGTCTCAAATTACATAATTAATTGGAATGACTTCTATGAATATGACTTATTTTAAACCAACCAATAACTTAGGGTCAGTCTTATAGTTTAATTCCAGTAGGCAGCTGTCTAGATTTTGGCTGGGATAGAGTTAGATTTTTTCCTGGTACGGAGATGTATTTTGGATTCAGTATGGGAATAATGATGAAAACATTCTGATATGTTGGTAGTATCTGAGCAGTGATTACCATATATCAAGGACTTTTCAGCACTCTGCCAGTGAGGGGGGGCACAGGAAGCTGGGGAGGGGCATGGGTGGGACAGCTGACCTGAACAGGCCAAAGCCAGATTACACACTACAGAATGTCATGATCACCTTAAAAACTGGGCAAAATGGGCCAGAAGGCACCAATGCTGGACATGGATGGGGCATCAGTTGACAGGTGGTGAACTGTCATTTCTTGTGTTTTACTTTCCTTTCTCTCTCCTTTTCATTGAAAATAGTAGTAGTAGTAGTAGTAGTAGTAGTAGTAGTAGTACACTATTTCACGTTGTTTTAATTATCAAACTGTTCATATCGCAACCCACGGCTTTTAATTTTTTTTCCTTATTCTGCTGCACCTCCCACCAGGAGAAGAAAGAAGTGAGTGAGAAGCTGTCTGGTACTTAGTTCCTGGCTAGATTAAAACATGGCAGCAACTAATCCCTGCACAGCCACTTGCTTGCTCCCCCACAGCAAGATGGGGATAGATTCAGAATGGTAAAAATGTGAAAATTTGTGCGTTGAGATCGTAAAGACAGTAAAGAATAAAAATAAAATAAAATAAATTTAAAAAAAAAATAAAGTTCCTGCGCAAATCCAGAGAGGAACTGCANAAAAAAAAAAAAAAAAAAAGAGGAGAAGGAGGGGAAGGAAAGGAAACTACAAGGAAAATGGGTGATACAAAAGAAAATAATTGCTCTGCACCTATCAACAGATACCCAGCTAGTTCCAGAGCAATACCAGCCTGACACCCTCCTCTCCCCAGTTTTATTGCTGAGCACGTGTCATGCATTATGGGACATCTCTTGGGTCAGTTGGAGCTGTCTGTCCCAGCTGTGTCCCTCTCAATCCCTTGTGCACCCTAAGCCTCTGTGCTGGTGGAGTAGGGTGATCAGCAGAAAAGGCTTTGACTCTGTGTAAGCCCTGCTCAGCAGTTATGAAAACATCCCTGTGTTACCAACACTGTGTTCAGCACAAATCATAGCCCCATATCAGCTACTGTGAATATAGTTAACTCTGTCCCAGTCAAAGCCAGCACAGTAACTAAGTGCTTTAAAAGTGAAATATTATTTAAGTATTCATACTAGAAAACTTACAGTTTCCAGGAAAAGATCTCACTGACAACAAAAAAAAGAAAGAAAACCTGTATTAAAGTATGATTTTTTTTTGCCGCAGAAAGAAACAAGCATGGCTTGCCCAAGCAAGAGGAATTTTACCTTTCAATTTCTAATGTGCATACCAGGTTTGTGCTGCTCTAGTATTAAAATCCACTCAGCAATGCCTGTCTGCAGGAACTGCGCATTTGTAATTAAAAGGAGATTAAGGTAATTTACTACTCCCTTGTCTGCTGCCCACTATTTTTCTTTCAAAAGGAATAGCAGCACACTTCAGGGAACTAAGCATACTAACCACTTGGATGAAAAAAGGGCCCAGTAAATAGTATAAGTGGATGTTATCACATCTTTTCACACTAATTGAGTAATTGAATTGATCTATTTCTTTCTAACAGTGACAAGGAAAGTAAAGCTTTCCAAGATTAGAGTTTCTCTGGGTTACCTTTTCAATCAAGACGGGGATCTAGATTGCCAATGCCTTAATATTTTCAATAGGTACTTTTCATTTGTTCGTAAAAAATCCAGGGATTCATCTGACCATGTGTGAATCCGTATCTGAGCTGAGCACTAAGCTCCTCATACAGCAAGGAGCAATAAGCATTTTAGCAGGCAGTTCACTATGCACAGCACAGTAATACAAATCATGCCCTAATATTTTTTTGTCTTCTCTCTTCCATGAATAGCAAAACAGGCTGAATAGGTCAAGTACTGATATCTATACTGTGGTCATCTAGATTAACATTCATAAACTGATAGCTCTGTAATGGCATGTAAGGTGCCCTAGTGCACCTAAGGCACTTACACAAGGCTCAAAAACATGATACAAGGTCTGTGGGAGATTCATGTTATTCTCTTGTGATGGATGAAGGCTGTAGTGGGAAGTACCCTTGACTTTGTATAAAATCGTCAACTGTCTAAGTTAGGTAGTCAAGGTCCACCTTTAAACATGGTGAATCCCATTCAAGTGACTGAACGTGTCATATTTTGAGCAATTAGCTTCTCTTTTCAGTGTTTCATAGCTCCTGTTACTTGTTAAAACACACAGCTGAAAAACACTGATTCAATTACAACAGTATGTAAGTACTGTGGATTGTAGGGTATAGCATACTAACAGGATTATTGTTCCAATTTTCAAAAAATCTAATTTTCCTATTGGAATAAACTGTTGAGCTTTGAAGTTTATCCACTGTGCATTCACTTAAACAGTGTGACATTGCTACTATTTCTTCATTATGAATGGCATTTGTGATTTTGTGTGACACTGACAGAAACCGTGGGATAAATATTTTACTTTTCCACTGGGATTTATCAGCTACTTAACAACTGAAAAAACAGGAAGTAATCTACCTTCCACAGTCCATGCTTATTGTTCAGCCTGTTGGATAAATGAATTCATCTCTTGAAACCTGTTAGAAAATTAATCACTTTTAGGATGCACAAGACAATACTAACTCCAGTAACGCATGCCTTCCTTTGGCATAGATTACTGTATAATATTTAAAGACAGCTGTTTCTCCAAAAGCCAGAGATGGTATGACAGATGGATAAGCAGAGGGGTGGCAAACTCCTCAGAGGGCTTTATCAACTGCTTGCCATATTCAAAAGGTAGAAGACAATAATTTACAGTGTAGCAAAGCTTACATTATAGTCAGTGTAAATAGTTTGACTTGTTAAGCTGTTCAAGTTTTCTAATACTGGCATTAATACACTTGCTGTCCTCTTCTGCTGAGGGAACTCATTTCAACATAAATGCTTTAATATCTGAAAAATGCTATTTCAAGGGTACCAGTCTCCATCTCTACAATAAAAAACAATCAAATAATAATTTAAGGAAGTCCACAGGACAGTACAAGACCTTGTAAATAGCACAAGTCCATGTTATGTCCTTTCATATAATTTCTATTTCTGCCCATGTGGCAAATCTTTTGCAATTTATCAGCTGCTATTTGTGTCATTATATGAAGTAGAAGAATGAATGGGCCAAGCTTTTTGTGCTGAGCATTTTCTCACCAAAGACTGGGGTTTCAATGTAAAATTATAGTTTATAGGCAAGAAAACAAGCAAATGTGATACTCTGCAAAATTGCAGAGCATTTATTTGTGACATAAGTTCATTATTGTTCAGCTATACACAAAATAGGTACTTCTTTATTCAGTGTCTCCTTATTAAAGCAGCTCAGTGGGTTTTCCCTCTTACTTAAACTATGATTCATGAAGTCACCCTAGTTACTGCATAGAGGTAAATAAAGCTGTGCACAGAGGATATAAGCTACAAAGCACACACAAGAATCCAAACAATAGAGTAAATGCACATTACCACTCTAACACAGCCTCCCAGCACTCCATGCACTCATAAGTGTTTAAAATTATTGTGGCTTGCTTTAAAAAGCAAGCTATTTGAGACTAAATATAGAGCATACATGGTGTGATGCCAGTTCAGTCTTAAAGAATTGAAATAATTCAGTTTTATTCCAGCTGTCCCTCAACATTTACACCTGAGAACAGATTTTTATTCCTTAAAATGTGGATGTTAAATATCTACCATATTTTTTTAAATTATTCAGTTGCATTATTTCTTTATAAATTGTGAGAGTTAAGAAATTTTTGCTTGTCAGTTATTGATTCAGTGTTCCAATCTTCCATCCCGTATTCATATTGGGTGTATTTGTGGCAGGATTTCCACTATATCTCTTCAAACAAAAGATCTGGAAATATGTTTTAAAATAAAAGCTAAGAATTCTCTTGCATTAGATGATTTCAGTGACTAAGGACTAAAAAAATCCTAACTGTGACAAAAACTCCTTCTTTTTCAAGAGCTGACAATATTGAGATAGGAAAATCTGTCCTTGGGGTAGAAAGAAGAAACCTACATAAATTTTGCAATAGAGGTGCAAGAACCAAGTATAGATGAAGATACCCACCAGAAGGCTAAAAATATTTTTTTGGAGGATGTGAAAAGGAGCTCAGAGTTCTCCAGCACTGGCACTTGACAGTTGCAGAGTACAGCTGAAAGTTCCTAAATACCCTTTGAGACAGAGAGCAGTTAATGTAGCCTGGAATGAGGACACAGGGAAAAAGAAACAGTAAGAAAGAGGAAAGAAGACAACAGATGGCATAGCTGAAGTATAGTCAGCAGCATAAACTGCAAGGGAAACAAACAAATCCCAAAGGCTGCGGGTAATAAATTCGCACAGTGGGGAACATACAGTTCTGGAGAAACTTCAGTCAGAAAATAAACTGTGCATCAATCCAACGCTTTCTGTTTAGTGCTAGTTGTCCTAGTAGATTTCCAACAAGCTTCAAAAATTTTTCCCCCTACAAGTCTGTTTTGAGATTGCAGGGATCTGCAGGAGGAGATTTTCCCTGAAGCCTGAGGTACACTTGCAGAGTCACGTCAAAGCCCTGCAGACTGAAGAAGACCCATTGGTAGGGACTTAAAACACACTGTTGCCTGCCCCAAAAACTGTTTAGGCAACTTTGCCACGAGAAAAGCATAGAATGGAGTGACAGGATGGTGCTGACTCCAGGCTAGGCAGACACAATGTCTGGCTGGCATATCCTGGGTAATGCATCCAGACAAAAATTCCCACTGTGGCAAACAGTGTGAAGAAGCAACTGCTCAGACACATATCACAGCCAAGCAAAGATCACCCCAGGTTATGGGACAGATGGCATCTGCGGCCGCTGAAGTTCCCTCAAATATGCCTCTATGGAACTTGGACTGTTCTAAGCCACTGTGACAGGAACTTGAGACAAGGTAAAGGTGGCACTATTGTCCAAATGTTAACAAAGCTGGGGGAGAAGGATGCATTACTAACAATGGACACAAAGAATACAGAATATATGGGCCACAGGGGAAGCCAAATCAGAAACTGTGTTGGAATCAACTCCCACTCAATAAAAGGTAATTCTGGCAGGAGCAGAGTGCAACCACCAACCACAACCCATGGACTAAAGAAACCCACTGACTCAAAATAAGAGGAAAACTCAGCATGAGACTAATTAGCATTAGAAGTGAGGGAATCCTTTAACCAATAGAATAAGAGAAACATGTAGGCAATGATCATTAATGTCTTTGTTTGTTAAAATGTATAAATAGTGACAAGCTTTGAACAACCTTGGGACCCCCACCAGGAAGAATCACAGAAGCACAGAACCACAGAATAAGCTGAGATAGAAGAGATCCACAAGGATCATGAATTCCAACTCCTGACCTTGCACAGTACAATTCCCAAGGATCAAATCATGCCAGAGTACTCTCCAAATGCTTCTTGAACTCTGTCAGGCTCGTGCTGTGACCACTTCCCTGGGGAGCCTGTTCCAGTGCCTAACACCCTCTGCGTGAAGAACCTTTTCCTAATATCCAACCTAAACCTCCCCTGACTCAGCCTCAGGTCAATTTCCTCACATCTTGTCACTGGTCACCACAGAAAAGGGATCCATGTCTGCCCTTCCTCTGCTCCTCAGAGGCCCAGGGTGAAGAAGAACCAGTGACATGCCACTAGATCCATGAGTATATTCTGCTTTATCTGTTTGTCTCTCCCTCTCTCTCTCTCCAATTTCTTTTCGATAGCTTTCTTTCTTTCTTTAAGCCTGGAGAAGGATCTTACAGCATGTTCCAGCTTCTAATAAGGGACTTTTTACAATGTCATGGACAAGGGCCAGTGGCTTTGAACTGCAGGGGACTAGCCTTAGATTACGTTTTTGGAAGAGATTCCTTGCTGTGAGGGTGGTGAGAAACCGGCACAGGTTTCCCAGGGAAGCTGTGGAACCCCTATTCCTGGATGTGTTCAAGACCAGGCTGCATGGGGCTCTGAGCAATCTCATCTAGTGGAAGACAATCCTATTCATGGTGGGAGGAGATAGAACTTGATGATTTTTAAGATCTCTTCCAACCTAAATAATTCTATGATTCCGTGATTTTCAAGAAATACAGTATGATGGAGACAATATATTGGTTCAGGCTCAGCTGAGGATAGCTGTGCTTGGCAGAAAGTGTCTGTCTTCTGCTAAGCTCTGAGGCAATGACCTGGTACCACATAAGGTCATACATGATCAGCCATTTTTTGAAAAAGGAGTTATGAAGTTTAATCTAATTTCATGATGAGAAGATTCTCATGTGAAACCAGTTTTTCAATAGTGTGAGAAAAGACTCAGAGCAGGAATCTTACTATACTGGCATATTTTTTTTTCATTGTGATAAGGTCATGGCTCCCCTGTTTGTAGTTTATACTTCAGTGCTAAGGAGAACACTATGGTGATGTAAAACTGCAGGTGATAGGGACATGCACACAGACAAAGTTTAGGCTGTGATTGTGGAGCTATTGAATGAGGTGACTACATCTCAGTCACCTCATGCTCATAGCATGATTAGAAAATGTGCCCAGAAGTAAAAGAACATTGTTGTTATGGCTAGCATGATATCAAGTTTGAGAGCTCACTTCTGAAAGTAACTAAGAACAAGCCCAGAGCAGGAAATATAGCTCAGCTCAAAAATAAACTAAGAGCACACAAAAATCCTGCATTAATCTGACTGCACTGATCAGATGAATATAAACAAAACCAAAAACATACTAAAAGGATATAGAGATAGAATAAATGGCCAGGTCATTAAGTGACAGAGCAGAGATTTAGGCATTAGAAACAAAAAAATTGAAATCACAACTAATTTTGAGTGCACAAATTAGAGTGGGATTTATATGTTTTCTTCCAGAAAAAGAATTCACAGAAGAATAGCTTCCCTACATTGTCTTCCAGTGAGGGCAGAGTGGATTTGCTAGACTATCCAATACACCTGCACAAGAGTGGCAACTGGGTCACAGGACATGAAAGAGACCAAACATTTCCGGATCAGCTTCTGATGGTCAAACAAGATTGATTCGCTAATGACCTTCAATTTGCACTAGATGAATCTGCTGAAGCAAGTGATTTGACCCCAGATATCTACTTCAAGATGGGCTGAATGTCTACCTCCAACCTTTGTTGTGTGGGATAAATTTACCCCAGCTGATGGCTGCAATTTAGGCTACTTGTCTACATGCATACATATGCATGTAGACAAGTAGATATCTCAGCATGGAGATGAAGCCAGCCCTGTAGGAGAGCTCTGAGAGAGATGAGAGTAGGAGTATAATTCAGTTATTTAAAATATCCATCTAGGGATCTACAGAGTAGCTGAGCCATTTGTAAGGCGCTGACGTATGACAAAGTAAAAGAGATTTTCACCATTCTGGACTGGCAGCTGGAGACCAGTGACTATCTTGGTATATCCCAGTTGGTAGTAAAAGCCTATTTAGAAAATTGAATTTACTCTGAAGGTCTATGACATTGGTACCTACATCTCGCCTAATCTCATGGATTGCTCTAGTGAACAGAACCTGACACTTTTCAAGTGAAATTTATTCTTCTGAAGAAATGTCTAAATTGCTCACGGATTTAAATTGCTTGCTGCTCTGAGTTATGAATGCTTCTACTTTCTTAATGGCTATAAAGCAAATTAAGATGATTTAAGGTAAAAGCAGATATTGAAAAACAGATTAGCTGAATTGCAAGTTTTTAGCCCAGGCTACAAGGGCAGTACCACTAAAGCTTAAGAATAAATGAGGTATTTAGGGTCCACCTTCTGCACTTGTGAAAACAGTAAGGTTTTGGAGACTTAATTTAATAGAAACAAAATTGAAGTCTTATTATACATTAATATGAAGAACTTCACCAAAATGGCAAA
>VXBB01025236.1:105837-117323 GCA_013399915.1 Illadopsis cleaveri | reverse complement strand
TATATATATATATATATATAAATAAATAAATATATGTATATATATATATATAAGATTATAGCAAATATGTTGAGGTTATATGCCTTTAATATCTTTGACAAACAGGATTGAATAGCAACATTGTGGGCTTTCAGCTGGAATGTCTAGCAGTAGATGACAGCTGTACGAGTTCACTAAGTGGCAGAAAAGACCCTTATGCCTGCAAATAGCCAATGTACTACCATTACCTAGAGATGAAAAAACCATGAGCACAGTGGGAAACTACACATCACTTAATTTAGCTCCAAAAAATGTGGAAACAACTTTCAACGTTCAAGAGGATTTGCAGAAGATGCACAGCAAAACACAAAGAAACCAAGGTCATGTAGTGACAGGACAAGAAGTGATGGCTTTGAACTGAAAGACAGTAGGTTTAGATTAGATATTTGGAATAAATTCTTTACCTTGTGCCTGGTGAGACACTGAAACGGGTTTCCCAGAGAAGTTCTGGAAGCCCCACTCCTGAATATGTTCCAGACCAGGCTGGATGGGACTTGAAGAAGTCTGATCTAGTGGAAGGTGTACTGGCTCATGGAGTAGGAGTTGAAACTAGATGATCTTTAAGGTCATATAAAATATTCTAGGATTCCATGGGTTTAAAGTGAATTAGTTTAAATTCAAGATCAACTAATCAAAATTTAAAAATGTATATAAAACAGTGTTTTAGTATAGATTTCATGTGTCATTTAGAGCAAGTCCACAGTTCTCCATCAATTTTTTTTGACTAAACTTAGAGTTTTGACTAAACCAAAATAATTTCTCCAAATTTTCTTTTTTCTTGAAAAGCCTAGGAAAATAAAGTTTCCAAAAATGCAAGGTGGGATTTATCTCACTTAGCTTTAGAAGTTTATAGCATAAATGTGTTCACTTAATCTAATTACCTTTAGCTTCCCTTTTAACAAATTTTTGACATCTACTGTGGAAGCAGACGAACTGCACCTCAGAAAACCTGTTTTTCACTATTACTCAATTAAAGCATCATATGGCAGGCTCAGATGCAGAATTACACTGCTTATATATACATCTGATAAAATTATTCCCATTCCAGGCTTCTAAAAGCACCTCAAAAAAACCAGCAAATAGGTAACGCTGAAACACTTTGTGACTCAGGTGTGTGTTCTCCCATGCCTCTATGCCTGACACTCCCTTACTGGTCTCCCTGCTCATCTGTATCTGTGCAATCTCCGTATGTGCTGCTTCAACATTCCAAAAGGGAGAACAGGACTCACCATTGGCAGTACAAAGTGACTGTCTAATATCTCTACATTTTTCTCTTGGGAGGAAGATATTTTCTGTCTCAGTTTAACTGACCATCTTTCTCTTCAGAATAGTTCACTTTTTGTTTTCTTAGCATGATTTTGTATTTCTGTATAATTACACTGCTCAGTATGAGGAATAAAAAGAAAAAAGAAAAAAACAACTACAAATTTCCTTCCTTGCATTCCTAAAATCAGAGGTATACCTATTAGAAACATCAGTTCTTGGAAACAGTAATGCTGCTGTTGAGTTGCTTTTGGACCCATAGAACAATTTGACAAGAGAAAATGAGATCTTGAAAGACGAGCTACAGGTAGAGACTTTCTCTTAGTTATGTGAAGCAGAAATAGTTGTCTCTGAGAAACATATATTTAAACTTTTATGGAAGCGTCAGAAACTACTTTTTCAGTCACTGTCATGCAGTCAAAAGAGGAAGTCTGAATAAGACAGAAGCAAAGGAGAGCCAAACATATAAAGCAAATATACCTAACATTTATGTTTCTGTTCTGAAGTCAAAATCTGTAGAAGCCTGCACAGCTCATTTCCAAACAAATAGCACCACTACTAGCTGCTTTCTTACCATTAAATGGAAAGTCTCGCAGGAGAGACACAGTATTTCCAGGAATAAAATTTATGTTCAGAAGTTACTTCATGAGCATGATTCTACCATGACACTTCCATGTATAAGCAGCAGAGAAGAATAACTTTCTAGCTCATCACAAAACACCTGTGCAATCATGGTAAAAATAGAAGGAAATTTTTTTTAGCCATGTGCTGAACAAATTTTGATACTTTTTCAAGTGCACTTTAATTTTTTTTTTTTTTAAATCATGTTTGAATGTGTTTCAGTTTAGAAAGATACCATCAATGAGCATTTCTCACAGATGTTTTTAGTATCACTCATTTCATGACCTGAAATCTCAAAATGTTCAAATGAATCTGTTGCTGATGTTACAGAATTGTGCCAAATATATGATCACACATTTTATTTGTCCATAGAACCTTCTATCTCCCATTATAATCTTGCCAATCCACCTTTGACAGTTGTGGCTTGATGTTAAAAAGCAGGGACACCAGTACAGCCTAAGAATAATGATTTCAAGGTGATATATAATTCAGGTGTTATAGCAGTCTATAAAATTTTGCCAATGGTCAAAATGGTTCAAGGAAGATAAAGTAATGATCTTGCAACCAATTTACACTTGCAACACCTGCTAGTAGACTTAGAATAATATCATTTTAGTCTTGTCTTTGTCAGTTTTGTGTGTGGTTAATTTGAATTAATTTCTGTCATTAAAGAGAAAAGCCAACATCCCTCTTCACGGCCCCCATCAGTCAGCTGTTGGATTCCATAGGAAGGAAAGCACTGAATTGAAGATATGGTTCATTTTTACACTTCAGTCTGAAGTAGTGATGTTTTACCACACAGTAGATTCTGACCTTACAAAAAACATACAATTGAGTTTGGATTAAGATTTCCTTTTCTTTTAGATTAAGCTTTCTCTCAGGGATAGTGCCACAGCAAGGAAATATTGGATAAATACGTCCAACATGTGTTAGAGTTAACTATTGTGAGCAAGTTGACATTGCTGTAATATGTGTATGATTTGTGACATTACTACTGTTTTCCATTCAAAACAATAGCATTTTAAATATTGAAAGCCAAAATATTCCACCATACCTAAAATGCAGCTTCATAGAAGAGGAATAATTTCCTAAGTTAGCAAGGAGAAGAAAAAAACCCTGTAAATAACTTCAAACAACTGAAACTCATGCCCAGAAACTCTGCAAACCTAGACACAGGTTCTCTTTAAAGAACATACATGAGGATTGTAGTCACTTTACACTTCCTCTGCTGCTAAATCAAAGAAATGATAACTTATTTATATATACAAGTCTGCAGTAAGATCTTTCTCTTGCCATAATATCCCCTTACAGGACTACATTTCTAATTTAGGCACCTTGTTTAAATTTTGTTGGAATAAAACCAATGCTCAAGCAAGAGATTCTGCAGCAGATACTTTGTGTTATGCAGCTCTAAGTTTGCTTTTCACATCCATTTACCTATCTGGGTACATCACCCTTTTAGAGAACTATCCATTTTTCACCTTGTATTGCAGTACATCAGGGAACTAAAATTTATTGTGTGTATCATGAAAGTTGCATATTTTTTCACATGAACAAACTCATTTTTACAATGCACCCTGCAGATGTGATCATGGGTTGCGCCATAAAAGTCTGTAGTCCACAACGTACATGCCTGTTAATGTCAGTAAACATATGTTCAGAAAAAAAAATTAATTAGTCATTAAATTCCTGTGTCCATACTAGACGAGAACTGGAGGTTAAAGCCTGTCTGAATGACCACAGAAAATGGATTTGAGACTGCTTTTCCAGTGCTTTTTTTCTCCCTATGAAAAATTCTAACAAATACAGCAGTAGAAAAAGAATAGTAAGATGAAGACCTGGGATTGGGACACTGAATGAACAATGATCTATGATAGATAACCAGAAGCTTTGTATCTACTGCCTTTTTGTTGGTCTGTTACTTGGTTTTCTTTATCTTCTTGGTCTTCTGATATGGGAAAAAGAAAAAAAAAAAAAAAAAAGAGAGAGAAGAGAGAAAGAAATTCTCTACAAATTCAGATGTGGTTCTGATAAGAATATGCCATGTGGCCAGTAAGTGTTCTCTTGTAAGGAAGTCTGTCTCCAGATATAAGGAGAAGCAAGGTAGCAGTGCTGAAAGGCTGATGTCAATAGGCTATGTGGGAGCAGTGCTGTGCAAAGTGTAACAGGATGTCAGTTGTGTAATATGCAGACTTGTCTTCTCTTAACCTTTCTCAGTTGATGCCTTTGTAACTCTTGCCCATGGGATGCTGTTGTGGGGTGTCATGATTTTGTCACCCAAGAGCCTGAGATGACTGCTGGTTGGAGGGAGTTCAAGCCTGGAGGGTGTCTAGCATTCCACTTGGCTTGGCTGCACCAGCTCCCTGAGTGCTAATTGGAACGTCTCTGCTAATCAAGCACATATATTTGAGTGGGAAAGTATGAAAATATTTTGCTGACATGGTCTCATGTACTCATTTGCTCATTTTGCTAAACAAGATTTTTCACTGTGATGTTATTTGGTGCCCTTTTCCCTCCATTGGATCATGAAGCATAATGATAACCTAGAAACAACTTGCATTTTTTTTAATGGAATATTTGCCATTACAGTCAGTGATCCAATCTGTAGTGAAAAGTGTACTCTAGAAAACATCCTGAATATCTGATAAATAACAAATGGTCCATGTCTGTGGCCATTTCATTTTCTATGCTAAATTAAGAACACTGTTTCACCCTCCTTCTTTTAAGAGAGATCAGTATAGGCTTATCCACTACAAAAACTCAAATGTGGACTTTCTGACATTTTTGTCTCATGTACTTTAAGCTGTCTAAAGATTGTGCCCATCTTAGACTCAGATGTTCAAATAGCGTGTAATTAAAGAAAAGGCTCTGAGTGTGGCTAAAATCAATGCCTGGATGTAAGGGGTTGGCTTTTTACTCCCAACATACCCTCTGAAATATTCTTAGAGCTAAAGGGATCACTCATGGAAGCTCATTTTTTTCTTTGCTGTCCCAAAGCTAATATGAAAGATGAAAGAAAGAAGAATGAAACAGCATGACTATTTAAATCTAACATCTTTCCCATGGAGGAACTGGAAAGTCAGGATGAACTTAAGTGCCATAAATTAAAAAAAAAATTGAGTGGACATTTCAAACTCTGTGATGGGTTGATGTTCCTTTGAGGCAGAGTGGTGAGTCAAGCAGTTGAAGAGGAATGAGAAGGTCTGGCTTCCCTACAAGAAGGGTTGCCTGTGTGCCTATGAACATCTAACTTTGGTTATAATAATACTTCAGTATTATTTTAACGTAATGAAGATAAAAATACTCCTCTACATTTTCCTAGCTGTTGTGTGCAGACTTAAAAACAGACAAAAAGCGCTAAATTTTATCACAATTGTATGAATATCTGCAAGTCTTTATACATCTGTGTATCTGTGTAATGTATATATATCTGTGTATCTGTATCTGNAAACAAAATCTTGCAACCCCACAGTATTTATATCTGTATGCTCTGTATCTTCAAAAAATAGATAGTAACTCACGTTAATAGGCGACAGTGAGGCTAATGCAAAAGGAATGTAGGACAAAGCTTGTCTATTACATCCTAAAGGCTGTAGCCACAGTAAGAAGTCAGTCCTGTAAGAATTTGGTCGTCTGCCTTTCAGTAGTTAAATGCAAAGCACAGCCTTTTGCTCAGATGTCTTAGAAACAGGATTTAAAATAATGAAAGATACCTAGATTTCTTCTGCCACCTTGGATTTGACTTGTAAGAGCAGGAAATTCACTTAACAATTTAGTGTTTTGGTTTACTATTCTGTGACTCTGCATCTTCTCTTTGTATTGAGATTGTATCACACATGCCAATGCAGTTAATTTTCTGAAAAAAATTCCTCATATATTTGGCTAGTTACCAATATATTTAGCCTGTGCAGGTACTGAAGGCCATAAAGCTTTCACAGTTATTTGCAAAACTATATCAAGAAGAGCACATTTATTTGAATTTGTTAGATTATAGCTCACCTCCTTTTTCCCCTAGATTCAAATTAATCTTGATAGCAATAATTAATTTTCATCTTCAAGATTTAATAATATATTAGGGTCAAATTATCATTGGATAATTACATTTCACATTTTGGAAATCTGTAAAGTAAGTTCCATGATTTGTTGTTTCTGTTTCTTAAAACACTGATCCTCTGAGCCTATTTTTTACTTCCTTCTTGATGATTGGCTAATTATTGTTTTAAAAGTGTACTGTATGTTCATTCTGATGGAAAATCCATTTGGATAAAACAAGACCTTTTTTTTTTCCTCCCAGAGGTTTTACAAACTTTTCATTATGCATTAATAAGGAAATGAGTTTCTCTCTTGAGAGAGGCTTGGGAAAACTTCACCTGTAGCTATTACGAATGTTACTGGAGCATGGCCAGATAATACTGCATTATTGTGGTGAAAGAGATTAGTAAGAAATTCAGAGTGTGTGATCCAAAGTCAAAATACATTTTCCCACTTGACACACACCACCATGTGGACCTGATTCTGGGCTGAGTTGCACTAACATTGACATTTCTCTGAGAACAGTATAAAAATTCTGAGATATCTGATCATATCTGATCATACCTGATCATACCTGATCCCGGTCTAGATTTGGGAAAATACAGATCTGCCAGCTCCTCAGCTGCTGTAAACACTTCAACAGTGCCACTGTACTCCCAGCATAGTCTTCTCATGGCAAAATCATAATGTCCTTAAGTAGCTGGGATGAGTAGCATGGTAACTCAAAAGCAAATGTAGCTCTATGTTTTGAACTGGGAAACCAGTCTTCATGATATTGCAAGACAAATTCAGAGTGGCCTCAGTGGGAGTACTGAGTAGCAAAGGTGAACATTGCAGACAAATAATGCTGAAATGCTAGTAAATTCCTCGCTGAAGGAAATGCAGAAAAACTGAGAAGTGGCTTTACTGATGCTGAGAGTCTTAAATCTCTTCAGATTTTGTGTCTCATCAGGTCCACTGTTCAGAGAAGGTGGAGCTTTTTAAAGTGGTGTTTCTAGACAGGAACACATACTGCAGAGGTACACTGGGTAAAACAGTTAAGCACATAAGTCTGGTAAATGCTGACCTTTATCTTTTATTAAATTTAATGCTATGCTGGTTTAAAATTTTCCTTTTAAAAGTTTAATTGGAGATTAAATGTTCACAGTTGGAAATGTCTCCTTATCCAGCAGAACTTTAGTCATCATTTATTTACGATATATCCGACCCAGGCTGCCTTGAGTTTTGAGAGAATCAGTTATAGTCTTGCAAAGGCAATTGCTGCTTCGTCAGATTCTCTGGTCCTAAGGTTTTTCTTTTAAGCTCTTTTAACTCAGCTATGTTGAAATATTTGTCAGGCTTCCTTTTTGTGTCTGCTGTACTCATGACTACTTAGACATCAGAAAATTGTCTTTTGTGTTTATTGTTGAAAATAGGGTTATATTGCAAACACGTTAAATAGTGTTTTTAACATATGCCACATGACACCACATGAGGAACAAGATACTGACCTAAAAAACATGAAAGCATTACTTACATTTAAATAACACTTTCCTGTAATTATTCAAAATTCTTGGGTGCACTGATATTATTTAGTTACTAAGGAACCTTTAGTGCAGTAAGTCTGAAACCATGACAAATTCTTAACAAGACTGTAGTTTAACCATATATAAAAAAAACCCTAAGAGCTGGAGAAAAAACCCAGAAATTTGATAACAATGCTCATCTTGATATGACTGAATTTAAGCACTTACTTTAAGTATAGATTTTTGCTATACTTTATAGATGAAAAGCAAAGAGTGAGGATACTTGCTCAGGACAACTCAAACTTTTAGTGAATGGACAGCTTTCCGCACATTACTTCTTCTCTCCACTGTCAGTGCAATGAGCTGCAAGGACCTGATTCTGCTAAAGGTTAAGTGTGGTGAATGGGGTTTAATGCCTCTGTCATTTGGGAGGGGAAGGGAAGAAGGTGACAACTGAAGAAGTCCTCTTGAGCTTATGTTTTCTCTTTTGTTTCAGTTGATTGCATAAAGCAGTCTCATAAATGGATTGCACTTCATCTGAACAACAGCTAATATTCTGTATGCCTACTTATCTTAGCTGCCAGAAAGCTATTCTGGACCTTATTGCTGGCTGGAAAATCTGTCCTCATTTGGAGTCTAAACTCATTCAAGGATATTTAAACAAGCTTCTTTTTGTGCCAACACTGTCCTTTAGCTTAAACTGTTCTGATTTTTTTCCTTCTTTGGCATTTATCTCCCTCATATATTTATGGCAAACAGTCTTGATCTCTCTTGACCTCTGTTTGGTAGAACAAATAAACCCAATTCTTTTGGGGCTTACCCACATCACAAACTGCAGTGCAGTGCAGATCCCTACACTTCCATCAAACCAAGTAGCTCTGGGCCAAAAGATAGAGTATAAAACAATACCCAAGACAATTATTCTGCTTCTTCCAGATCTGCCTCAAAAGAATAAATGCTACTGGAAACCACATAGGTTGTGCCATTTAGAAATGTCAGCTCATGCTATTACAACACTCAAGCACAGTGCTTCGAAAAGATTCAGTTTAATTTGTCATAAAATACAGTCCCACTTGTCTTACTCATCTTTGTAGACCATCTCATGCTTGCTCTGCTGTGAATAGATCTGCATTGAACAAATACAATTAAAAGTTTTATATGTGGTTTGGGCAGGATTAAAAGTTTGATGTCATGTGCATGTGTACTATTGATCGAGAATTATAGGGCAACCTAATGTTAAAAATATTTTTCCTGTGGGAAAAATAAGAAATGCAAAAAAAATTTGAAGGGCAATATCCAGTTTTAACTTCCTATTAAGAATTCTAATATCTATACTCAGAAATGTCTTCCAACGTTCCTGATTCTTGTTATTTATGTTGTATCAGGAGTTTGTTAAATTTATGGGAGTTTTTTTCTGCCTCAGTTCATCAAAAAAGTTTAGACTGATTTGTCTAGAATTTGAAATTGTAAGGAAAATATCTCCAACTTCACTGCATTTAGAAACACATATATATTCTTGCTAGCTATTGCAGTATACTTTCTTTACTCCAATTTATGGAAGCAACTGCTTGTGTGTAATACCACACGCACATACATGCACATACCCCACCCAAACCAGTGATTTGCCCCAAGATATAAACATGCACCGAAAAACACATCAATAAAAAGACCATTGGAATATAACCCTCCTAAAGTAACAAAGGCTTAGAGATAGGAAAATGACACATTCTCAGCAGCAAGCACTGGTGACAATCTCAATCATAATGATTAAAATGTTTGATGTGAAAGATGTGACCTCTTCCACTAATCTCCAGAGGAAGATGATTTTCTCTAGTTAAATGAATTAAGCAAATTTGAATTTGAAAAAGAGTGCATAGTGCTCTGCGGCATTCAAAGATAAATGATTTTCAAACTACAGAGACAGTACACAATCTCTAAGCGGGCAAAGTAAAATGATAAGTAGCTGAGTTACTAAACCAAAATAAGTCACAACAGTTACATGGTATTTTCTACCATCTGTTGAAAAGGATAGGTGGCTATTGAACTGCATTGTGAAAGCATGGTCCCAGGGTTTTGTTTTGTCCACATACTTATTGATCTTAGCAACACAAGATCTTATTGTACTGTTGGTGACAGAACTGCAGCTCCCAAGCATGTTGTGTCCAGAAGTGCAAAGCAGTGACTCAACCTATCCCCAGCTTTTTAACAGCTCTCAAGCGGGACACTCCAGCCTGCATTTAACAATGTTAATTCTAACTCTTTGGGTTATGGTTTTTAATACTTTTGCAGCAAAATTGAGACTGGGTTTGAAAAGGTGATAATAGGTGGCCCACTCCTAAGATGTGTGCAAAAACGACACCTTCAGCATTTTTCAAGTATGTGTGTAGGACACAGCCAAAACAGAGGAAGTGCCAAGAATGCAGCTGGTTTTCTCCCTCCTACTCTGGGACTTCTGCACCACACTCTTACAGCTTTGTTGTCACAGAATTCAGCTGGCATACAGGTTTTTTCTCCATTGGCACAATGTGACCTTCACATACAATAGACATAGGAAGATGCTCTCAGAAAGAAATAGTCAGGTAAAATTTTCTATATATGATCTCTAACTCAAACAAAGTTGAATTGTAACCCTAGACTTGAGAATTTTAATGGCAGCCTAAAAATCTTATTGTTAGCAGATATGGGAGAAGCTTTAAATTTTGGAAGGGCAAAATTGAAAAACAAGTATATAATCCAAATGGTTTCAACTAGATACTGGAAATAACCCCCAGAAATTCAAAAAGAAGAAAGGGTCTTCTTGAATAAAAACCCCTCCACTTGCTGTATGGCTTCACTGGTTCACTGTGAGGTAACAATTCAGTAAGAGCACAAGTTCAGACCAGAGAAGCAGTGATATCTCATATAAGCATGGCTACCAGGAGCTGTGCATGCAGCTATTTGGCATGAGCAAGAGACCATCAGACAAACTATTACCAAACACTGCAGTGCTTCCGGGAAATAAAAAAATTGACATTTTAAATTTCAGACTTCTTGCGTCTTGCCTACTGATTTCCTCCCCATTCAATAAAATTAATGTTTAAACACTATATAAGTGTTTTAGTATTTTCCATTTTTTTACCCCAAGAACTTCAAACTTAAATACCAAGGAAACAATTGTTTGAGAATGTGGCAATACTAATTGTTACATCTTGTTCTTGTATTTGCCTTATCTAAAGTACTTGCAAAAGTAATAGCTGTGCATTCAGCCAGTTAAATTCAATAATATAATTTCTTCTTGCACAACAATTTGACTTTTAAAGAGAACATCTTGTTAATAGCCTTCACCAATACTATTTTGTGAGTGTCATTAAGTTTATTTGGCTAGTGACAGTGTGTATTTTTGGCAATCAGGAGCATCTTTAAAACTATATTATCATTACAACGCATCTATGTTTCCTACTTTAATTTCATTCTGCCATAAGAGCAAATTGACAATGCATTAATTTAAGTATCCAATTTAAACCAGCTGAAAATGAATGTATTCAAACTACTAAAAACAAAGACAACAGCAGGCTAAAAGATTATGGAAATTGAAATACTATAAAACAATCTGAATTTTGGTGGTACTGCAGCTCTTTCTAAATATTCTGATTGCAACAGTTGATTTATATAGTTATTATTAAAATATTTCCTGTTTTGCTTACCAGTAAACTTTTAAGGACTCAGTTTAGAAGTGCATTTTTTCATCTTTTCAGTTTTGCTTGAGTAGTGTATGTGATTCCGGCAGCACTGGAACACAATAATAAAACTAAAGGTCCAAAACAATTTGAAAATGTCAAGTTTTGATCCTAACTGTGTACATATTTCTACTGAAAATACTTACCCAAAAAAATGTTTCCCTTAAATTTTAGGAACACTCGAGGCAGAGCCACTGTGAAACCACCAAGTGTTTTCCACCAAAATTCTTTCTATATATATAGAAAAAAACTTTTTATTATTTTTTTCTTCTTTTTGACTTCTTGGCTTGGGAAAAAAGTAATTTTTTTC
>VXBB01025236.1:75389-105665 GCA_013399915.1 Illadopsis cleaveri | reverse complement strand
GACCAAAAAAACCCCAAACAAATCCAAAAACCCAGGGGACCAATGACCAGCACTACAAAAGTTCTCCTGATCTCTTCAGATTTTAAAATAAAGGGAGAAAACTGAACTTCTTTAAAATAAAATAGTAACACTTATTCACATTTAACTCTTTAGCTCTTTAGACAGCAAGTCTAGCATCAATTTTTATCAAAAAGAATCATAGAATTAAGGTTGAAAAATACTTTTAAGATCATCTAGTCAAACCATCAACACTGCACCACCACCATGTTCACCATTAAACCATGTCCTCAAATGCCATATCCACATGTTTTTTGAACACTTCCACGGACCTTGGCTCCACCTTTTCCCTGGGGAATCTGTTTCAATGCTTGAGAAGTCTTTTGGTGAAAGAATTTTTTCCTAATATCCAATGTAAACTTCAATCTAAACTTCCCCATGTGCAACTTGAGGCCATTTGCTCTTGTCCTGTCACCATCCCTGGAGGTGTTTGGTTAACAGTTGAGCTTATTAGTCTTGGAAGCATGTGTTGATTTCATAGGTTTATATGGTTTCATCCAGAGTATTAATAATGTTATATATCAGTCTATCAAATTATAAAGAGGGACAAAAAGTAGAATTTTTCACAAAGATGGAAATTCAAATAAAACAAGTGCATAGATAGAAAGGTAGAATGGAAGATCAGACTAGGAAAGAGCTGTGGTCACCTGGAGACTTGATGAATATGGATGAATTGAGGAACTTTGATAAGCACTGTATGGTGCTTCAAGCGACAGCTCTTACNCCACATGTTTTTTGAACACTTCCACGGACCTTGGCTCCACCTTTTCCCTGGGGAATCTGTTTCAATGCTTGAGAAGTCTTTTGGTGAAAGAATTTTTTCCTAATATCCAATGTAAACTTCAATCTAAACTTCCCCATGTGCAACTTGAGGCCATTTGCTCTTGTCCTGTCACCATCCCTGGAGGTGTTTGGTTAACAGTTGAGCTTATTAGTCTTGGAAGCATGTGTTGATTTCATAGGTTTATATGGTTTCATCCAGAGTATTAATAATGTTATATATCAGTCTATCAAATTATAAAGAGGGACAAAAAGTAGAATTTTTCACAAAGATGGAAATTCAAATAAAACAAATGCATAGATAGAAAGGTAGAATGGAAGATCAGACTAGGAAAGAGCTGTGGTCACCTGGAGACTTGATGAATATGGATGAATTGAGGAACTTTGATAAGCACTGTATGGTGCTTCAAGCGACAGCTCTTACAGAAAATTCAGAAAATGCCAAAGATGCAGGGAATGGGGGCAGGGAGGAGTCAGGAAGTGGATGAGAAATACCTAGAGCTCTCTGCTGGCACAAAAAAAGTAAGCAGATGTGGAGAACAGCATACAATCAAGGGCAGGAAAACAGACACAAGCCTGCTGTCTAGTTTATTTATGCCAGAGTCCTGAAAACTCTGGGTTTCAGACACTGCTGCTAATGAGGCAAGAGCTGGGTCTCTGCAGCTGTCAGCATGGCAGGCAAGGGAGAGAGGCACAATGACATTCCAGTACTGTTATTTTGGCTTATTATCCTAGTTAAGCTCTCTCTCATGGCTAGGTTAAAAATATTCTTTCCCCTTACAATTCTTAGGACATTTAGAGCCACCTATGCTGGTCTACCCTCAAAACATGGTAAAAAAATGATATTTACCCTCTGTTAGTACATTTATGACACTAACATTTCAAGGGAGAAAAAATCCTAAACAAAACTAGCAATTAATTCTAATTTCTATTAAAATGCAGCTGAAAAGGATTTGCATAAATTTTTGAATATCAGGCCCTTTCTTTTGTGCTCATCCTTCTTTTCTGTTTTTATGGAAGCTTGTCAAAACACAAAGTCCTTCACTGGGAGTAGTATGACTTACAGATGAAGGATTCTTTCTCTTTGTGTGCTACTGGTGATTTTTTAAATTTTTGAATGATCTATTGTTAATGCTGGTTTATCTATTATTCTGCACAGTCAGTTACCAGTAAATACTGTGATAGCTTGTATATGTTTTAGGATAAAACTTTGCAATCGCAAAAAAATCCCTAAAACAATACAAAAAAAGTCACATATTGATCATGTCACAAGTAAAAAGTTTGCTATTTCAGAGTAGATAGCCTAAAATTAACTCAAGATCATACAGGTCTTCCTGCTAAATTGATAACCACATGTTTTGTGGGTTTAAATGTTACAGAGGATAAGCTTATTTAACATATGGTTAGCAACAAAGCAGTATTTAGTAACATGCAATTCATGAGAATAAAGAAGTTTTCTCAACTCAGAGCTAACTAAAATTTGAGTAACTACACAGATAAATCTATAAAATAGGATTTGTAACGACTGAAGTTTTTTAAATTATGTTCATATTTTTTCACAGGGAGATGAGTGCTGACAAGAGATTAAAATATTATTTATGAAGCTCTCACATTATAAATAGATATCAACAGCAGAAAGTCACAATAAACAGAGTTGCAAGAATGATACCAGGAGTTGTAGAAGATACTTTTTGTGGAGTTTCATGTATATACAGATTCTGATTCACATTATTTATTCAACTGGATCTTATCATGGTTTGTGTTAAACTTTGGACAAAAATTGGAAAAAAAAATTTCAAACCTACAATTCCACTATGTCATGTAATTTTTCCATTTTCTTCAATTGATATAATTGTTCACTCACATTCATATAAACAAAGTCTATACTAAAAGTCAATAAATTGAAAAGATTTTCAGAAATGGGAAATTTAACAAGTGAAATAACAAAACCTGCTTAGTAGAAAGTACATTTTTTGAAAGATATGATTAGTTAGAGATAATGAGAGTGATCTGTGAGAGTACTATGGGTAATTACCAGGAATAAAACTGATACTAAAGACAGAAAAAATACTCTAGTTGAAGATAACGACTTTCCAGTGATAGATTTAAATTTATTTAACAAATTTGCAAGGGAAATATTCAAACTCTGTCACTTGAGACATTTATAATGAGAAGAGGTAGCACAAGATATAGTGTAGGCAACAATCCTGCATTGGTCCCGAGGGTTTGAAGTACTTGAACTGATATATCTTCTCCATTTCTAATTCTTTTGATCTATGGTCAGGGGAGAAGTAAAAGGTGAATGAAACTCGGAAGACTGATATTTCTGATTTGAGTGAAAAATAAAGCTCTGGTTACAAAATACTTTTATATGCATACACAAATACACATACATATATATTTATGTTAAATTGCACACATAAACACTCCCACACATATATATATATATTTCTGGAATATTAAGTATATCTTCAATAAATTAATAAACAAGAATCTGTATTGTAGCCAATAAAACCTCATTACATATAGAGAGATTAAAAATGAATCAAACGTAATTAAAAGTTTTCAGTCATTCCAGGGAAACTGATAAATATCTTTACCCTCTATTGTTGCTCAAAGGAAAGTATCACATAGAAATTATTATATGAGCCAAGATCGAAGCTCGAAGCTTAGTGTATTCATGAAAGATACAACATTAAGCACAATATCCTAGCTAGTTCAGGTCCATCTTGTTACTTAAAAAAGGAAGATACAGTGACATGCAGGAATGTATCTGATTGAAGGCTTGTATTAGATGTTTAATGACTTTTTAAACTATGTTATAAATTTAAGCATTATCTATAATACTTATTCATATGTCCTGACTGGACACATTTTTAACTTATGACTTATTGACATACAGAATGGAAAATGTAGCCACAATTGTGAAAAATAAAAATGTGCCATTCATTTAATATTTATACAATAAAATGAAAACTGTATTTACATTAATATATTACTATACTTATAGCTACTTTAAGAGGACATTACCAAAGATGTTACAGTTTTCTAAAAGCAAGACCTAGCAGTTAGATTTCCTCATGTTGTCGGAACATTGTGTATGGAGTACAATGTTGTTTCTATGAAGTGGAACTGATACTATAAAAAAATACAGGCCTATTACTTACACATGATTATTTGAGCATGACATCACTGACAAACCAGTTTTGTGTCAATTTTTTTTAGGAACAAGGAAATAGACAATATTCAATTTGTCCCTTAAATGTAAATCTGATTTTATTTTGTTTTTATTTACGTATTTTATAAGACAATTATTTTTACTGTCCACTGAGATCAGTCACTAAATTCACTTTTAAAAGCACTAAGATCCAGCCAGCACTAATGAATTGATTATTCCCCTGTATTCAGCCCTGCTGTGTCTGTATCTCAAATCCTGTGTTCAGTTCTGTGTATCTCTCTTCAAGAAGGACATTGAGGTGCAGGAAGTGTCCAGAGAAGGGAAATGAAGCTGGGGAGGAGTCTGGAGCACAAGTCAGATGAGGAGACAGCTAAGGTTGTTTGGTCTGCAGAAGAGGAGACTCTAGGGGACCTTATTGCTCTCTACAACCTCTTGAAAGGAGGTGGTGGCAAGGTGGGTGTCAGTCATTTCTCCAAAGTCACAGGTGACAGGACAAGTGGAAACAGCCTCAAGTTGTGCTGGAGGAGGTTTAGGTTGGATATTAGGAGTGATTTCTTCACTGAAAGGATTGTTAAACACCAGAATGGGCTGTCCAGGGAGGTGATGGAGTCACCATCCCTGAAGGTATTATGGAAACAACTTGATGTGGCAGCTATTGATGTGGTTTAGTTGATACAGTGGTGCTCATTCAAAGGTTAGACTTGATGATCTTGGAGGTCTTTTCCAACCTTAATGATTCTATGACGAAACTACTTTAGAATTTCATCTTTGTATGTGACCATACCCTAGAGCTTTTACTCAGCAGTCCAAAAGTACGTGTTCACAGTGTTCAGGCTGGACACACCCTGCAGGCATTCCTGCTAGGGGTGGATCCACACAGGAATACTGCCTAAAAAACTCAGGAGACCAGTTTGCCCCATTGGCCTAGTCAGTAGCAGCCTTTAATACCCTTTTGCAGTCCAATGTGTACCAAAGTCAACATCAGTCATCACAGCACACCATCTCTGGAATGCATTAATTATGCATTTTCCTCATAATTAATATTTTTATATTGGGATAATTCTGACCTGATATTGTTATGTTAGGACAAACCATGCTGCCCAGCAGAGACACTTGAAAGAAAGAGAGGGTGTGTGTGAAGGGAACCATGCCCTGGAACTCCTTACTATCTTTCATTGGACATGGGTGAGGCACTAAGATTTATATTTGAAAACACAACTGACACAACAAAGAAGGAAACCTTGCAGGTTTTTTATGATGTCTAGGTCCTTTGAGGAATTAGGAAAGAAATGGTTCATTGTAAGGTTTGTTTTTGTCACATTAGCTCCTGATTTGTTTCATAAATTTTATATGTATAGTGAGTCTCTTGAGTGCACAGGTGAATATTTTTGAAAAATAATTTCTGGTTTCTGGAAAGAAACTAAAGAATGTTTTTTCATGCAACCTGTGAAACCTGAAAATTCACATATGGTTGTTGGAAACAACAATGAAAGACAGAATGAACACATATAAGTCTGAATGTAGATATCCAGTATAATTGCAATTTATAGCAAGATTAAGGCAAAGAGATTTCATCTTGGTCTGGCAGTAAGACATTCTTTAGCTGTTAGAGAACATGAATAGCCTTATTGCCCAGGCTAAACCCATATCTATCAGATGGGAGGTCCTAATGTCTCTGCCAAGGAGTGGAGGAAATTGAATTTTGGACACATTCAGTTTTACTAGGAAATTTCAAAACCCTTTTACTGTGAAACATTGGTACTACTAGGTTTTATCACTTTGGAATGAGTGAATACTTAAAAGAATTTCAGTTCTTGCTTTAGTTTAATTATCTTCATAATATTTGATGTGGCCAAGGAACTTGGCTGGCACTCAGAGGATTACGTGATTAGAGAGATTAATGAAAAGGAAAATCTTGACGAATACTTGATGATTCTTAATTCAACTTGTTAATTAGGTCAGTAGTATTTGATTCCAGGGTACAATTTAAGCCTTTGGAGTTTTAATTTCCTGTGTTTCTGAAATGCATTTCACATGCCAGAAGACATCATCTATTAAAAGCAGGCATTGAAAGAATCCCTTTCAATGTCTTCATGGTAGAGTGAACATGAAAAAATTAGAGGGCATGGTAAGTAAGCTTGTATTTTTTTCTTAGTGTATATATTTTTAGATCTATTCATTGAGAGATAGAATACATAAAAATCAGCATTTGCAATGCTCTCACTTCCCTTTCAATTATTTAAGATTAGAAACCAGGAGAAAAATGCAGTCCACTTGTCTACCTATCAAATAGTAGCACATTTTCTTGCCCTCATACTTCCACTCTCCTGTGTTTGATCAAAGATTATATTATTACAAATGTCATTGAAATGTTGTCTAATATATATATATGGCATTTAAGAGAGTTTTGTTAACTTTTATCAACTTATGATGCACAAATTTTCTACTATTAGGTCAATCTTCTTCCTCTTCTAAAACCAAAGATTTGTAAATAAAAATCAGAAATACAAATGCAGGTTACTACCCAAAACAAAATTATTGTGGCTTTATGTAATTGCTGCTTATGTTATCAAATCACCTTCCTGATACAGCAGATGGTTCCCTGTAATACATTTTCAGTAACAGTGTTCACCACTTCCCTACAGCAGCTTTTTCACAGTTTAATATTAGGAAAAATCAGGCTGGATCCAACAGCCTGAGAGAGGTGAAGTGTCCCAGCTCCATGCCCTCAGGTCCAAAAAGTCGTGAAGCTGAGCATGGACATCCAGCTGGAGTAGTAGGGCTCAGCCAGCCTGGAGCAGAGCTGGCTTTAGAGGTGCCTAACTGCACCCTAATGCCAATGGGAATGTCACTGAGGAGGCAGTGGACTCTACACAGCTGTGCAGGGAGCCAGAGAGACAATGGGCACAATCTGAAACAAGAGAGGTTCAGACTGTATAAAAGGATATGTTTTCTTGTCCCATAAGGACAGTAGGGCAGTGGTGGAAGTGGCCCTGACTCTTTGGGAAGTCTCCCTCTTTGGAGGTTTCCAAGTACTGACCAGATGAGACCCCGAGCAATCTGCTATGGTCACTTGTGTGACCCTGTTGTGAACAGGAGATTGGACTTGTCTCAAGTCCCCCGAGATCTCTTCCAAAAGAAATTATCCTATGATCTTAAAATTTTCTGTTTAGTCAGGGCCTTGAGTATTTACTCTGTTTCATTGTCTTTCTCATGTCCATGCCCCATGCGATTTATTTGATTTAATTATAATACTAAATAAAAATAAGTGTTTCTACTTTAAAAAAGGAATCTCTTAAAGTTCCAGAAATCTTAGCTGACTCCACCACAGAGGCCCATAATTTACAATATTCTTTGTCCTGCCATAAACAGAAGGATGCTGGGCTTTCTGCATCTATCTGTGGTGGGTCAGACTAATCTATTTAACCTATACCATATAAACCATCAGTAAAAGTGGAAACCCAGTAAATTAAGGATTTGTATGCACTTTCTGAAGGCTACTATCACCCTAATATCTAAAAGTTCCCCTGATTTCATTTTTTTGTTTATGTCTGACTAAGAATTTTGACCCTAGAACTGAAGGGTCAAAATTCTGATTCAGGTTTCTGATAACTGACCCCTTCAGGATAGTCCACAAGATAGCAGTTATGCAAAGGTGACTGTGCTATCAAGCAAAATGTCTAAAGACNACCCTGAGCAGATTGACTCTCTCTTTTCTGCTGTAGCCGCTTCACTCCTTCGGGCAAAGAAGAACCCACGGGGATCGGCAAGGTTCATCCAGCAACCAAGCCGTATCCTTTCCTGCTGTGGTGCCAGGGCTGGCTGAGGCAGAGAGACACTGGACACAGCCACAACACAGTGCTATCTCAATTCATGAAAATATTTGCATAATATGGAATTAATTTGTCAGAGCAAGAGCAACAGAATCAAGCTCCCTTCCAACACTGGACAAATGTGTTCCCAGTTGACACACATGTGCCAGTGGAAGTGACTATTTCCAGTTCTTCATGCTTTCCAGTAGAACAGCAAGTCTCTTTCATTTGCTTCAGGCAAAAATCAGGCTTCCCTAAACAGTGAATTTTGGTGACTCCAGCTTGTCTAACTGTTCTTGCCTGAAGCACATTACAGGGTACACTTATGAACTAAGCTCCTGACAGATCAGTGGTAGCACTATTTTCTAGCAGGGCACTGGGGGACAGCAACTAGAACAGTGATTTATTATCATTGCTTGGTCTGGAAGAAACCAACATTGGACTGGTTAAATTTTAAGTTAATGTGTTAACAATTCCTTTCCTGGAAATACTAAAAGTTGCTTTTCGGGATTTTTTTTCTCCATAATCTCCAAGTTATAAAGTAGGATTTGCTTGTTCTTCCATAGTTTGCTCTATTATTTCCAATGCTGTAGGAAAAGACTGTCAAACTCATTTTTATTTTAAAACTTCTTCTGGAATTGTTCCATATTGTAAAACGATAAAAAAATCCCTAACCTCCAAAAAGTAACAGAAAACCCTCTTACATCTGTCTGGTTCACCTCACTTGACTCTTAAACCTCAAGTGTGTTACTATCAAGAAAAGTATTTTTTAAAGTTGTAAATTGTCTTCTGATGTTATCACTTGTCTAAATTCCCATGTTGATATAACTGTATGAAAATCAATTCATCTCTGTCATCTTGGATTCCATTGTAATTTACTTTCTAAGATTAGATATTGCTTCCAAAATGTCTAATCCTGAGATTGTTTTAATGATTCTTTGCTTATCTATTTGTAACATGGGCAAACTTTGTCAAATGTTTTCTATCTCTCAGATGAAAAAAAAAAAAAAGTCTTTTTTCCCCATTTTAGAAAAGGCAAACAGCAAAAGTTCCTGACAGATGTACTCAAAACAGCCTCAGAGAAGGAATTCAGCAGCCTGTAGTTTAGGCTGTTGTTTTGTCAAATACTAAATACAAGTTTATGGCCAAAGGAACTCTAGTCATTCTTCAAGACAAAGTATTATGAAAGGATATGAAATCCTGGGGGATGGTATAAGTCCCAAAAGATTAGTTTAGTAAAGAGAAAAATCCACACTGAGGAGGGGTGGTAAATGAACAACTGAGCACAGTGCTTATGTCTTCTGTGACTGCTGAGCTTGCTTGGACCCGTAAAACGCAAGTCTATATTCAGCGCGGGTTAAATCACACTAGTCTGAGATGGTGGAACAAGACTCCTGGCTGCATAGCAGTGTTAAGTATCTTTACTAGGGGGATGAGCTGCATGCATAGTCAGATCTTCAGGCAAAACTCTCATAGATTGAAACTAACTATGGATCTGGTTTTAGCTGTTCCGGTGAAAATGTGACTACTTGAAAATTCCTGTTGCATGTTGCAATGGATAAGTAAAAAAAAACCAAAAACAAACAAAAACCAAAACTAAAATCAAAATGGATGAGAAGCTGAAAAAGTAAAATGTTTCTTTTCCACATAGGGATTATTTTTCCCCCCAATTAAAAATAAAAAATGTTATACCTGCGCTACAACTGTTCAGTTGAAAAAAAAAATTATTGCACTAGAAAGAAATGTATCTTTTTCTTGTTTCCATCATAATAGGAAAAACATTAAGTTTTGCTTGTCACAAATATTTCCTTTTCACTAGCATTTTTAGTCAAAGAATTGGCAAAATCAGTAACTGCACAGCTGAGTTCACTTCAACTCTTGGAATTTCTTCTGCTTCATATAATAAAGCACAGGGTAGGGAATGCAGTAAAGATGCCCTGTGTGTTTCCATCTCTCAGCTATTGGGGACTGAGTTCATCATGAGATGAAAACTCCACAATAACTGTGTCTGGGAAAGGTGACCCAGAGAAAAGTAAACTTGAATCCGGCACCTAATTATTATCCAAAATGGAAATGTAAGCTGTTTCTAAAAGGCCTTGTCAGTTGAGATAAAATATATAGCTGTGATTCAAAAGATAAGACAGCAATGCAGGGAGCTACAGGGCCATGGAATGATATTATCTGAGCACTGACAAAGGAAAATTATTTTAGTGACAGTTGCCAGATGAAGGTGAGGGCTGCAATAACAGAAACAAAAGGTTATAAAGTAAGTCTCTGCAGTAGTCAAGGTAACAAAATTCAACATGCCCAGCAATTTGCCTATCATACTAAAGTGTTGTATTTACCCATAGAATAGGAAAAAAAAAAAAGAAAAATATGTATGGTGGGGAAGAAAATAATAACTAAATCATTCATGATAACCTTCAACCTGTATGTGTCTGTTTAATTAATGATAAAAGCTTTAGAGCTGGTAATGAACCTGGTCAGTCTTATGAAAAGCTTTTTATTCAGTGCTTGGGGAACTACTAACAGTCTGAATGCTATAAGAATTAATGCTTCTTGAAAGAACTGGTTTGGATCTTATGTGATAGACAGAAAATCTATTCTGACTAGGCACTTGCATCCAAATAATCTTCTGTCACAGCTATTAGAGGATTGCCTCATATTCCCTCCTGTGAATACTCCTGTTATTCCTCATCACTCTCCAGGCAGCTAACCAGAAGGATAGCTGGAATATCTTTCATAATTAGTCCTCTTAATACCTTTTTCCTAAGAATAAAGAAAAATTCCCCCTCCTCCATAAGAAAACTGTAAACCAAATATGGAAGTTAATTCAGATAGATGAGACAGTTAATGTACAGCAAAACTGCAGTGGATGCCTGCCTGATTAGTAGGATTTGATAACTGTGGTGTACAAGTTTTAAATATTCACAGAAGAATGAGGTTTCAACTAAGGCTATGGGTATCTTCTGAAACTGAGGGAGAGGGCAATCCCAGAAAATGCTTGATTTACTGTGGGATAGTGTTACCTTTTATTGTCCTGAGCTTGTTGATTGTCTAAAGAAGACTCCCAAGGGTTTAGATTTCAGGATCCTCCAATAAATTTCTACCGAGTAATTTCAGAGTGATTTTAGCTAAGAAAAGAAGAAAAAGGAAAAAAAAGGAAAAAAATAAGGTATGCTATTGCTATTATAATAATTGTTTCTATGACATTGGCCAGCAAAAGACACAGGCTGACATGAAAGAGTCTCAAGCCCACTTTCAATTTCTAAAAACAGTTTTTAAAGGCTTTCACATTTAAGATGCTTGACTTCTCAAGAAAAAAATTACCTTTTCTTTAATATGCATGAACAGTACCTATTGATATTTCATTATTTCATATTTCAATATTGTGCTACCTCAGCTTATAAAAGGCCTTTCCCCAGTTAGGTGTTTTCAGTACCATAGTTTCTTTCTACACTGACCACATATAGGTCCAAATCTCAATGCAATTTTCAACCTTCTCCTGTACATACCCACTATGATTTTGACAAATGAGGTTTCTTACTGTAGTAATTCTTACTACATTACTTGCTAATGCAGATGTATATTGTATTGCCATATTCCCTGTAGCATGACTAAGGTGTAATTCCACTAAGAAATCTGTGGTTTATTACCACTTCAATTTATTTATTATTACCATTTTCCTGGAAAGACATATGCAGAATTATCAGTTTTACTTTGGTTTTCATTCCTTTTAGTTTTCATTTTTCTGCTGTGGCTTTGATGACAGTAGAGAAAATTGAGGTTTTAAATGAGATAGTAAATCCTTCTGAACAGGAATTATTAACAGTACATAGATTTTTGTCTCACCAACCCACTACCCTCTTATTCTCAGAGTAGATGCTTTGGCCTCCTACTTTTTTATATATTTTTCCTCCCTTCTTTCTTTTCCATGCTTTTTCTGATACTCCATAATTATTAAAGCTATTACTTCTTACGCCATTGTAATAAAATTATAATTCATTTTTTAAAAATGAAAAAAAAAAGAAAAAAATGCTCAAAAGAAATTTTGTATTAAGTATGGAAATATTCCCTGCCTGGGTAGTGTAGTTTTAAACACCAAATTCAATATTCAACAGAAAAATTTATCATCCCAAATTTAATTAAAATATGTGTAGTGAATGCAATGATTGACATCATCAGGCAATTAGGGAAAATGTCAACCAGCAAACAAAGAGAATAAGAAAAAAAAGTGCTGCATTTCCATTAATAATTTCATTTTGTAAAATTGTATGGGTTAGACTTCTTTGTGAAAATAAAGAAAATTATCTTCATTAATAAAGTTTTTGTAATTTTACCATGACTTTATTGAAATATCCCTGAACTGAGAGTACTTTTAACTTAAACAAGTCATTAATATATACTATAAGATGTAGAGATATATCAGTGTCAGGAACACTAGTTTTAATCAAAATGTCCAGTAAAACAATCAACAACTACTTTAACATAGAAGGAACAGTCATTAGAAACTTGTCCTCAACCAACATGACATAAGCAGTTCTGAAGCAGAGACCAGGAATCTCTGCATGTACTGCACTGAAAATAAAGCAAGATAAAACAAAAATCATTCAGAACTGTTCATAGATGAGGAACCTTTGGAAGTGTATTAGGCCCCACATATGAAGGAGAACACAAATTGTCCAGATATGTCATAGATCCTTAAGACTGAGAAAAACTGTTCTTGATGTGCAGTGGACATTACCTTAAAAAATAGGTTTCAGAGAGTAAGAATATTCTCTCTATGAATGGATATGTGATTTCTATGTATGAAACTTTTTATTTGAATTTGCTCAGAAAATCAGTTTCTAGTGATTACATGGAAAGTGATAGTTGCTCTTGAGTGATAATGCATTCAGATATAATTTCCATGTTGAAATTCCCTACCTCAAGCCAGGTAAAATGTAATTTAGATGGGCAAATAACAGGCTATTAAAAGAAATTGAATAGCTCAAAATGAAAAAAAGAATCATCAATATATGCATTGCCTAAAAGCAGAGTTAGAACTAATGTTCCTAATTTAGAATTACAGGAGAATTTTACAAGTTTTCCTCAAAAATTAACACTTATTTATTACTCATCAAGCACTGGTGAAATATTTCAAGGTCAGCTTGAAATGGTGATCTAATTTCCTGAGGTGCTGGGCCAAGTCCATTACATAGTGTCATCAGCATAGGGATGACATCTGGTACCTAGACTGTAAGTGCCTCTGCAATTATCCCTGCTGTAAAATGTATGTATGGAGAGAAGGGACAAAAACAACAGGCCAAATGACTTATGATTTTTCATTTGCATGGTAAATCAGTTGAAGTTAATTTGATATTGCAAGTGAAAATTTACTTCTTAGCAATTCTACCAGTTTCTGAACATCCACTTATAGTTGATGTAGAACATGTGGGGTTCAAAATGACTTTTTGGAAAACCTGCAAACATCATTCCTGTATTCATGCAGAACTAATAGGAGATGGATTCTGAGTTATTTGAATAAAGTCCAAACAACTCTTTTTTAAATACCTGAGTTTTTATTTTTTGCTCACTCACCTGGTTCATGTTTAGCTTGAATAATACTGGCCTTAAAACCCAATCATTTCAGCCAAGATGACAACCTCTGATATTGGGTTCTGTGAACCTGTATAAGTTAAAGACTCCTCAGTAGTGAACAGACTAGATGGCATAAATGAAGCCTGGAAGTTTTGGAGAAAGACATTGAGAGATTGAGGGCTGTATAGCAGCCGGCTCTTAAGAATATGCATCTGAAGAGGAAGAAAATAAAATATACCAGATGGCAGTGGAAGCTCCACAGCAAGAGAGGCAGAAAATGAATTTTGATGAGACTGGGCTTATCATTACTCAGTTCTCTCTGTGACTGAAATGGAAACAATGTTTGTTTTCAGACAAATTCAAGACTCATAACTCAGCTTTTATGCAATACATAACTCTTTATAGGAATCATTACTTACTGCAGACCCATATTATTTCCACAGTAGCTGATACATATTAAATGCAGGCTCTGCAGAATAGGACCTATGACTCTAAGAGGAACGTTCAGGTATATTTCATCTTTGTCTTGGTGATAGCCCCCCAAAACAGTATCAAGGATCTGAACTCAGTTTCCTTAAGTCTCATTTTTGCAGAGTGTGGTGCAGTGCTGTTTTGGGTCACAAAGAACACTTCAATCCTCTGCAAGACATGCCTCTAACGAAGAAGACATGTGAGGAAATAACCACATTTATGTTTCAAGTTCAGCAAAAAATCTACAAATTTCCATATAATCACAAACATTAAGCAAATTGAGAGAAAAACAAACAAACAAACAAGAAGCAGAGGATAAAAATCTTTAAGATTGAACATATTTATTAAATAGGTAAGGTGATAAAACAATTTTGCTGTTTATGTTTTAGTCTGTATGTTGTGAAAAAATAATCTTCAGGTGGTGGATTACGATGAAGATATTACAGAAGTACTAAGAGTTCTTGTCTAAATCATTTTGTTGGTAGTTGGACACACAAGGACGAAATTTTGCCTCACTCTTACCACTAGCAAAGACCCTATTTCATTTCAAAGACACTACATTTCATCTTGAATGCAAGGTACTCCCTTAGTAATCCATGATTTTACTTGGTAATTCAGCCCCATGTTTCTAAATCAATCTAACATTTTTCAATGAGCACCTTTTCAGTTATGTAAAAACACTGTCAGTTGAATAATCAGCAGTTGTGTTCTCTACTTTGGCAATGAAAACAGACCTTCTAAAAGTGTTACGTTTTTCAGTCAGTAACAGACACAGACTTCATTTTATTGACAGTAACTGAATAATGACAGGAACATAGATGTAATCAACAATTTTTCTTTCTCTTAATCTCCTAGAAGGTGTGTACTTATCACATAAGTGTCAAAAATGGACTTGCAAAATGCAACCAGAACTCTAAGGCAAAGGGATCAATTCAATGCATTTCTCACTTATAATACATCAGATAAAGCCATGTTAAATGCTTTTGGGTCAAAATATTTTAAAAACTGACAACATTCCTTGTTGTTATTATTGTTCTAATTCTTTTTTAAAGAGAGCTGGCTCAGTAAAAGATATGGTAAAAAAGCCAGATCCATATGGTTGTATTTTTTTGAAGGCAGTTTGTAAAAAATGATATTTGACCAGTGCAAGCTGCTTTATGTATTTAGATATGTTTTGATTTTAAGAAATGTTGTATAACTCAGAGCTAGTTCCAAATGTGGCAGATATGCAAAGAAATTAATGTTTGGATCTGCATATTTTGTGTATTTACTCCAACTTTTGAAATATCAAGTGCCAATACAAATCTTATTAACCCTTTCAGAGTACAAAATACACAGACTTTGAAAATTTTGCTTTTAATTCTTCCCTCCTTGTTATAGTAGAAGCCTATCTAAATATTCTGATCAGAAAAATGCACCAAATTAAGTTCTTAGAAACCTCTCAAACATCAACGAGAAAGACTTCATTTGGTTTATGAGACATTCACAGACCATCGCTGGAGTCAGATGGCCCTTGTTAAAAATACACCACTGAAACCAGACTGCACTCATTTGGCTGCAGAACTCACACTGACAGAAGGGGTCATGGGATCCTATTTGCAGATCAGCTTCTAGTAGTGAGACAGAATCCACCTCTCTATTTTTGCCAATAGCATGTCCAATCTCATTAGACGGGCTTTGTAAGACTCTAAGGGAACAGTAACCAGCAGTTCTGTGAGGGAGCAACAAACAGGGTCATAGAATCATAGAGCAACCCTGGTTGCAAGGGATAAATATCTTGAAATATCTTCTATTCCAACCTTTCATGAAAAGGGAAGTCTAGAAGGGATTATCTAGCACCCTGTCCAGTTGGTTCTTGAAAATCCCAAATAATGGGGATTGTACCACCTTCCTTGGGAAGGTGAATGATTGTTCTCACTGTAAAATAAATTCTTTCTTATATCAAGGTGAGCAAAGAGTATGGAGGAATATGTTGGAAGGGATGACAAAATCAACAAAAGGTGTTTAAATAAGGTCACCTCCAGCACTTAACATGCCAGCAAGGAAGGATCTACAAGGGACAGCTTGGGAGAAATTTGCCAAACCCTCTCCAGCATTTTCTCACACAGGGGTGCTTCTCAAAAGGGCCTGTACATCAATGCACAGAGGAATAACACAAGTTATCAACTTGTTAACATTAGCTAAACATGAGTTAAGAGATACCGCATTTTTACAGGGCTACGATCTTGGGGTCATGGAGATGAGGTGGGATGGTTCCTATAACTCAAATCTTGCAATGAAAGGATAAAAACTCATTAGAAAAGACACAAAAGGAAACTCTGGAGAGGCTGTTGCCTTTTATGTGGTAGACCCTCTGGAGTGCATGAAACTGTCTGAGGATTGATGGGGAACCAGCAAACAGCTATGGATGAGTATTTAAAGAGAAGACAGATAAAGGCAGCATTATAGTAAGTGTCTGCTATAGGCCACTTCACCAGGTAGAGCAAGTGGATCAGACCCTCTACAGATATCTGTGTCCTGCCTTGTGGTTCGGAGATTTAGGAGACATGGAAGAGCAATTGCCAGTAGTAACTGAGATAGAAGAACTGCTGAGCCTTTACCACATTGGTTGTAAGTAGATATCTTATTTTTGAGGGAGAGTGCAGTCTCAAGTGCTGAAGGAGATGGTTGATATCACTGGGAGGTTACTCTTAGTAATCTCTGATTGCTTATGGACATTGGGAGAAGTGACCAAAGACCACAGGAAAGTGACTGTAACTCCTATCTCCAAGGAGGGGAATAGGGAGACCCAAGGAACTACAAGCTGGTCAGCCTAAACTCAGTCTCCAGAAAGGTGATAAACCAGCTAATCTTGGAAAGAATTCCTAGGCCCAGTAAGGACAAAAAAATAATCAGAAGTAGCCAGAACTACTTAGTTGATTAAACAAGATGAAGTCATGCTGGACCACCTTAACTAAAGTCCACACTGAAATGACTGGCTTGCTAGATGAGGGAAGAGCAGTGGATACTGCGTATCTGGAATTTGGGAAGGCCTTTGACACTGCCTCCCATGATATCACCACAGATAAGCTGCTATATATGGTTTGCATGAGCAGACACCGAGGTAGATTGAAAACTGACTGAATGATCAGCCCCAGAGGATGGTGACCAGCAGTGCAGAGTGTAGTTGAAGGCCACTAATTAGTGGTGTAGCCCAGGGGTCTCTACTGAGCCTAGCTCTGTTCAAGATCTTTAATCACCGAGGTAACAGGGAAGTGTGTATTCTCAGCAAGACTTCATAATGCACCAAACTGAGAGGAGTGACTTTTAGGCTGAGGGTCGTGCTGGCATCCAGGGGGATCAATTTTCTATTAATTTGAAGGTAGAATTCTATTTCATTTCAGTTTGTAGTCATAGAAAAGTCTTTCCCTTTATTGCCTTATCTTAAAAATCCAAGGTTTGTGACTCTACACCAGATTAGACTAGATGAGTATCCTCAGAATAGAAACCGTCAGCTTTTAAGGTCTGTGCTCACCAGACTTTTTTCCTAATAAATCTCAGGGCTTCCTTAATGATTATCAAAGTTTCTTCCCAGTTTTAGACCCTGTCATAGTTAGCAATCTATGAAGTTGTCTGCTGGCACAGGGAAGTGTATAGATTCCAGGCATTTGAAGGAGCATCTGTTGTTTCAGGACTAAAAAATCTGTCTTGAAACAATATAATTTCTCTGAATCATATTTCACTGAATTTCCCCCCATGTTTCTGCTTTTATTTTTCTACATTTTAATTCATATTGGCAATTCAAAGAGAAAACAAATCTTTTCAGGAGTAGACATTCTTATTTCAATGTTCTAAGCCTATCTGTGAATACAACTGAAAAAACACCAAAAACCCTGAAAATAAATTATTTGAAAGACATAGTATGAAAAGAAATCACTAAAATTTAGATTCTTTAAAGAACTTTAACTTATTCTTACAATGGAGTTGAATTACTTTTAATGTTAAATCCTTCTGGAAGCAACACTAAGCTATATCAAGCCCAAAATAATCCATCTTTGTACACTTTAGCATGTTTTTCTAAAGCAAAATGTTTATATGATCACACTGCCTGTATCTGTCAATCCTCTTCTACTAGCACTGAAATCATCAACTGGCTTTCAAGTACATTGAAAATAACAGATGAGATCTTACAGAGACAATTTTTTTTTCAGGTTTCATGAATACCATTAATAATAAATTGTCGTTTTCTTCCATCAGCACTATCCAACAAAAGGAGAAAAGCAGTTATAACTGCTCACCTCACCTGCTCCAAGAGCAAGCAGCCACCTGGCCAATCTAAGAGAGCACTTACTGTGAACCTCCAAACCACCCAGGGCACGTGCTCTCTCTGACTCAGGAAAATAAACAGTGGATGGGAGAAAGCAAAAGGTGCTCTAAGAATGGTGACATAGAAGAGGGCTGAGAATGGGAGGATAGGGGTAAACACAGCAGGGAACTGGACTAGTCCCATGTTGCTAGAAACAATTCTGTAGAAAACTAGGAACCATTAATTCTAATTACTTCAGGATCAGTTTGATTGCGTGTGGATTTTTAACTGTGTCTGCAATTGTTAATCGTCATTAAATATTTGTGCATTATTTCATTGTTTTTCTCTGTGCTTTTTTTAATAGACTTTTATAATTTAATGACAAGTCAACTAGTTGCAAAGAATTAATGTAAATATAAATATAAATATAACCATAAATACAAATATAAATAATATGTACATAGGTTTGGCTAGAATAGAAACAGCAATTCAGAAGTCTGTTTCGCTGCTCTTGTGTGGGAAAAAAAAGGAGAGAAAATAAAAAAAAAAAGAAAATGCCTGATGTTTTTAAACTATACTTAGCAGATGTATCTCTAAATCATTTAATCTTATTAAGTACCTTGTTATCCTAATTTTTTCCCCAAACAAAATCAGTGTCATGGCACCCCTGGTGCAAACCAGCTCCAAATCAAAGACAAACTGCTGAGCTGTGAATGCTGGGCTTTCATGAACAAAGCAGGGTTCTGTTTTCTTTCCTTCTAAAGGGAAAAAGGGACGAATAACATTCATTTTAGCTTCCTTTTACTGTTGGTTACCTCTGAATTTACACTATGCGTGGCATACACAAGATAAGGCTTCTAAGAGAAACCTAATAGACCTCAGCTCTCTGACAGAAACCATTCTTATTTAATCTTGCAACATCTGAGGGAAGAAAACCTCAGTGTAAATGTGAGGGATCCACTTGGGGGAAAAAAAAAAATCTGCATTTATTACATAGGAGGAAATTCATGGCTGGAAATCTCTGCCCTACAGGGTATTAACATTGCCCACAAAAAATTTTATGATCTCTTTCAGCAAGAGGAGAGTTAAACCAATGTTAAGTCCACCAGTTTTATACATTTCTCCATTTGGCCTTTAAGATCGCATATAATAGCCAACATTCACAGAACATCTCTGTGCAGTGACTGCTCTTCCTATCTGTGCCATAACTTTCTGTTGCTGTTTATTAGCACGCTGCATGAGGTCTTTACTAGAGTAATGGCAAAGTGACAAGGTCTCACAGAAGGAAAGGCATCAAATATTGCATTGGCCAGTACAGTTTTATAGCTGTTCTGTGCATCAGTGTGGTTTGTGCCCATCAAGGAAAATGGGTTGGTGCATCCACCACTCAGAGCATTCCTTTGGAATCTGAATAGAGGAGTGGGTTGTTATTTCAAGATAATAATTTCAGATTAGTGGGAAAAGGAAATAATGGGGTAATATGTGTTGGAATTAATCTATTTGCCATTCTGAGCTACAAAATGCTGAAAAATATAAAAGTGTTCTCCTGCTCCTTTTCTTGAGCTGGAGAACCAAAAGGAGAAACTATGAAAGGAGAATTTATCTAGTGGGCAAGTAATCTACCTCCATTTTCATCAATATCTTGATGTGAACATATACAACTTCATTTTATTTCAAAATGTTCTTTGTCCAGCAATAGCAAAATGTAGGACTTTGTGAGTTACTCTGCTGTTGTTGTCAGGCCAGTCTCTTTCTCATTGGTTTTAATGGAAGGAAGAATCAGTAGCACTTTTTTCAACTCTACTAGTGTGTCAGGTATTACTGTCTGTTTCTTACAGAGAGGCAGGGCAATTCCCACCTCAAAACTTTGCATTATTGCTTTTAATAAGGATCAAATTTCACGGGTTTACTTCCTTGTTGTATAAAGAACGTCTGACATTTGGGAGCTTAACATTGTAATGCTTTGTCAGCTCCAATTCTTTCTTAGCTGTATTTCCAGTAAATATGAAGGTTATAGTAAACAGACTCCTTCAGCCTATCACCTGCTGTGTTTCTTTAATATTTTCAGTAAATTTCTTGTCCATAAATTCACCAAGAGGAAAAAAAAAAATTCAATGCTTCCATCAGGCTTTTTCAAATGAATTTTAACACATATCCATACACATTTATGGAGGTTGTGTTCTTACACCTCTTAAAAGTGTAATGTTCTGTCAAACATTTTAAATTCTTTTGATCGGTGATAGCAGATTGCAACCCAGTTATTAGGAATATAGCAAACAAATAATAACAACTGCAACAATAACTATAGCTGGGGTTTTTTTAAATTATTTCTATTGCAATTATTAAAATATCCCAAACTGTAAAAATGCTTGCTTTTGAACTGTACTTATGATCCATTCCAGCAACACTGTCACTTCACTCGTCAGTATTATATCAACACAAGTAGAAGGAAGAATGAGATTCAGTAGTACATACTGAATATGGCACATATCAGAAATTTACATGATCAACCTGTGTGCTGGATCAACTACTAAGTGTCCCAGGTTATTAATATCTTAACACCTTTAGAGGCCTTTGATCTCAGCTCTTAGATCCTTGTGAACCTGTATGCATGAGTGGTTTCAGTCCTCTGGGTCCTGCACATGCATTTGAAAACCTTGGCTTCAAAGACCTTCCCGAGAACCCAGTGTGAGGAGAGCTGCCATATCTGGCAATATGCCATAGACAGCAGCACGTCTTGCTGCTGGCTTTGGTGTTCTTATGGGTGCACTACTACTGTGGGCACAAGCAGTTCTCACTGTTACCTGTGCTTTGCTTGAAATTCAAGCATCTTAGGGTTTGCTGTTGCAGTATGTTTTTATTCCTAATAGTTTGTTCCATTCCCCCCTGTATTGTTGGTTCAATATAAGTTGTATCCTCCCACCTAGTTGCCTATCTTGCCCTAGTCCTGCCCCTTGATACAGAATGTCTCCTGTCCCTCCTTCTACCGAGCTGTAAATCCCACCCTGTATCAACTCCTTGCTCTGGGAAATTCCCTGGAAATCCCGTGACTAGAAGACCCATTGGTTTGTCTGAATTGTTCCCCTCTCCCTGTGCCTCCTCATTGGTTGAAGTATTGTAAACCCAGCCTTGTACTCCTCCCCAGTCCTTTCCCTATTGTTCAAAAATTTGTGCCCTCCCTCGGAACCTCCCCTGTATAAAAGTTGCTGTACGCCAAGGTTTAGGGTCTTTCATCCTTGGACCCTCCTTGGAAATAAACCTCTCTGGAAACTACACAAAAGACCTTTCCCTCATCTTTGCTTCTGCCTGCCCCTCAGCACATCTTGTGTCATAGACATCCAGCCCTGCTGTTTCTCAGATCACTCCTGAGAGCAGCCAGCCTTGATGCACTGTCCAGAGCTAGCGGGTGAATCCAGCACCGCGTCAGTTTGGTTTGATTTAGATCAAGCTTTCCAAGGAACAAAGTAGATATCTGCATTGCTAAATGCATCTTCGACTCCCAGTGGTCCTTGGTCCTCAGTGAACACAAGTGGTGGCACACACAAACACCCACTCTATAGAGCCAGATGCCTTTGTGGCAGATGAGCCACAGCCATACAGCACTTGGCCCCAGATCTGTGTCATACACAGTGCTCCCACAATTTTTTTTAGCCTGTGTCTCTGATACAATGAGAAATCTGTGTTTAGTCCCAGGGGGAGAGGCCTTCACAGCATGACAATCAGGATGTCTGTTGCTGGCCCCAGGCAAGTTGTGCTAATTGTGAAGGATCAGAGCTCGCCAGGTAACGTTGGAGAATGTTGCAAAGTAGAAAAAACCTAATTGACTGCACCCTTCATCCACTTTCTTAATTGAAAACTATTTCTATAGAAAACTCACTCTTTAAGAACAGATGGATTTTGCATCATGGGGAATTGATTGAAAGTACTCCAGAAGATAGTTCAGCAACAAATTAACATTTATGCAATGTAGAAGACCAAGGGATCAGGGCTTGGTTTTTAGCTCAGAAGCTAGATTATTTGACAAGCCTGACAGATCTCAATTCTCCCACAAGCTAGAGCACTGATTTTCGGCCAGGTTTATTTGTCAGGCAAATATGCGCTCTTGCCTGAATTTTGGATATTCACTCCAAAATACACTAAATTCATACAAAGGGAAATTGGAAAGTATTCTACTTCGACTGTTGCAAGTATTCTGTTTGCTCATGGAATATCTCTAGGACAGTTTTTAAGATTCCTAGGATTTTTTTTTTTCTTTTACCACTTGTCTTTCTTTATAAATATCTCTATTATCTGTGGATAAGAGGCATTGCATATATGTTAGATATTATAATAACTCTTTACATGAAAGATGTCTGTAGAATTTATCACTTCAGAAAAATATGCTTTTGATGGGATTTGGTTTTTTGTTCATTGTTCGTGTTTTTTTTCTCTGTTGTGTTGTTGGCTTTTTTACTTTAATTAAGGCATGGAATTATGGAAGAAGGCACAATAGTGGAGGGATACGAGGGCAAGCCAATGTGAATATATTTACCAGACAAATATCCTTCAGCAAATCTTTAATCTGCTTAACAATGTTATCAATTAGTGAAGAACATTGATTAGGTAAATCAATACAATTCTTGTTTAACAGTCAGAATTTTTTCTCTGGTGATGCCTAGGTGCTACTGCTTTTAACAGGCTACTGAGATTTGGGTTTCTTATAGAATTTGCATTTTCTAAATTAAATGAAGGGAAACTGTGAATTAGCATTTCTAGTGACATACGTTCATATTTTTTGTTTCTGTCTCATTCAGATACAGAAAAATGCTAGTCTCAGTCTTTCTCTTAACCACCGTTTGTATTATTTGCCTAATTATACAGATTAATATATTTATTAGATGCTTGAATAAGGTTGTCAGGTTTCTAGAGTGTAAGTTTAATTTTTGTTCTGTTGGAGTTTAAGGACACAAATACAAACAATTTTTACATCACAAACAATGGCAGGTGTTCATCTATATGTATGTGGAGATTATTAGATAACTACTAAATAAATAATGTTATTATCAGCTTTGTGTTGTACAAGATTTCAGATGTTTCCCATATAAACTACAAACATATTTTTCAATATTACCCTGTTATGAATCTTTCTGCCAGCTTTAGGACTTTTCTGCAGGGTCTTCTCTTCTTCTATTCCTTCCCCTCCTCCTCCCCCAAATAGAGGATTTTATTTTGGGGGATTTTTTTCCATTCACACACTAATGAGAAAATACATTTTCAAACCAAAGCTAATTTTTGGTTTTAGATGTCTGGTTTTTATTGTTTGCAACAGGGATTTTTAGTGTATTTTCTATCTTCAGCATTATTTGAAGCTTAAATATCAGATGGGACTTTCATCAGTGTGCTATTTTATTACTAGACTGTCAAAGAGATTAAGTTTCGTCTTTCACTTCAGAGAGACCAAAGCTCCATGTAAATTTATTAAAGAAAATATTAAAATAGGCCTCATCAAACAAGGACCACTCCTCATCAAAACTTGAAACATTGTTATTCATCATTACTATGTTTTACAGCCCTGCAGTTAGATCCTGTCAATATGAAAGAGTAATTTTCCATTTGATTTTAATTAATGTTGAGAGGAGTTAGATAATTTTCTAACTTTGCAATAACATCAAAAAGTAATGAGACTTGTCTGGCAATATATAGTGCTTAAAAACCTATAGAGAAGAACCTTGAACAACCTCAGTCCTCCAGGTGACAGAGACAGGCACATTCCCCTTATGCACAGTCAACAAACAGGACTGTTTCACCTGGTATGTTATGTGCTTTTCCCGAAGGATAAAAGGCTTTCTGTGCTGTGTGAGCGCAGGAGGGAAATGTTGAACACAAGTACCAGGGCCTTTCTTTGTGCCTCAAAAGAGGGCCAAATGAGAAGGTAATGAAGCATGTTAAACCTAAACCACAAACTGCATCTCCACACAGAATCACATCACCCTGCCATGAGATAGACCAGAAATCTCAGAGAGCATTCCAAAATTGTTAGCAAGGTTAAAAAACCAATAACTTATGCAGACTTTTAAAAAAGGCATGAAGAAGATATTTTTTAACAGCTTTTTGAAAAAAAAAATTAGAAACAAGACATTTCTCTAAGAAACTTCATTGGTTTAGTTAAAGGCAAGGTGATTGCAAGTGCTCATGGATTAATTTTTGTTTCCTACATTCAAGCAGAATATTCTAACCAACAAGATATAGTCAAAAGGCTTTTTTTTCAACTGTGCATCCAAAGCAAATAATTCCAGTTATTTCAGTCAGAGCTGAGAACCCAAAAGCCTTTGAGGATCAGTGGTACAATACATTAAAAAGATTTATCTCCTAAGCCAAACACAGTCATGAACAAAACTCAGTGGGAAGAAAGAAAACCAAAACCAACAAAGCTGATGAAAACCATGAATGATTGGTAAATGTTTAAAAATTATTTATTAGGGCTTTTTTTCAATTATCAAATTTTCAGTCACCTAAAGATCTTCCAATAAAAAATCCAGGTTAGGAGAGGTAGTGAAAGCAGTTGTTCTGTCACATTTGCAATGGAAATTAGTAACTTATTTTAAAGAAAAAAAAAAAAATATATAAGATTATAAAACACGGGCAATATAAAAGTATAGACAATGTACCCATGAAAAATCTCTAGTTAACAGGGAACAGGAAAATGGAACACATCTGTATGACAATATGAAGGACAATTTAAAAAATTACAGGTTCCATAAAGTTGTAAACTTTTTATTTTTCATCACTCAGACAAGAAAAGCAGTATCTTTTTAATCACAAGACTTAAATAACTGTGCTCTCAGAGATACCAGCACACTATTAAAAGAACTAGAAATACTGAATTTATCTATGCACACACCTACTTGCAGATGACACAAAACTGTGAGGAGTGGTCATACACGGATGATGATGATGATGATGATGATGATGATGATGATGATGCCATTCAGAGAGAGCTCAGAAGGCTGACAGGAGCCTCATGAAGTTCAACAAAAAAAAAATACAAAAGTCCTTCAACTGGGGAGGAACAAACTCTGGCACTAATCTCTGTTGGACACCATTCAACTGGAAAGCAGCTTGGCAGAAAAGGACCTAGGGGTTGGGGTGGACACAAAGTTGAACATGACTCAACAACATGTCTTTGCCACAAAAAACCCTAATGGGTTGCACTAACAAACTATTACCTACATTTTGATAGAGGTGATCTATCCCATCAGCCCTGGTGAGGCCACAAGTGGAGTTTTGTGTCCAGTTCTGAGCAACCTGGTTCAAGAAATACTTGGATATTAAATATTTTTATGTAGAATACATTTGAATTATTTGAGGTAATTTCAATGCTGGAAAAGAAAAAAAAAAGTGCGCTCTATACAGAAAGGCACAATATAGGTCCAGGAAATGAAGGAAATTTCACTTAGATGGAAAAGAAACATTTTTATGGTGAGGTTGGCCAAAGACTGGAACAGGTTGCACAGAAAGGTTGTGGAGTCTTCATCCTTGGAGGTATACAGGACCTAACAGGAAATGTTTGTATCTGAACCTGCTCTAGCTGGTACAGTTCTCCTGAAATTCCTTCCACCCACCAGCTGCTCTTATGTGTTTTTGTGACATATTTACATGGTGATATCCATAGATTATGAAAGAAAAGTGTGTACTTCTTGGATAAATAGAGCTAAGACAGGAATCTTAACTTTCATGTGGAAATTATGGTTTAGTTTTGTCCCTTGTATTGTGCAAATGATGCAAATGTTCATCCACCGCTAGGCTGGATCATTGTCTAAGCAATAACGTTAAATATTATTACAGATTTCGAAGAAATCATTAATGCCATTTGATTAATAATATCTCCTTTGAAATCTTAAAATAGTAGTAGCTGGGACTCCTAAACACTGAGGATGGGATTATTATGAACAAATGAACAAGACTGCACTTGGTCACTCTGAATTTCCTTTACAGTTAACAGAAAAAAAACCAACAAAACAAAACAGGATACGAGTCCCCTGATGAATTTTACAAGTTAACTTTAGGACAGGATTAATTGCTGCTTATAAGTGCCTCAAGAGACTCCAGGATGCAAACAATTTACATTTAAGAATCATCTTATTATCAACAGTACCAAGAGCCCTACTTCTCCCTCCACAAATCTGAGATTTGGACAGGACACAAAAAATTCAGATGCTGATCCCCCAAAATGTTTATCTTTCATGCTCTAATGATTCCACAGCGTTAGCCAAATACCCAAATCACTAACCAAAATGTAATCAAGATTTTAGATAGCAGAACTAAGTCAAGTTCTTTGAATGATTAGAAGAAAATTTTAAGAACACCTTGTTCTATTTAAGTGTATGTATATATATATAAAATATATATCTAATCTGTCAATTGTTTATTAGTGTGCGTATTTACATAAAATGTTCCAATAGTAATAATTAACCCCTTATTTCTGTAAACAGAGATTACATCTACCATTTTCTCTCTTTGACCTCCCAGAGTACCCTTTCCTTTTTGCCTGCAGTTAATAAGAGTTGTGTAAAAGGAAACCTAGTTCTCAGAGTTTTGATTTCTGTTACACTTTCTCCTACCAGAAGGAATCAACTGAAGGATTTGGATATTGCAATGCCTTACTCAAAAGATCCTGAACTCCTGGGATGGAATTCTGAATTAGGTGACTGGGGGCAGTTAAGGGGAAAAAAAAAAAAAAAAATCATGAGAGGCATGCAATGAGTGAAAGGCATAGATCATCCAAGTAATAAGGAATGCTGATGATAAAAATGTGTTTTACATCCTAGCTTTCCCCGAGTCTCAAAATCAAACTTCAGGCTATGGAAAGGCACCTGTTATCTTTGATTGGAATTTGCGTGTCCAAAACAAGCTGCATAATTAGATACTTGAATCTTTCTTTCAGAAATGGAAACAAGGATCATGCTTCTCTTTTAACACACTGGCATGGCTAGAGAAGAAAAACAGCTGTATGTTTTCAACTTAAGAGTATTTCCCTCATTGTAAATGTGAGACACCTCAGTCCATCTCTCTGCAAGGGCTTTAAGTCACCTTTCTTTTCATCTGCTAAGTAGCCAACTGCAATTCAAAGCTGTACATATGTGTAACAGCAGCTTTAGAATTAAGGAGAGAATGCATTTCTCTTGCTCCAACTGTAATATTTTGTAGGACAAAAAAAGAAAAGAAAAAAAGACCAAAAAAACCTTGACTTGATAAGTGTGTGTCAAAAGGAAGAAGGGAAGAAAGTACCAGAAATATAGAACTGGATACCAACATCTCCTTCCAAAACTGTTTATTTATTTAATCTAATACGTTAGTGAAACATTTAATCAATACCTACAGGATTGTAAGGGGGCTGTGCAGCTATGGTTAAGTCTGATGGAGGATAAATTTGATCATGGGTATCAGTAAAGACAATGTCATTCCTGAAATCAAGAATAGAGAAAAATGGAAAAAAAATAGAAAACCCAAACAAAAACCTCATGTTATAAAATTCTTCTTCTCATTTTCAAAATAATAAATCTCTTTGCATCAAATTCAAGAAGCAGAATTTGAGAGGGCGTCTCTTCTTGAACGTCACTAAAAACCTGCAAAATTCTGTGGAAAGTGTTGTCTCTGAAAGCTTTTGCTCTACATGATTGCATCTTTACAGTTCTGTCAGCAAACTGCATAATAATCCTTTATTAGAGTGACTGGTCTCTTTCTATGCCAGGACTGCACATGCTGTCTCTCTTGAGATTTTTCTTTCCTTTTTCAAACTCCACGATCTTTTGCAACCATCAAAATCATCCTCAACAAGGGCAAGAGGTCTCTCTCTCCTGAGCTCTTGACACTACCTCAGCCTGATACCTAGAGTGCAAGAAAACAGCAATGAACATCAACTAGTAGCTAGGCAGGAAAGACAGCTTAAACTATGGACAAAAATAGGATGGAAAGAAGGCAAACTGCTCTAGGCAAAAATCCTCACAAAGGCATTATGTGAAAGAAAAGGAATTCCTAAAGTCCTACTTATGTTGTCAGCTGCTGGTGTTAATGAATAGCACAGTCATAAACACAAAAAACTGATGGCCAAGAGGAGGTTTGTCTGATGTAGACTCAGATCAATATAATGCAAGCCAAATACAAGATGAATGTCCAGGAGATATACATCTGAGTCAAATAAAATTCAACTGTCAATTCTGAAGGCTTCAACATAATTTCCAGCTGGAGAACTGGCACCAACACCCTGGAGACTTTACATAGATACCTTGGAAGAATTTGGCCTTATATGAATAGAATCCACGTTTGTAAGGGAGCCTGCTTGAAGGAAAGACTTCATCTGCAATACGAATGAATGTAATGTTTTATGCCTTGTGACAAGTGCAAAATCACATCCACTGCATACAGGCCACTTATTTAAATCAAAGATGTTAAAGTTAGCGCTGCATCATTTAATGAAAAGTGTTAAACCAAAAGGTTAACTAATCCTGAGTAGGTCATGGAGTTAATAACCTAAGAATACTCATTGAATTAGCTTTCCGAATTTATCATGTCATCCCCTGAGTAAAATTTCAAAGTAAAGATAATGAGGCTGTGGGGAAGAATAACAGATGTGGCGTATTAGAAGCTAGTAAATTGCATTTCATGCACTCATAGAGTTAAAGTAAAAAGGGACTATACCATCACACTGATCTCTACATAGCTCCTTATTTCAGCAACAGTTTGAACTAGACTAATAATCTTGAAATGTTGTTTTTTTTTAAAATCTCGTTTTCTACCTTACAGGATGCATGTGCTCTTGAAGCAACTTAGATTATAATCAAGCTTACAGAGTGGTCAGCATCAAGTAGAGACCTAATTTGCATTTTGCTCTCCTTAGAAATTGAGTCTTTCTCATAAAAAGTAGGTTAAAAATTCTGTGGGCCTATTTGCAAAGTTTTTAATTTCTGAGCTAATACTTATATACCCCCAAACTATGTACAAAAAATCTGTTTCTGAATTCCATCTCACTCTGTATTTCTTCTGCATATGTTCCTACAGATACTTATGGCTGAAAAGCATCTGGTACTCAAAGGGAGGCTCTTCCAAAGTTTTGGAGACTGGCAAAAACTTGGCAATAAAACATGGCGATAAATGAAACTAGAAGATGTAAATGAATGTAGAACAGAATTAAAAATGCTAGTATTTATCATACCATGACTGTAAGATTATACCAGATTGTAAAGATTAAAAACTTCAGGGAAAGACCTGGAAGAAGGAAATGTTTGATTAACATGAAATGTCAAGAGTGCAACCCCAAACATGAGCAATATTTTGAATGTTGTTGTGGGTTGCCATATAACCCTGAACTCAGCATTAGAGATCTGGTCACAATTGTTGAGCTCATTTTATTCTTTTTAATTTTAATGCCATCAAAATGGGGGCAATGTATTCATCCATTTTGGTCCCAGTGACAGTCTTTGGAATGGAAGTCAAACGTGCTTTCCCATTAAGTGTTAACAGAATTTTAAGTGCCATCAGTGAATGCATGGTAACTCATTGCATCCATTTTTAACCCACAGGAGATGCAAGGCCACTCACCACAGATCAATAGTTTCTACTGTGAGTATAGCTGAGTGAATTACCTGATATTTGCAAAAGATAGGAACATACCAAAAGAGAATCATGGCAGCTCATCAGCCAAGCAGTAAATTGACTGATTTACAGTAACTTGCCTGGCTTCTTTAAATTAGTGTATGCTTTGAATACAGACAGATACTTTGTGATACTGAATTGTGAGGTGGGAAGGTATGGAGATAAGAGTAAGAGAAGCACATGCCAAGTATCTCAGGGCACAAAGAAATATATCAAAAATCAGCAGGTTCAAGAAGGCGTGGAGAAATACTGCAGTTTAGACTTGATGTGAAAAACAGGTGTCAGGGACAGAACAAGTGGAGCAAGTAAAAACACAACCACATTGACGAAGGGGAAAGATGGTTACAAGGGGATTGATATTTAAAGAAAGAAAAGTTTTGTTTATCTCTTTTGTTTACTTTGTATCATGTAAGTGATTTTTTCTATTTAAAATAAACTTTTAACCTTTTTGGCTTGGTGGTTTTTTGGTTGTGGTTTTTTTT
>VXBB01025236.1:54101-75384 GCA_013399915.1 Illadopsis cleaveri | reverse complement strand
ATTTTTACCCTTTTTGGCTTGGGTGTTTTTTGGTTTGGTTTTTTTTTTTTTTTTTTTGTGGAAAGGTAAGCATCTGAAACAACCTCATCCACAGTAGAAACATAGTGCCTGAACTGCCATGTCAAAAGTATGATTTCTCTGAGAAACCATTCCAGGAATAAAAGTGCAGCATGAAAAATAAACAGAAAGCTCATTTATCTCGTTTACAGATTTGTTTGCTATTAGTAAATATCTTACAGTTCTAGCAGTGCTTTCATTATGCTCATTTTTCTTATGTATCTATTTGTCAAGGAAATTAATTTTTTATGTTGATTTCCCTAAAATCTAAGATTATTCGAATACACTTTGAGTCTTATTTAATATGAGTAGAACATATCTTGTAACCTTAAAAGCTTTAATTGAGGTTCCTAACTGCTACAATCTACATTCTGTCCCTACTCTGATGTTTCAACACGTGTCTGATTTCTGCTTTTTTTTACTGCATACTAAAACCTGAGCTCTCTGCACAGCCCGTTTCATTCAGAATGGTAAGAGGTGATTATCTCAGGCAGAATTATGCTTAGCAGTAAAAAAGTAGAATCTCAGGTAAATTTGTGAACTATGCTCTTTAGTAATTTTGTCCTGTTCTGACTGGAAGATGGACATAAATTTCTATCTGTTTATTCCAAATGTTGACGTACTAGGCTAAAAATGTTGATGCTGGAGATATTAAGAGAAGCCTGTCATAACTCCTAATTTACTCTAAAAATGTCTAAACTGGATTTTGCTCTAACTTTTCAGTCATTTTATAGTTTCTAAGACTACGCTTGACACTTAGATTCTCAAAAATTAAAAGTGGTGATAAACTGTGAGCAACAAATGGAATGGAAACAATCATAAGCATAGGAATTAAAGTCAAATCAATCTTCAGGAGTGTGACTCTGCCCCTAATATCTAGGCCATTCCTCTAAAACATTTTCCTAACCTGTTCTGAAGCCTTAAATTCTACAGGTTAAAATCACTTTTCTGGTTGTCCCCTGTTGTAAGGATTAGAATTTTTTCCCTGGAGTCCAGTATTAATATTTTTTTAATATATGATTTCACATTGTACTCACACCAAAAAAACTAGAATTAAAAATAACTACTTTCCTGTTTTCTGTGAATTTGAATACTACAACTGTATCTTTCTTCACTGTCTTCTGCCTAGATTAAATGCCCTTTATTTTTCTAGCTTTTTTTTTCTAAACCTCTTAACATTCTTGCAAAGCTCTGTTTTTTTTCTAACTTGTCCATATCTTTCTTGGCATCCTAAAGAAATAACTCATTTTAAGGGGAATTTGCATGGTATTTGGCTAACATCTGGGAAAATAGTACCTTGCTATTCTTTCATTGAAACTACTGTAGTAGAAGTTATCATGCATACTATGAGAAAAATCATATGCTGGCTAGCTAAACAGGCATTACAGACTGGAATACATATTCTCAATAAGGAAATAGTTATTGGAAAGCTATAAAGCACGCCAGGAAATTGACACAGACAACCAAAATCTGTATCACAACACAACACAAAACCCTGTAGCAGTGGCACAAAGTCCAGATGAAGACTGGTCACTAGTAGTGTACCCCTGAGGTTAATGCTGCAGCCCATACTGTTTAACATCTTCCTTGATGACATGTAAAATGGAATGGAGCACATCCTTGGCAAGTTTGTGGGTGGAGAAAAACCAAGAGCCCTTATTTATAGACTAGGTGAGTGGAGCTGGAAAAGTGAGCAGAGAGTTATCTCATGAAAGTTAGTGAAGGGAAATGCCAGTTCCAGCCGGTGGGGGAAAAAAAAAATCATAGACTGCTTTGGAAGGGACCTTTATAGGACCTTTTTAGTGAGATCTCCAAGCAAATGAACAGGCTGGGCTTTACCAGCTGGAAAAGATGCTAACAGAGAGGGATGAGGTGGATAACTGCCAGCAATGTGTTTTGTGGCAAATAATGCCAATAGCTCTCTGGGCTGCTTAGGCAGAATTGTCATCAGTTCAGGTGAGGGGACTCTTCCTCTCCGCTGAGTCCTGGTGAGACATGTCTGAAGAGCTGTGTCCAGTGATGGACTGTCCAGTATAGGACATACATGGACCTATTGGACCAAGTCTAGCACGTGATTACTAAGGGGATGGAACACTTTCATGTGGTGAGAGATAAGAGTCATAAGAGAGTTGGGAATGTTCAGCATGGAGAAGAGATGGCTTAGGGACCTCATCTATGTGTTAAAGAATCTGATGGGGGCAGTGTAAAAGGCAGACTCAGCAGCATCCACTCACAGGAGAATAGGCAGTGGAGCACATTAAAAAAAATGAAATCCCATCTGAACACTTGTTTTTTCATGTGAGGGTGGTTGAACTGTGACACAGGTCACCCAGGGAGACTGTGAAGTCTTTAATAATGAAATATTTAAAACTTGATTGGCCCTGGCTAACCTGCTGTGGGTGACCCTGTATAAAAATCTCAAAAGGTCCTTTATTACATAATGATTCTGTGATTCTGGGGAATAGGATTCAAAAGAATGAACGTACTCTTCTCAGAGGAGTCTGATAAAGGGAAAGGACTCTGGTGACAGAAACAAGAGAAGCATTAAAAGAAAAATAGCAGTGGAGAAGAGTGGAAAGGGCAAATGAGCCCAAGAGCGAGACTTTTGCCCAACTGAAACTCCTTGGAGATTTCGATTTTGCTTGAGACAATTTATTTTTAGATCATCTACTCCTACAATCTGAAATACCCCAAAGTAGTAACCTTCACCAATGACGATATTGCAAACAACAGTAACATGGAAGATAAATATGAACTTGATAATTTTTTGCTGCTTACAGCACTTTGTCCTTTTCACCTCCCTGATTATATCAGTAAGATAAAATTAAATATTTTTTCAGGTCTTATCAATATTTTTAAACCAGAATTATTTCTTTCTATTCAAGATTCAAAGTGAGGCTGGTAAGACACACATATATTCATATTTTTTAAAGGAAATAAGAAAAAAAATAGTACAAGTTAAACACATAATAAAACCTGAAGTTTGAGAAAGAAGACACAATTGCAGAAGAAAATCATATCAAGCCCCATGTTGCCAACTGTCCTCACTTTATTCTCTATAGGAAATAGAGTGTGAGTGGAGAAGAACAAATCTTTGGACAGCCACAACTGCATCAAAAACTGATGAGTTTCTATGAAGTAAATATTCCACAGCAGATTAGAAATGGATAATATGCATCTCAAATCTACATGGTGAAAGAAAATACAAAGAAAGAGAGAAGAAAGGAAAAAATACTGGAGAGCATTCATACTCATGAAATCTCTTTGAAACTGAACAAAAGGTTTAAGTGAACTGCATGAATTTCTGATGAAAAAATGCAGGCACACTAACTCTTTTCTGACAGTGATGAAAACCACAGCTCATGTGGCCTAAAATACAATGAACCCTATTTTCACTTTGCTTTGTTCACTCCCTATATTGTTCAGTTTCTTGCGTTTAAGTAAAACCCTGCAGTACTTTTTTTGAAATGGTAAAGTTGAACAATGTTCCTCTGTCAGCCACAGATTTACTTAAAAAATAAAAATTAAAGAATTAATATTGGTGGTTGGATTTATTCTTCATAATCTGGCATAACTCCCCTGCCAGCTCCCCCCTACCCCTCCCCACCCCCGATTCTAAATTAAATTCCTTAGCTTGTCATTTTTATTGTGCACATTGTTTGGCCCCTTGGAACCTAGACAGTCAAAACAATGAAATCCAATGTAAAGCTCCAAATAATAAATGTGAAGTGCTGCAAATGCACTGATAGATATATTTGAGTAAACCTTGGCAAGGCAGTTTAAAATGTTGCTTTCCTTAGGTGTCCTCCTTTTACCAAATACAGACACTGACCTGAAGTGGAGCCACAACGGGAGGAATGTGAGTACTCTAATTAGTGCTTAAATGTATTGTATTCTGCTACCACTACTAAAAGGAGCTTTCTTTGCCTGCTGAAAATTTCCCAGAACAAATCCGTTAGCCATTTAATCAAACTCATCTACTGTATTTACAGAGAAATCCAGAGTTTCATCCTTGTACCTGCATCACTGATCATGAGGTTGCCAAACCAGGCTGTTTAAGTCTTAGAGTCAGTCAGGCAAGGAGAAAAACTCTTGACTACTCAATAATCATCTACAGTGAACGTCAGACACGTGAGACTACAAACAATTATCTTATGTCTCTCTATAAAACATTGGGAGTGAAAGTCTGTATCCCTGGTTCCATGCCTGAGGTGTTTTAGTTTTCTGAAATTCTTTTCCTAGGGAATTTTCTGTAAACAGGAGAAGTGTTTTTATAGCTGTACTATGTTATTCATTCCTTTACCTAGGAGGGACTTCTTAATGTCCCTCTGGTCTGACCAATGTGATTGAAGAAGTTTGCCTTTGTTTCACCACTCAAAGTGGTCTGTGTAAAATAGTATAAAAGAGAGACACATCCCAAAAATAAGGGAGTCATATTCAGCCTTCTGAATCTCAAGTCTGTGTCGTTGTGGTGTAAAACAGCGTCAAAAGTCTAAGGAAGGAAACATCTTACAGAAATACATGAAGAAAATAATTGCAAACAAGTATTTAATTTTATATTTCAGAAAAGAATAATCTGTTGAACTGCTTGTAGTGGAGATAGACATGTATCTTGGTAACAAAAGATGCTTGCACGTTAGTATACAAAGGAATCCCTGCAGTTACCTTGTCATCTCTCTAGCCATTGTGTCCAGAGATTTCAGAAACAAAAATAATGTGGCATGGTACATGGAGAACAAATGCTTGCAGTCTGCACATAAGCACAGATGGAAAAAAATATTGCCAAGCCTGGAAATTATTATTTTTTTTAATTAGTGAGGATATTTGCATTATTTATTCTGGATAGTTAATATTTTTTTTTTCTTTAAGAAATAACTAGATCAATGGAAACTCTGAAAGCAGAGAAGTATACTACAGTTCACATTGTGAACACCAGAAGACATTGGAAAGGGAATTTCCCAGACTCTACAGGACATTACAGACACAGATGAAAAGAATTGCAAAGAATACAGGTAGGGGCCTGAACGTCATGGAGGGTGACCTAGAAATGACCTGAAAATGAGAAAGCAAGAGCCAAATCACCAGGGAAGCAGACTGCACTTCCCGAGGACCAGAGGTGACTGAGAAGATATTTCTGATACCTGGTAATCTGGATCAACAGCAAAAAAAGGCCACAAGCAAGAATTTGCCTTCAGTGATACAGTGAGCAAAAGGCAAATTTCCAGTTACTTATTTTCAAGTATTTTTGATGTATACTCAAATAAAATCTGTTTCAGTATTGTTTTGAGGTGGGTTTATTTAAAACAGTTTCTGATTTTTGGTGGATGACGAGGTCTAGAAACTTCTGCCTCAAAGCTATCCTGCTGACTCAGAGTACTATGAAAACAAATGAGGGTGTTTTTCCTCTACTCATAGCAATCTGGAAGATATTAATGATGGCATATGGTCCATTGTTCAGCACTATGACAGATTTTTTCCAGATTATGACTTTGCGTCAAAGCATGACTTACATGCTGAGTATAGTACTTCTTATTAATTCATTTATTTGGATGGGTCTGAAAGTCTGAAATATTAGTGCTCTTTGTAGCTGTTGAGAAAATCCAGAAATATAATGGCCTTGCATAAAACTGTTTATTTCCCTTTATTCTGATTTCCAAAAGCACAAGGTAACAATTTCAATGTCTGACTCAAAAGAAAAAAATCAATTTTGATAAAAATATTATCCTCTATATCCATTCCCCCCTCCCCTGCCCCGATTAGGTCTTACATGAAAGATTTCATGACTCATCCCAGAATAACTCTCTTGAACATCTGAATTAATTGCCATTTCTGCAATACTCATCTGCACATAAGGAGAGACTAGAATTTGTGTCTCTGTCACTTTTGTTTTTTCAACAAAATTTCCTATTGCACCAATTTTGGACTTTTTGGAAAAAAAACCCAAAACAGCAAGATTGACCGGTGAGAAGGTTTGGAGAAATATCATAAAAATATATTCCCAAAGAATGAGAGAAGTTTCAGAGAAATTTTATGTCAGTGTTTCTGCAGTTGTGAGAACAATCATGCAGAGTAATACATATTTTTACTTACAAGAGATACCAACAAGTATTCTAGGACTGGCAAAACGTGATTATTTAATTTTACAGATGAAAAAAAAAATTGGTTTTCTTTCCCTTTTTTGTCTAATATCTGAGAATTTCCATCCAGAAAGCCACTGGGTGTCACACATTTGTGTCAAGCTTTCTTCTAGAAGACACATATCCTAATTCCATCTGCTTCGCTGAAAAGTTGGAGAGCAAATACAAAAGCCACAAAACTTCAATATATGATTGCATATGATAATTTTTATAGTTACAATTTTGGCAAGTCTTTTTATTTTTATTTAGGCATTCCACAAGGATTGAAATTAATGGCGTGAACATTAAAGTCTTTGAAACAAATGTGTCTGGAAACAGATGTATTACTGATGAATACAAATAAAACTATTTTTCATAGGTCTTCCCATCTGGAGAAGACAATTATTGCATGTTCTATATTATATCACCATCTATATAGGCAGAATTTGCAACAAGATAGAGACAGTATTAGCTCTCAACATTTCTTTGAGTTTGAGTGCATTATGATTTAAGAACCAGTTATGTCCCAATCCGGAAAATCGCTGCACTTACATTACAGCTACAGAGAGTTTCATTGAAATCTATGAACACCATAAAAATCACTTTCAAAACTGTTTTTAATTTCTATCTCTGGACTTGTGAAATTCAAATAACAGTTCAGAATATAAAGAAGCTGCATTTTCTAAACACCTGAGTAGTTTATCTTGTTCATGTCACTGAGCCACAACAGACTCAGTAAAAGCATTTTACCCTAACAGGAAGAGCAGACCAAACTGAGGTACTGCAGAGGATTGAACAGAGAAGCCTTACTGTTCCTTAGTTTCATGACCACTGAAGAGCAGACCAGTTATAAAGCTCTGTATTACCAGGATTCTTAAATTGCTTTTCATTATAAAATAGCCTTTGGTTTGTTTTAAATTTTTTATTGATTTTTTTCTTTAAATTTCCTGCAAAAATATAGAAGAAAATTCTTGTTATCTGAACTAACTTCTTGTGGAGATATTGTCACATTGATGTCATATTATTGGAGATGGACTGTTCAAATTTGCTTAATTATCTTTTCTAACTCAGATCAGTGGACTGGATACTCAGGTTTTTTAAATTCATGTAGTTTTAGTAAAGCTAATGCTCCAATGCCTATTTGAAACTGTTAAGAATACTTCCTGAATTTTGTATCCTCCTTCCCTCAAAACCCACTCGCAAGCTTCCCCTCAGTCACCTCAGGATTTAGATCCATGTGTTTCCAGGATCTAAGGGACAGCTCTGATATAACCCCATTGCTTTTCCTCAGTTGCTGACAAAGTCTTTAACCCGTGAGATAAAACCACATGACAAAGTAGATATACAATGTAGAAAGATAAACAATGTAAAATTACAGAGAGACAAAGACATACTGAGACAAGTATTGTTAGTAGCTCTGGATTCTAGATGGGAAACATTAAAATGAAAAAGTATAAAATTCTAAGGAAAAGGAAAGGAGTCTAATGAGGATCTGTAAGACCATCAGGTTGAGTTGATGTTTCAGTGTTGTTGGGGATGAGAATATGGGCAAGATGGAAGTGAACTGTTCTTTCCAAAAGAAAGGCCAGCCAAAGTCTTTGGGATAGTGGCCACATGGGGCTCATTAAATCTCAGCTACCTTATCCTTGTGTTGGGCAATTTGTAGCTGCTATGTGCTTTTAAATGGAATATGTCCTCCTGGCAGGTTCTCCTTACACAAAGCTGGAGATCTCCAAATAAATTCTCTTAAAAGAATAACAGCAAAAATTTTTAATATCTTGCAAAACTATTCAATTCTGGGTAATTCTGGATTCAAGCTTCTTTCCTTCCCTTCCTCATTTACTATTTCCTTCCTTCTTCCTTCTCTTTCTTCCTTTCCTTTCTTTCTCTTTTTTGTAGAAAGCCATATTATCAATGTGGTGTTAATTCTGGTGTTATTTCAGTGGGATTACGTAGTAGTTATTGTATTGTAAAATACTCGTTTTGTGATTTTCCCACATTTTATATGTCCTTGATATCTTTTTGTTGTCCCAAGCAAAAGCTCTGCATCATTTAGTTCATTGTTCGGTGTTTGGGTTTATATTGTGTGATGTCTCAGTCAATAGAAAATTATTTCTAGTTCTTTACCGGTGTTTTGTTTGTGAAGTACATTTAGGCTTCACACCTTCAACTTCAGAATGCAGTCAGAAGCCAAGGTCATTCTGACTATTATAAAGCACACTGCTTCATTAATGGATTAACTCTCTTCTTTTGCTGTTGCCAATATTCCAAAACTGAGATAGAATAGGTCTTTATTTCTAGGGGAAATAAGGAATTAAACAAAAATTTCCTGATAAAGAAATAGGAGTGCTGCCTTACAACAATGAGCATGTTGAAAGGGTACACTGAAAGATACATCGTGAAAGAACTGTGGGTTTACTTATTTCTGTTAATATTTCCCAGTTAATAGTTTAACTCTGCATTTAATCAACCTGAAGAGTCATCATATAGATTCCAGAGATAAGGGATGAATGTTACATAATTAGAAAATCTATCCTAAATTTTATTCACAGATCAGAAAGTGTAGATTTAAAAAAATTACGTTTCTTTTTAAAATATAAAGAAGTAATAGAACCCACAGCCAGAAAAAAGCTACTTAATTAAAAAAGGTGAGAAGATCATGAGAAGAGGAATATTGTAGCTAACAAATGAGACTAATAAACTAATAATCTACTGAAACTGCCTCTTTCTGCTTGTTAACAATTTTCCCCTTTTAAAATTATTATTTATTTTATTTCATTTTATTCTATTTTGTTTCATTTTATTTTATTAAGTCACAGCCTTTTCTCTCATGAAAGGGGTGGAAAACATGCAGCTGGAGGGAAACTATTTCATTTGGCTTTCATTTCCTTGGTAGGTTGTAACCTCCTAGGTTATAGTGTTAGAGTTAAGACCTAAATCAGAGAAGACACGTCAGAAAATTTTGCATATAGCTTCAAGGATGGCTTCTATCCCAACTACATCTTCTTGAGTTCTGTTAAATTGGGAAGATATTTACTTTGTGGACACTAGGTAAAGTGTGCTCAGATAATGATCTGACTTGGAAAAAAGGTGCATTGAAACCTTTTCTAAATTTTCTGTGGTGGTCTCACAGTTTATTCAGACATGGTCCTTTCATTTTTTTCCAAAGTTTGCTCCTCTGCCATTCCTTTGTCCTCTTCTCCATGGCATGTAGTGCCCTTCTGATAAAGCATACAAGCCTCCAGTTCTCTCCATCAGGTTAGAATCTTCACTGTCACTTTCCAGGACTCATCTACTTTCCCTGTTTTTTCAACCACTCCCAAAATTTTGATTCCATCNATAATATATATAAATATTTCAGTAATATATTACTATTCCTGAAGTCTAATTCTTTGCTACCCCTTAGCTTAATCAAATAATGTTTTTCCTTCTTTCATGCTGCACAGGTTTGTGCCCAAGGTTCTCCCTAAACCATGTTTTGAGCATGTAATGGAGAAATCATATTAACTCACCCGCTGTTTGTCATTACACTTACCTGGTACTTATATCAGATGATCATGTTTATCCATAAAGGGCAAAGTGTGTATGGGAGAAAGTCAATTTGACAAATTGCCTCTATTCACTTCCTCTCTGTCTTCCTGCTACATCCCTGTTCTATATTGATTCTCTGCTCCCAGGTCAATTACTTCATGTGCTTCTTACACTCTAGTAGTTTTATGCCACATGTCTCTACCCAGAAGTCTCACTGCCTCACAGTCATTCTTTTGAATATTAAGACCTTTAAAAAAATGCAGAGATGAAACAGTAGATAAACAAGGCACAACAAGATCTGTTAGAACAGGCTATCATAAGCAGGTAGTGAACTTTTAAGTGCCATTCTGGCTCATGACTTAATTTCTTTGGTTTGGTTCATATACTGAATACTCTCATTACTAATACTCCCATCAAAGTGTAGACAAGAACAGCAAACACTTCTGACATGAAATTGATAGGATGGGTATTCTTCTGGATGGAAGCAATATTAGCAGCTTTTGAAAGAGATCATGAGCATGTAGATAGCCAAAAGAGTGTGCTTGGATTTTTCTGAAGTTTTAACCGGATGTTCACTCAGACCTTCAGCAGAGGCTCCAAAAAACCTGAATGACTGAAGGAAGGTATTTTGTAGGTCAGTGANCTGCTCAGGTTGTATTCTGACTCAGTCAGTGGGTGGGAGTTTTGTTTTTGTATTATTGCATTTATCTTATTTTATTTACTTTTTTTTTTCTCTTCTTCTTATTAAATTGTATTTTCTGACTTGGAGCCTCTCACTCGGTTTGCTTTCAAACCACTACAGTGAGTGACTAAAAATATCAGAAATACAGAAAAGAAGTTTATGTCCAATTTTCACGATAGGCAAAAGCTTCTGGTAGGATACCCTAGGCTCTGGAACATAGGGCATTTAACAGATATTATAGAATCCTCAGTAAATGATCTAGAAAAGGAGGAAAATAATGATGCGACACATTTTACAGATAATATAAATGTAGATGTTTTTCTACTAACCATAGAGGGAATTTTTAGGAAGCATTTTCCACTATCATAAGTTGTCTTAATTTGGGCAAACTGTGAAGAGGTTTACTGAAAAGATGAACCTGACAAGAACAGTCAGTTCTTTGGATAAGCATAAACCAACCTTAACTTCTAACTATGTGGGTTTGAAGAACAAATTGTGCCTGACACCGGTACAGTAAACTTCAAGATTAAGGATAAATATATTCTTCTCAAACAACTTGCAAAAAAACAGAGCACTTGAAAATGTACTGGAATTAAGTTTAGAAAAGTGTCAAAAATTATACAATATCATTTAATGCCCTCTCTCTCCCATCCGCCTTTGGTTTCAACTTTCTTTGACTCTCCCCATATTTTTTCTTAAAAAAAATTAAATTACTATGATTTCTTACTATTCATAAATGTTAAAATGTACAACAAAACTCACAGTTAGGTTTACTTTGTTAAAAAATGTCAAAGGCGGCTTTCTGCAGAGCTATGCCTTGCCTAAGCAGCTCTGCTTAGAGTTTCAATTGTTATTCTCTGAATGCCGACATGTTAACATAGTTACTGTGATTTAAGGAACAACAGACCAGCCTTGCCATGTCTCACATAGCTGCCTATTTCAGCTAGCTCAAAGGCAAACAGAGAATTTCTTACATGGCACAACACTGTGCTAAATAAAAATTTTTATAGAGTATTGCAGTCAAACTGAAGAATTAAATAGAAAATGACTGGATATGACTGAAAACTAAATAATTAAGAAACTTATGATTAGGTGGCAGCTAAAGCTTATTGTCTGTATCATCTGGGTTTTGGTGAGTTTGGGGTCAATTAAGTGGTACTAATGGAAAAGAGGACTTCAATTATATAAGGACTTAGTGCTATCCCTTTGCCTGAATGCAGAAAATGCCAACCAGAGTGGCCCCCACCCTCTCCACTAGAGAGGAATCTTTGTTGGTCTGACACTGGACACGGGACCAGATGGCAGGTTATGAGCAGAAGATTACAGGACCCTAGAATTGAGTGACAGGTTTTATTCCCAGTGCCGCTGTAGTTACCGAGAGTTTTCAAAGTTCACTAAGCAGAAGTCACATAACTTGTGACCTAATCTTGCCAATTAAGAAAGAAAACCTTTAAGGGTAGTAACTTTGACTAGAAAAATACAGACTTCCAGGGCTAATGAGGATCGTATTGTATAAATTGACAGCATTGCCTTCTTTTACCGCAGAAAGAATAAACATATGGTATGTTTTGTTCCCATTTTTTGTTATGAGACATTGCAGCAATATAACATACAAGCTTATGATAAGAGGTGAAGAAAAAGCAAAGTTCTTCATTGAGCAGATAGTCTTCCTGGTGTCTGTCAATGCTCTATAGCTGCAAAGTCACACACAAAACCAGTACCTGTATCACACAAAACATTCTTTATACACCCAGGAAAAAAAAAGAAAGTGGCTCCATTGTTTTTATGAAAGACAAGGAAAATAAGGCATATGCTGTTTTACTGACAGATCAGTAGCATGTTAAAGGGCTGGAAGAGTATCTTCATATACAGAAATCTATATACTTAGTGGTAAAAAAAAAAAAATATCAAAGTAAAAATTAAGGTTTATATAATGTTAGCTGTTCATTTTGCAGATTTATAATGTGCATTTAAAAGAAGATATTTGTTAAATATGAATGCATCTTTAACTAAAACTGAATTTCGTGTATGATTATATGACAAATTATACTTTGTCTTCAGAATTTGTACCATTAACTTTAAAGAAAAGATCTGTAGTGTAAGGCAAGGTGTAATCAAAGTAACCTGAATCCCCGAGTATTCTTCATAAATAAATTGTTATCTTCCTTCAAGTTCTATGTAATTTTCAGAATTTTGCCGGTAGCATCTCATTGTTTATCTTAATTGAAAGTACAGTTATCAATGAATTGTCTTCATTGAAAAATTGTCTTGAGTGTTCTGTCTTTACTTTTAGTGATCCATAACACTTCCAATATATTGATTTAGAAATAAAGCTATAATCCAAATTGCAAGGAAAGGTGATGAAATCAAAGTTAAGAAGATAAAGACTCATGTATGAAAAGTTTATTAAAGTGACTCAATAAATATATTATTACATCATCTCAATATATAAACACTATATTTGAAGGCAACAAAAAACCACCCTGGCAATCTCTAGGAGGAAAAAAAAAAAGGAAATCGTAAACAGGCAAGATTAAACCTCAAATAAGACCTATAAGCATTAAGAGGAAAACTGACAACTCTTTTCCTAGATTATAATGCAATAATTATAGGAAAAAATTTATTATATTAAAGCTAGCAAACACGAAAAAAACCTGAGGGAAAAGGAAGAGAAAGGCAGGGCAGCAAAATGGTTCAGAGGCTAAGATTCTTCATTCTTCACTTTAATGCAATGAAAAATTACTAAAACAAATGACTTGGGTAGTTCAGGCTGTCATAAGATGAAAAAACCAGGCAGCAGCACAGATGCAGAAAACTGAGCACCAAATTAACATTGAAGAAGAACCAGTAAAATGCTGACAAGCCTTCCTTGGAATTTTACAGAAGAAAATGAGAAGTGGCAAAGTAGTATGATGAATTAATTTTAACACCAGTAGAGAAGTGTAATGTACAACCCAAATTCCAGAGAGCAGAGCATGGGAAACAGGAAGTATGTAAAACTGAGAAGCCCCTACATTTGTCTAAAATTTATGAATACAAGAATAATGGATCTATTATCCAGAACAAATAATTGTTTGTTACACAAGCAAAGCAACAATACCTGAGCAAGTGACTCACCTTTGTTGAAGGCTGCAGAAAATTCTTAAGATTCCTTGAATTTCTGAATATGTGGATTCTTTGCTCATACTAAATGGGTGAAAAAATTAGGCAATTCACCCTATGCAACATCTGCCTCATGAAGTGCAGCAATTATTACTCCCATGCATGTTTAAACCCTTAGCTACTCTCACATTTTCATTCCACCTGTTCTGTCAGGATTATTATTTCTCTTGTTAAATCTCACACTGAGAATTTTTTATAGTTTGCTTATTATCCTTCTTTTGTTTTTTCTTCTTTTTCCTTCAAATGACAAATAATTAGTCTACCTTTTCACTATAATCACATATTCTACCTACTGATATTGTTGACATATCACAGTGTTTATTTTATTTGGTTGTTTGTAGACTTCTCACAATTCCTTATTAGATTTTGGTTTCGGGTTGTTTTTTTTTTTTCTTTTTTGTTCCCCTGGCCCTATAATCTGTCACAGTATTTTATTTTCAGAAGTATTTATCTATCTATCTTATTTTTCAGTAATAAGATCCCAGAGCTCACATCTATATGAAAAATAACAGATATAATGACCTGAAATGTAGACTTAAAACACATCCTTCTCACTGAGGAATTCCTGCAGAAGAGAAGCCAGTATTTCTATGTACTGTCAGCTTGGCTTTGTATTAGACAGAAGTAAATGTTATAACATTTTAATGATAATTTCCTGACTCCTTCAAATAAGAAGAAATCTATCTTTCTCTCTATTTTTTTTTTGTCACTGTCTCAATTTGCACTAAATGCAATTGTTCATCATTATGAATCTTTTTCTTTAAACATGACGAGTTGCTGTCTAAGAGCTGTCTAAGACATGGCCACTGCCAACAGCCTTCATGTCAGCTTGTTCTCTCTCCACCCAAGTCTTCAGTTTCTGCTTGAAGTTCGTGACAGATTGCTCGCAGGTATTCAAACTGAGTATAGAAATATATTCAAATCTGCTTGACGAGCAAACTTATTTTTTGTATTTCTTGGTTTATCATTATCAATTTTCAGCACAATATTTCCTGGTAATAACTCCATTTCTCTGACCATCTTTATAACTCCCTTCAGTTCAGTTCTTTCAGTATTAAGTCAAATCAAGGTATTTCTCCCTCAGTTATATTACTAAGTCCTGTAGATGACTAATTTTTTTTTTTACTTGAATTCTATATTGACATTATAACCAGCAGAAATTTTACTCTGTGTTCATATTAGACTTTTTGAATACAAATACAACATTGCATCAGCACAAAGATTCAAAGAGGTATGTATAGCATAGAGATATTACACTATAATGAACATTTTTGTATCTTGTATCCTGTAGTACATGCAAATTATTTCCTAAAATCTGAAAAAATTCAAAGGTATAAATGAAGCTAATTCCAAAATAAGTGTATTATATTGCTGACCTTTTTAACTAAAAAAGATTATTTTTTTCTCATTATAGTCTCATCATAAATGGCAATATTTATGTACTAAATATTACACTTTGTAAGATATAATAACATAGGACATAGCACACTGTCCATTATGTTTTATTTTCCAAATGGGATATGTGACTTTTTGCATTTTGTTGTGATGTTTTAATTCTCCATATGAAGCAATTTTGTACAGTGTCTAAGTTAATTGTGCATTCTTTACTAATTCACCACTACAATATTTCATGTTTTATTGCTTTGAGTTTACTTCCTGAATCTTTTCAAAATTTGCATCTCCAGACATTTTATGTGGCTGAAAATTGCTTCCTTGGACTATGGTACTTTCTGTCCATTTAATATCATACAATTAGAGAAAGGAAGTGGGTGGGACTGTGTGGAAAATAGAAGTCTTTAGAAAAGAGCCGTGCATACTGAATTAAAGGCTACCTGATGACTGGGAGAAAGAGAGACAGGAGTATGGTGGTGAAGAAGAAGGGGAAACACAAAAACCAGCTCAGGCTTCACAGCTCCAGGAACTGGAGATGTGAGAATAGAGAGCAGAGTGGGGAGAATAGGATTGCTGCACTGGTTTCACAAACCCATTGCAACTTCAGCAAATAGTTCTATCAAACCAGGCTTGATTTCTTGTTTATCCAGCTCAGTGTTACAATGGAGTTTTTATATTATTTTTTAAAATTCTATTTTTGGTTTTTTACTCATTGTCACATTGTTTTTTATCCTGTCATGAAACTCACAAAATAACAATAACACCGCTTGGATGGAGGTTTTCTGACAAGTCAAATAGGAAAATTTTTTAAACAGTATTTTACCAAAGTCTGGGCTTTATCATGCTTTTCACCACAGAATGATTAAAGGTTCCTATTCTTAGCTTTTAAATGCTCAAATAATTCCTTATTTTTGTCACTTTACCAAAATGTGACTATTAAATCATAATCTTATTTTTCCAAAATTTATTTGCTAGTTTTACAAATAATGGGTTTAAATATATTTTTATTACAGAATCATCAATAAGAGGACACTTGGTCACTGTTCTTCAGATTCTCTGAACTGTGAGACCCAGCAGCCTGTTAGCTTAACTTTCAAAGTCATGAGAGCTCACAGTTCATCTTGTGTGCTGAAATAATTACTCTCACATATTGTACCTTCAGCATTGATAAAAAAATAATAACAAGAAATACAATGAGAAGTGAAGTCATTGCTTGTTAATTCATTGAACTGTTTGACTGAATAAAAAGGTTGATTGCAGTTGAAATGCATTAAAGTCTTCTCCAGTTCTTGGTGCCAATTCTCCTCACGCGGTGAAGGAAAAAAAAACCTACTCACTAACAAATTGTCAAATAAGAGAAATTAGCTGACATAATAACAGAGAAATTGTATTCGATGCCAAAATTGTAACTTAGCCTGTGCTATGGGAAAAGATAAAGAAAGCACCTCCTCACATCTGGCACACCGGCAGGTAGGTGTAGTTTAAAAATGCTAGTAGGGAATAAAGCTGCAGCAGAAAAAGCAGTGGCAGAGCATACTAACAGACTCTCAGGTTTCAGTGTCAGCCTGGTGTATGGATGCAGGCACAGCATCATTAGTGCTTTGGGACTCATTTCTCTGCTAAAACAGAGCCAGGAGACAAAGAGGAGATCCTGGGTCTACGGCTGATGCAGGATCAGAACAGGGTGTGCTGGCAGGTCACCCAAAAGTTGCAGGCTGACTCTTAGAGTCTAAAGCTGTACATACCATGCTCATATCTTTGTGTTCTAAATGATAAAAAGCCTTATGAAACTTCTGTTCATTTCTGCTGGTACACTGCCACTGTGTGAAAAGCCTTGGAGACAGATAGAAATTAGCTGTTTCAACATGCTATCTTCATCACCTGTCACCTTCAAATAGTTGGCTAGGAATTGATGTAGGTTCACACAAAATAGTGAGAAAGAGAAGACTTATGCATCTTCCTCAGAAAGGATAACAAGAAAAAACTTTAGTCATGGTAATTGTTGTTCTTAGAAAAAAAATATGCCCATACAGAAAATAAGCATTTGCCATAGTGCTCACATTTATAAAGTTTTATCAGCATGGCTAAATTTACAGAGCTGCTTTGGAGGACAGTGCCTTTACAAATATACTGTATACAATTCCAAAATGCCTTCATTGAATTTGTACTGCTACTGTTTTGATGTGTATACCAAGAAAGGGATTGAGATAAACATACTTGACTTGTCTAAACATAGCATAAAAATGGCAACTGCATAAAAATGAGATTTCCAAGGCAATGGTAGCATAGAGCAAAAGACTCTCAGTCAACTCAGTTTGGTTCAGTTTTCAAAGCAAGGACCACAAACAGCCTGAGAACAAAATTAGTAAAAAAATATTTCAGCTGCTCATATTCATCATCTTGTCAGTACTTCCAGACACCAGAGGAGAAGCCATACACGCCTCTCAAGAACACAGCAATAGCAACTGGAACTTTAAAGGAGCCAAAAATAATGTCAAGAAAATAAAAAACTTTCTAAAAAACCATTTTTTTTTATTTTAGCCAGAAGGCCAGATCTGCAAGAATGTCATGATTTAACCCTTGTGGGCAGCTCAGGCCCACACAGCTCCTTACTCATTCCCCCACAGCTGGATGTGGGGGAGAATCAGAAGAATAAAAGTAACAAGACTCATGGGCCGAGATAAAGACAGTTTAATATCTAAAGTAAAAGTTGTGCACACAAGTAAAGTAAAACAAGGAATTCTCTCACCACTTCCCACAGGCAGGCACATTTTCAGCTACCTACAGGAAAACAGGGCTTCCTTAACAGTGAAAATAAAGGTCATCACTTCAAATGTCCCAACTTTCTCCTTCTCTCCCCTGCTTTTGATGCTGAGCATTATGTCATATGGTATATGGTATATGGTATGGGACATTCCTGGAGCCAGTTGGGCTCAGATGTTCTGGCTGGGTTCCCCCCGAGCTCCTTGTACACCTCCAGCCTCCTCACTGAGAAGGTAAGAAGCAGAAAAGCCCTTGACTCTGTGCAAGCCCTGCTTTGCAGCAACTAAAACTTCCCTTTCTTATCAACACTCTTTCCAGCACAAATCCAAAATACCAGCTACTATGAAGGCAATTAACTCTATCTGAGGAAAAAAAAAAAAAAAAGGTCAATAGATGGGGATAAAAATGAACAGTCTGGTAAGCCAATGTCACATGAAAGACAAAATGCAGACCACACAGCAAAAGATAATAAAGATACTCAGTATCATTTTAAAAGGTTGAAACAAAGTTTTTTTTAAAAAGTGCAGCTTATAGACGGTATTTGTATGACTGACAGTTCATATATATTCACATCAGTACAATCACTACAGAAAGAGAATACTGTGTTCCATCAAACATGCTGCTGTTTGCTGGGATAATTGCATCACTGATCCTTACTTTGTATCTTTAAGGGTCTCCATGTGTTTCATCCTGGAGACAGGAGAGCAATTTCATCATTCTCATCTTATTACATCCTTCATAGCAACATCTGGATACTAACAACCTTATTTAAGCTAGAACTCTTAACATCATATTGGAACTTGCACTGTTTCTCTTTCTTCGTTAAATATTTGTTTTCAGAGTACATTCAATGAGCCAAAATAAATTAGTATAAAATACAATTGCCTTTTTTTTTTACAAAATATAAAAAGAGAACAAAAATATTGTGATATGCTTTAATCGAGTGATAAAACAACTTGATAAAAGCAATTACACACTTCAAATAAATCAAAGTTTTTGACATGATGCTATATAATACTGTATTCTGAGAAGACATGCAATGTATGTAATCAGTTGGTCATATGTTTTAGTTTCTATTCAGAGACAGAAAATGCAGATAAGGGTGAAAAAATCAATGCTAGAGTCCAAGAGATTTGGGAGCACTGAGAATTCTTCAGGATCTGATACTACTCAGTGTTTTAATCAGTAATGATATTGTGTGTATCTGGATGACCAAGTAAGATCTGTGCTAGTATGTTGTACAACTCAATGGAAGCATTAAACAAGGAGAAGAAGGTGTTTTTACAAAGTATTCCAGATCTCAGGTACAAGGTCATAACTGAGCAAAATTCATTTCAGTGCAGCACTGAGACTGTAAGTTGTTACATGTGGGAAGTATGGCAGGCTTCAGAAGCAGAATGAGAAATTATTTCCTGGAAAGCAGCAACTTGAGAAAAAAATGTTAACAGGGAGAATGGGATCAGTGTGGAAGTTCAGTATAAAGTTCAGTGAATGTTGTCACGAATTTCTAAAGAAATGTCAGGAAAGGAGCCAGATAACATCAGTATGCAGCATTTGTATGAATTTGAAGGTTTCTTCATCCAGTTTGAAGTCTGCAATTCATGGAAGTTACAAATTTAATGAAGACAATACAGAAGACTCAAAAAATGACTCAGTTAAAACTAATCTCTGAAATGGGATGCTTATGGAGTCCAATCTACTAGTTTATTGAAGAGAAAAAGAAGTTACTTGATCGTGCTACATATAGACTTAACTACAGAAATTATATTTGATAGGAAAGGGTGTCTAAATCTTGCAGAAGAAGGCATAAGAACATACACTGCATGGGAACTAAAGTTAGACTTATTCAGCCTTGAAATAAGATGCAGTAAAATGCATTGGTGAAGCTAATTAACTATTTGAACAACTTACCAGAAGCAGTCCATGGACTTACTACTGTTTGGAGTCTTTAAAACCTGATTAGACAGTTCTCTGAGAAACATATTTTAATCCAGTTCCTGGAAGAAATTCTGCAGCTCATAGAGGCAGAGCATTGGGCCAGATGGTCCCTTCAAAATGGAATGCTGGTCCCTTCTGTTCTCAGTGTCCTTGAGCGAGAAAAATGTATCTTTTATTGCTGTCTTTTTCAGAGAAGCACTCCGAGTAAGCATTTCTAGGATTAGTGAGCTGGAGGATACTCCCATGGCAGAGCTGCGTTTCCAGTCCCATGCAGTTTGTAAACAGCAGGCAATAAAGTTGTCTGGATGCTCCCAAAAGACCATGCTGCTTCTCCAGAGCCTACATTTTGGGGGATGATGAAAAAAAAGAAAAAAAAAAGAAATTATTTTGTTGCTAAGTCAAGACCTATGTTAGGAGGAAAACAAACAACTTCCACTTAAAAAAATAAACTGTGATCTTTTAGATTGGCAGATATTTTATTTAGAACATACCAAGTCTTTGCGTTGTGGAAGTCTAACAAAACCATTTTACCAAGTATAAACATATTTGGATGGGTTGTGTCTATATGTATTTCAATTTTCAGATAGTTGTATTTGCCATTTATAGTATACCAAAGAAGGCTCAGCAAATATAATGGTTACAAAACTTAACTAAGCAATGCTCCAACAATCTATTGACTATTCTTTCAATTATTAATTAATATTAATTGAGATATTTGATTTTCTGCTAAATGCTACATTCAAATTCCTTTTTTCTTTTTTTTTTATTATTGAACTGGCATGAGCTAAAAGGACCTCCTGCAGTGCTTCTTCCAGGATTGTGTGTACTTTTTATCAGACTTCGTTCATCAGCACTGGCAGCATGTTAATTAACTCAGCTGTGAATGACCCCCTGCTATTTTACTGGGTTTTCTATTGTAAAATAAAAGAAGGACCAGAAGAATAGAGAAAACACTGCTTTTGTACCCAACAGGGAATGGGAAAGTTCTTCTCTCATGGTATTCTTTTCAGTGATGGCCTCTCTGTGGGTAGCCCCCACACTGTAATTTTTTTTAATGTCAAGCAGTGGCATCAGTTGGAAGAGGACAATATAAAGCAATATCACTTCATACAGACATAAAAACTCCTAAGTATTGGAAAGCAACCCATTGGTCTGTGATTACTTTCTTTTCTGTACTCCTGAAGTGAAAATTCCTCTCTGAAGAAGCCTGAGGAACAACTGTTAATGGAAGTGCAGTAGAAACTCTGTTTCTACACACTCTCACCTTTCAATTATTATCATACTGCTGAATTTGCCCATGTTGCTACACTGACCCATTGTTCAAAATGGAATCAAAACCTTGTCATTGTGGACTAAGGATATACACAGAAGGACCACCATCCTTGCAATGTCTAGGGCAAAAAATTTAAAAATCCAAGGAAGTTTTTTTTAGAAGATATTAGAAAGCATCTTCTACTCTGCAATGCATATCATGCCATGCGGTGAATTCTTTCACATGTTAGTGAATTCTAAGCACTATCATCATAATGTGTTACATTCTGTGATACTACATTTTTCTCCTGAAAACGCCCCTGAGCTCTTCTAAGTGATCTTGGTTTTTTGTTGTTGGGTTTTTCTGGTGTTTTTTTTTTGTTTGTTTGTT
>VXBB01025236.1:6013-44531 GCA_013399915.1 Illadopsis cleaveri | reverse complement strand
CCTCCTCCTCTCCCAAATCACTTATTGCTGAGCCCTGTGTCACACCACATGGGATATTCCTTTGGTCAGATCAGGTCAGCTGTTTTGGTCATGCCTCCTTGCAATTTTTTTGCTCACTCACAGGTGAGTCATCAGGGAAAAAAAGCAGGAGTAAGGGTGGAGTGAGGAATAAAAGAAGCCTTGATGCTGTGCAGGCACTACAACTTTAGCCAAAACACTGTTGAGTTCTCTACACTGTTTTAGTCACAAACTGAAAGCACAGGACAACTGAGGCTGCTATGCAGAAAATTAACTTCATTCCAGCCAGACCCTGTACTCCTGTTACATACCAAATGAAAAAAGAAATAATGCATTCTCCTGCTCTACTTAAATTCACTTAATTGTGATATTAGTGAACGAATCCATTTATTACATACATTTCTGACAGGTGTAACTATATAAAGCTCTGTCACACATTATAAGCTCAGTTCTACCCTTTTGGCTGCGATCTGAAAAAAAGCACATATTTTACAGAAGATTAGCACATTCCCTCTTAGTTGAAATTCTGGCACCATTCCCACTCAGTTTAGTATCTATGTCTGTATTATTTTTGTGTCAGGACTTGAGCAGTTTACTGAGCCCATGAGTGCATCTTGGACAACACCTACACCACTAAAACCGAAGGCTGCCTCAGATCTTGTGCATTCATATTGTGTCCACTTTGACATGGAAGATACCCCATTCCCCACGCAGTGAATGTACAACACCACAGGGATGGGATTCAAGCCTAGGTTCAGAAATGTGAAGTAAAAAATGTTTGTGTGCTATATGTCTTAATTGTCAGTATAAGCCGTAGAGATCCAGGGATTAATTAACTCGCCTAGAGTCATATGAGAGAACTACATGTATCTGAAAGACCCTAGTGGGACCCAGGATATATGACACCTACATCCTTTTCAACTGGCAGATGTGGGTCAGCCTGAAGCATCCAGAATGCTATTGGATGCTGTATTTAAGCCACTGAATCAAGTCCCGACTGTCAATGGAGGCAGGACAGCTATTCTGTGGTCTGGGAACAGAGCTATTTTCTAAACTTTCGTGAGTGGAATTCCCTTTCTGGTACTCTGGGGTATCTGAAATATCTGAAGTAGGCTGATACTTTTGACCTACAGATTGAGAGATGCAGCAGATGGAATCAAATCTGTGAGAAACACAGGTGCTTCTTCAAGTACCAAAGACCAGACAAAATACACAATCTTGTGCCGTGGCAGACTGATGTGCCTACACAAGAACTAAATCTAAACCCTGCTATTTGTTCATTACGTTCAAAATCTTGTAATGTGAGAAAATAAACGCACATGATGGTTTATTCAGGGCACTCTCAGGGAATACCTGCAGGTGCCCAGGGTGATGGTCAAGGGCTTGGTGGCTCAGGTGTTTTTTAACTCAGTTGTGCTTGTGAGGATAAAGGGCTTGAGATGGAGTAGATGGATTGTGATGGTCAACATTAGCTGTGAAACAGTATCAAACCCAAAGATTTGGCTCTTGCAGTCACAGGACCTCCTTAAAAGACTGAGGGTTGTCAGGTAGAAAAAAAATTCTCTTGATCAGGAGGGACAAAATCTTCTTTGCAAGAAGGGACTTCAAACAGGTAAAAAGAACTTCAAAATAAGAACAGTACAGGAGGGAGATTATGACATACAGCCAAGTGAAGAAGTGGTGACCCAAGTTGGAAAGCACAGCATATTGGGTAATGTGGACAGGAGAAAACTTGTAATGGATCAGATAAGACCCATCTCAAGCATATGCACAAATATAGAAATGACAAAAAGCATGGTGGTGCTGACTCTCATGCTATTTGTTCCTGGAAATGTGCTCGACTGAGTATCTCTCTGAAGTGTGTGTGTGCTAATGCACAGAGTGTGAGGAGAGTCAGGGAGAATTAGATGTTTGTGTACATGGAATGCATGGAGTTCTGCTAGCAGTGAATGCAGAGCCAAAACAGATTTTATGGCTTAAGATTAGCGTAACATGGCAACACTAAGGTTGGTTTTCCACTACAGCTCATATGATCAGGAAGAAAAACCAAATGACATTTTCTTCAGGCAGATGAAAGAAATCTATGTTCAGAGGGACTGGGTTAAATGATCTCCAGAGGTCCTTTCTCATGTCTGTATTTCTGTGATTCTGTGATTCTGTGATTCTATGAAGGCAAGAATTTATTGTTAATGTAGAAAAAATCTTTACAACTAATCGAAATGCAAAAATCACTAACCATTATTCTAAATACTAAGAGTCATATTAATAGTCATACTAACCGTGCTATTCAAGACTACTTAATTTAGGAAGCAAAATAGGGACTGGTATTATGAAGAGTCACCAACATCCCCAGTCTTTTGCTAGAAGACTGACAATATACATGGCAGGGTATCTTTTCTTCTCAGTTTACTTGGGGATATACCTGTCATGTCATGAACAAAAAAAGAATTGTGCAGGAATCTCAACCCATCCTAGAATTCCTGAAATGTTATGCATGCATGGAGTCTAAGACTAGTATGTGTACTACTGAGCCAAAAAAGTAAATAAACAACATTTAAATGTATGTGAGCAGAAATGCATCTGTGTTGATGACTGCTTAGAACTGTTCCTCATGCTGCCAAAATAATGAGGATGTCCTTACTACACAAGACAGAAAAACAACTAAAAAATATCTTTCCCCATCCTATCTAGCAGCACAGATATAAAAATTTAATCTTTCTCATTGTAGAAAAGTTTGTTATACTTTGAATGGTTTATCTCACTGGACAGACAGTTGTGTCTTCACCATGGCTCTCTCTGCTCCAAAGTGATTCCTCCCTGAGGAATCCTACACATCCTGCACATCCTGTAGGGAGCTACACTTCACCAATATTTCTGTATTCAAACAGATCAGTCCCATTTCTTCCTCAGACTGAGCCAGCCCTAAGAAACTGTCATCCCATGGTGGAAGATTCAGTGAAAGTAGCACAGAGTAGCATAAATATTTTGATATTTCTGCTTGTCTTGATATAGACAGAAATTCCATTGATTGAAGGAGGAGGGAAACGTATCTCTAAGCACCTTTTCGTTTATCACAGAAAAATAAAAATAAATAGGAATAAAAAGGCTATGTAGCCATTTTTAAACTTGGATAGAGCAATGGAAATACAGAAGTTAGCCAGAATATGAGGCACAGGTCTATCACTGAAGCCATTTCCTTGCTTCAGAGCTACTGGCATTTAGCAGGGTTTTTTTATCTACATGAAAGAATCACAATTTCCCCAAGATATAAAAACATTTCCAATCATTTTTATTTTAGAATATTTCACCTCCCACATACAGCTACTCCTATCCCATTAGTTAAAATTTGCAATATGTTCTTCTCCTCACTGTGTAGCAAAATACTTCTACATCTAAATGTGCAAGTTATTTAGCTTTCTTCAACATGAACTTGTAAATTTTCTTGTGAGTTACCTTACAAAGAAGCAGTCATCAAGCGGTATTTAATGTTGGCCTTAGTTCTATCCCCCAAAAGCCCTGCAATCCTATAAATTCCCTAAAAACTTAGGGTATAATTTCTGACAACAATTTTATCAAAAGCTATCATCAGTCCTTTATTTCCTCCACAAATGATGCAACTATACCTCATGTTAGTAAAATATCTCATAGCTGTTGTTTTGGTTTTTAAGATTGTAGGGTTTTGTGATTTTCTTGATTTTGTTTGGTTTTTGCCAGTTAGATTCTGCTTTGCTCCTATTCTGGCACAAGTTAAAAATACAAGGGCTGTGGTAACTGACTTTTACACAAAGACCATTTCTTGCTCTATCAATATTTCAATGTCTTTTGTTTTTCTGTTTTGGCAGAGCTGACATATTCTCCTTCAGAGGGAAAGCTAGGCCTTTGGATTCACATGATGAAACTCTGGGTAATTGTTAAGACATGTCACAGTGCAGATTGAACCTTCTTTTTGATAAAAGTCAGTCTAAAGGCCTTTCCTGCTCAGTTCACTGCTCATGATGTTTTCCTTCATTTTATATTGCCAGGAGGGATGCATTATGCTTCCTCAACTAAGGTCTTGATCAAAGGGCCATTCATAGGGTTCATGTAATCTTATAAATTATATCCTATAAATTATTTCTGATCCTCTTTATTTATTTCATTTCCTTTAAGAATGAAAGATTTCAAATTAAAGCATGAGTGAGGAAGGAAAATTCTGAGTATATTTTAAATGCTTCATTCCTACATCAGTTCTCAGAAAAGCCAGCTGGAATAATGAAGATGCAAACATAAATGCAGACACATGGGATTTCTTTAAAAAAACCCAATCCAACTGAAGCCCAACTTTGTCTTTGACTTTTCCATCTGGTTTCTAAAATATCTTCTTGTTTTATAAAATGAAAGATATGTTAATTTGTTTCTTTTAAAAACTTTCATTACTGTTGATTGAACAAAACACAGAAGTTACACAGATTTTGAAGAACCATAGAAGGTACATGTGGAACAAAACAGAACTGGATGAACAAACACTATTGTAGTAATTTGATGTATTTGGATCTGAGTTAGGTTGTGTTGTGGTGTTCTATTGATATCAGCAGTGATGTCTGTGTGAGTCATTTTAGGTTTAGGCCTTGTTAAGTATAAGTTGGATCTAGGAGTTGTACAGGAGTTTAATTCTCTCCAGGATCTACAAAAGGTGCCATTTTTGCCAGGTACCATGAAAGTAAATAATTTTATAAAATAATAATAGCTGCAGCTAATGAATAGCCACCATAACTATACAGAACAATCATTCACAATAATTATTCTCACTGCTGTAGCTAAACTAAAGGCAATGTGGAAAGCATTTTCAGAAGGTTTTAGGAAAATGAAATCCACAGAAGTAAATGGGAAGATCAAGCACCACTGAAATAAAAATAGAGAACAACATGGAGGGAAATTCTTTTAGAAGTCTTGTTAAATTTCTTCATCAAATAAGCTAGCCAGTGAGCCTACACAACATTAATGTCTTGGAGAAAAATTGCTCACTATCCAAACTTCAGTATGGTGTGGGTCATAGTGAGGCCTTAGAGACACCTGAAGGATATATCTTGTCATCTCTTTATGTCCTGTCCCACAAAAATCATCAAAAATCTGTCCAAGGCAGACATCTGCCAATCTCTTGAGATTGCCAGGGTGAAACAGATGACATTGCTTTGAAGTCAGCATTTACAATGTTGTCATCCTTTCATTATTAGATAAGTATAAAATTTTGCTAATTCACAGGAAGCTTAAAGCTTCTTTTCAAGAGATTTCTCCAATCTCCCATTCTGAACTAATTTCTTATTCATTTACTGCAGCTAATTACCATGAATTCCTTTGTTATTCATTATAATAACACTAATTATAACTGAATTGTTTGGTATTCATTTTAATAATACTGATCATAAAGAATTCATTTGATATTTATAAGGACGTCACGTATTTTCTCAGCATACAATCATAATTTGGCATCTGTAAAGTTAAACTTCAGCTACATTTTGGAAGAATTACATATGTGCCAACTGCAACTGAAGATATGGAGGACTCAATCCAGTTGTTTAGAATGGAATTTTTTTTCATAATTAGCCATATTAAGAAAGTGAAACCAATTTTGATGGGTGTCTTGGTATCTGGTATAAGTTTTTAGTACAAAACTCAAACAGATTTTCATTATTCCTTGGTGAGCAACACTCTGTACTAGCACATAGAGCTAGTATCTTTAGATGTATGAGTTTCACATATGAATTTTAATGAAGAGTCAGCTTTATGTTATTCACTAAGGATTCAGTTTCAGGCAATGAAATAAGCTTTTCTAAATCTTTCCAATTGAATGTTAATTGTGTATGCAAAGATAAAACATTCACAGCTTTTATTAACTAATATATAGTAGTTTCAGTGTAGATTAAATGCTTTCATCAGACTGAAAATCTCATCACTGAAACTACCAGAATAAAATCTCATCACTTTTCCAGGGGGTTAATTGGTGTACATCAGCTTAGTTATATTAGCATCTAGTAAAACAGCAATACAAGAAAAATATGTAGTAATTAATAACATGATATGATATGATGTGATATGATAGATTAACAATGGAAATTGCACTAAAATATAAGAAAACCTTCTTGACTGTGAGAATAGTTAAACATCGGAACAAGTTTCCCAGAAATATAGTGGTGTCTCCATCCTTAGTGATACTTAAAATCTCACTGGACTTGGCCCTGAGCAGACAGATTCACTTGAAACAATTTTGGACAGGCAGGTTGCACTAAAGATTACTGGGACCCCTAGCAACCCCCAATGATTTTCTCTTTTTTAATATGTAGGGAATTGGCACCTTCTCCTGCACAAAATCAATTTATTTTTACGTGAAAATCAAAAGAAACAGGCCATCTTCCAAATCAATTAGCTAAATGAATTACCTGGAACATGCCACATGTTAATTAATCAGTCACTATTTTCCCTTTCATGAAAGTTCCTGTTACAAATTTAGAATCAAGCTGCTCAACCCCCCCAGTTTATTTACAGAAAGCAATATTTTGAAGAGTACACTTACAAACAGGTTGTAAGGCCTGTTTTGGAGTGCTTAATTGATCTTGGAGTGTTTCAGAGGTACTCTACTGAGACTGAAGAGGGAAAGAGAATAACATATTAGCAAGGTGCTCGTGTGAACACCCTCTAATCATTTCTTTATTGGATATCATAACCAAATGTAATACCAGTAATCAGTAGCTCTTACGAGATCCCAATGCAATATTTTTTACATGTGTAAGCAAGGAAGTTGCTCAATACTGATGATCTTTATGATGCTGGTAATACAGAAAAGTCATACTTCAATAATATTTTATAGAAAAACTGATTAGAAGACATTGACCTACTGGATGAACTGAATGTTAATTTAAATTTATTTTGAAAATGAGGCAGCATTAATGAGTACAATCACATCTCTGTTTAAAGAAAAAAGATTTAAAAAAAGAGAAAATTAAAAGAATCACTTTTTCTATGTTATTTATCTGATGACCCAATCCCAACAAGAAAGGATGGAATCTATCTTGCATCCCTATTAACATCCCAAGAGAAACCTATTATACTGAATATTAGACTCCAAAATAAGTTCTTCACCTTTTCTATATGCATCTTTAACTTCCCCTAGGGTATAGAAGCATCTGGATTTTCAAAATCGCCTGTATGAAACCTGACTCATTTAAAGCACTCAACTAGTCAATAATGGCAGTGATGGGACTGTTATTAAATAGCTGTTCTCTCTTAATAGTTAGCTTACGATCACACACAGTGTGATATCTGTTTTTTCATGAAACTACAAACATGTATTTTCAATTCTGTCTTTTTAACAATGAACTGCCCTACTGCTGCCATAGGTGAATCATCAGGATAAGCACGACTCCTGTTTATGTATTTTGAATGTCATAAACTGAAGCATCACCCATGATTCTAGGAAAAAATGTCATTGTCACAGATGCACTTGAACATTAGTTATAATTATTCTTTTTACATGCACAAAGATCCTTGTATTTCTAGAACATATGAAATCTACTATGTACCTAAAGATCAAGTTTGGATAGAGGTTTTGAGAAAACACTAGATCATCCTTACATTTTCAAAAATACATTCAGGTGTATCTCAATATTAACTTTAATATGACTGATGAATATGATGTGGCTTATAGTTCCAATAGCTCAACTATTACAATGGTCACCAGACCATAAGGGAGTCACAGTATGTACAAATTTCTGTTCTTTTTAACTGACTGAGTTTTCTAATACATACTCTGTTCTTTTTATATTTGTGGGTTAACTTGGCTGGACAGTGGCATCCACCAAGCCATTCTATCACTCCTCTTCTCAGGAGGACAGGGAAGGGACAAAATAAGATGAAAAAACCCCCCTCATGAGGCAAGATAAAGGCAGTGTAATAAAGCAAAGAAAAAAGTCACAAGTAAAAGCAAAGGAAAACAAAAGATTTTATTTGCTACTTCCAAACAGTGGGCAATGTTTGGCCACTTCCCAGGAAGCTGAGGTTTAGGACACGTAGAAGTTGCCCAGAAGATAACGTAATAATAAATATGCCATATTTCTCCTTTCTCACATCTTTTATTGCTGAGCATGCATCATGTGGTATGGAACATCTCTTTGGTCAGTTTGGGTCAGCTATCTTGCCTATGCCCCTGCTCAACATCTTACCCACTCGCAGCCCCAGCCTCCTAGTGAGTGAATGTTGGGGAGAAAGCCCCAATACTTTGTCAGCACTGCTCAGCAGGAGCCAGAGCAGTGGGGTGTTATCATCTCCTTTCAGGTACCAATGCAAAGCACAGCCCTGTGGGGGCTGCTGTGGGGAAAATGAACTCCATCTCAGCCAGACCCAATACAATGTTCTCTGTTATTGATTTCCCGTAGTGTTAGTGAGAAAGTGAAATAATCAAAATATAGGAAAGCATTGTAGTCAGCTATATAATGCTAAAAACAGCACAGGGAAAACAGGGTGTAATTAAAACACAGAATTCCCCTTGCTCAGGCAAGTGATTAAGAGCTGTGTTGTGGAAAGAACAAAGATAAAGGTATTCCTAAAAAAGACAGCAAAAAATGGTTCTGCTTATTACACTAGAGAATTTTTTATCTGTAAGTAAAGACTATCCTGCTTGTAATGCCGTGCTGACAGGGTTGCCTGGATTTTTTTAAGCAGTCCCTAGAATGGATGTTAGATGTGTGAAAATCTAAAAATATTGATCCACCTGTGCAAGTTTTTGTACTAAAATTTCAAAGTGGTATTATATCCTTTTGGAAGGCTTCTGGATGGCTGGTCAGAAATCAGCACTCTTCATTGAAAAGATATACAACTTTATATAAAAAGATTACACTTCGGGATGTAATCGCTGGGACTTAGTTTTAGTGCCTGAAATTCAAGTTCGACATTTTAATAAAGAAATCTAAAGTTAGATATCCAAATACATTCAAATATTCTGATCTAATAAATGGTGAGCTGGCATAGGGTTCCCTCTAGGATTTTGTTAAGGTAAAATTCTAGCTTCAAGTTTTCCTTTACCCATTACTATGACATGGAACCTGACTGAAAGTACTGCTAAGGTATTGCACCTGCCCAATTCTGCTGTGAATTGGAATGTTATCCACCTTCTCTGTTTATGATCTTTACTAAATAAAAACACAAAATTTATACCAGTTAGTTAAATTATTCTATTTTTTGCCACTACCTCAACCTTAATTCCCTCATGATGTAGATCATAATGAAATAAACAAATCTCTGCAGGAAAATTCAGGGACCAACAGTCTTAACACATCAGCTAATTCCTTTGTTAAAGTACAAAGATAAAACCAAACAAATATTTACATTGGACCACTGTTGCTCTCAGCTTTCTTGGTTTTTTTTTTGTTTGGAATCTTGCAAGCAGATTCTCACGCAGCTTCAACATAAACAATGTATATTTTTAGAGATGTTTTCATATTTCTCCTCTGGGAGGAGAATGTGATTGATGGTGGTGTTCACCATCCAGGTCAAAGACGTGGCAACCTAAATGACCAATCTCTTGGCCTCTGTACAAACTGTATATATGGAGTTGGATTGTTGAGAGAATACAGGAGAAGATTGTAGAATAAAGTATCATTAGCTTTCCCTTCACCTGCTGCCTGCCTCGTTCCTTCTGCGGGTCCAATCCTCCTACATACCACGGAGTATTTAACATTGAAATCTGCACCTGAATTTGAAGGAGAAAACAAAATGGAAGCCACCTTGTAACATGATCATGGGTGAAATCTACACTTCATCCTTAAATTCCACTAAGCCAGCATAAAGATAGCTACTGTGCATTGGCTAAATAATATGATGTGTTAATTGATGTATTCTACATTTCAGGAGCAGACTCTGAAGTTTCCAAAGGAGGAGATTGCTTTCACAAAATCTACACTCTTAAGAAAGGTCACTTGAATTAGGTCACTTTGGTGGTAGTTTTGAGGATCTCAGCCTCATGTTTCATGGCTTTTTTCTTTCCTGTTATGGGGTCTGGCATACTTTCTAAAACAATAAGCTTCCTAAACATGGGGGTTGCAAAATAAAAATAAATAAAAAATAAATTTAAGAAAGGGTAATAGGAAAGAAACAGAATATTAAGAGGGCAATGTTTCTATTCAAATCATTATAAGCCTGTTATCTCTGAAGGAAAAACTACCATTTTTCGTCACTGCCTTTTCCTCCATCCAAAGTTTTTTTTCTCCAGTTGCAGTTCAATTACAGTCAGTTTTACTCCAGGGAAATGAAACACTGCATCACAAATCAGGTGCACCTATATGATGCAATTTTAAGGTTTTCCAATGAACTGCAGTGACTAAAAGCAGGTACTATCATCCTTCCAAGATCTTATTTTAAACTGGATTCACGCATGGAAGCACTTGACAAAAACCTAAGACCTTTGTCCTGAGTGCTCCCAGTAAGCAATCAAAAAGCCATACAGTATTGCCACCAGGTCACTTCTCTGCATAAGAACAAGGTTAATTGCACGTGGGTTTATGTGTTTAAACCACAAAAACCCCTGAAGTACAGAAATCTCTGTAATTTCAGTTTGGATTAACCTTGTAAAACCTGTCTCTTAAATCATCTTCCATTAAAAGAAAAAGTCTTCCCGTATGGGTTAATTTGAGCTTTCTGGGACCTCTAACACTCAAACTGGATGAGAAAAGAGATGGTATGTTTGTATCTGTCACATTGCTATTTTTTAAAAAACTAACGCATGTAATTATTAACCTTTCCTTCAACTTATTCTTAGGATCCTTAGTTGGTTTAAGATGTCAATAGTTTAGATTAATCACATTTGTTTTTCACGATTTGTGTGGTGACTTTGTCATTTTTACTCAGTATCACAGAACAGCCTGAACTGATATACCCATGTCTTGAGATTTCAACAAACTACTCTTTCTTTATAATCCTCATTTGGGACTAGAGATAAGCTAGTGATCATTTTCAAGTTTTGGGGAAAAAACCCAATATTCCTTGGCCTGTTCATTGTCTACAGATATAACATGGAGAAAATCTAACATCTAGTGTCCCTTGTTATGTCAAATAATATTTCTTTTTGACTCAGTTGCCTAAACCTGAGCAGCTTGGTGCCCTTCACATGTATTTTGACTTATATATTCTTTACTTTCTGTGATCAGTTCAAGAGGTTGTATGTCTCCAGAAAATCTTCTGTCATACCTTCTATGTCTTTGCAGATATTCCTGGTTAATCCAATATCAGTATTTGTTTAAATTTAAGTAACTGAACCCCAGGAGTCAGCTCTGAATTCAGACTGGGAGTTTACAGATCTAATGCAAATTCTGTAACCTATTTATGTTCTGTTTTGAGAACTTTCTAAATAAATGTGAAGTATAGAAAAATCATTTTTTCAAGCTTAGAGGATACATGAAAATGGAAAAATACACTACTGACTGTAAACTTCAGTGGTTAAAACACTGTAAACACCTAGGAACCAATAAAATAAGTGCATCCTTGCCTTCACTAAAATTTACATCAGGCAGAGTTTTGCCCTCAGAGGAGTGTCTTCAAAAATGGAGTTGAAAATGCAAATGTTGTATTTATAACAGAATATAGCAAAGGTAAAAGAGAAAGAATTATGTTTCATTTAATACTGCAAGGAAATAAGACTCTTCATTAGTATTTGGAATCTTCAGTGGCTTTCTGCAATAGTTAATGTATAAGATATCATGGTAAGTTATTGTATTTGTGAGTTTTCATGTCTGTGCTTAAAATCAGTGGAATATGCAGAGGGACATCAAGAGACAAATTAAGCTCATTCATTCCTGAAACAGGGAACATACAATTAATAGCACTTACTAATATTAAAATTTCTGGGAAGGGCACTGAGGGAAATTAGGAAGGTAACTGATAACAATAGCAATATTTACTATTGAAGGAAAAGTGCAATCTGTGTGGCAAGAAATATGAGAAGCATTCTCAAAGAAAAATGGCATAGTTCCAGGTTCAGTGATATCTTCAGTTTCTGTCTGTGTCTTTTTTAGTATCCTTCCAAGTAACTTGTCTGGCACCTGCATGTCTTGGAATGGTATCACATGTTCCATTTAATTTGCAGAAAGAATTTGATATATTTAAAATGTCTCAAAAATTAATTTCTTCATCTGTTGGGTTTGGAAACTGCAATGAACATGAAAAGTATCCCTTATGATGATTTTTGTTTCTTTCCCCCCTAAATTGTATATATTTCTCTACTAGAAATAAATACTGAAATAAAATAATACCTACAAAATTGGTATGAATCTTACAGGCATATTATTTAGCAATATATTTTATATTTCCATAAAATTAAATAAATAAGTAAAGTATATAATTTCTGGATATGATCTGTTTTATTTCAGTCTCTGTAGTTAGATGAGTGGACTCTCACACACTCAAAACTTTTTACTGCCATAAGGTCCCTGATGAGAGCTCCAGACTGCTGGGTAAACAGCTACACTCTACTTCTTTGCAGATATTAGCTTACATTACCCTTGCCAATCTTTTGCTTTACCTGTTTGTATCAGCTATTCTGGCTTTTTAGAAAAAAACAAAAACAAAAAAAACCCCAAAAATCCCAAAACCAAACCAAACCAAGCCAAACAAACAAAAAAAATCCAAACAAACAAAAATAAAAAAAAAACAACCAACCAACCAAAAAAAAAAAACAACACCAACACCAAAACCAACACCCAGAAATAAAAAAAACCCTCACTCTCAAGATAAAGCCCTAAAATTAGCTAACTCTCTGATTGAAAACACCTAACAGATTTGTACGTGCCAAATAAAGAGATGTACCCAGTGAAAATAATTATATCAAGACTATATAGCCATTAAAAGCTTTGAAGCCAGAAAAGCTTCAAAGTTTTTTATACTTGACTTCACAAATATTCTTAATGAAATCAGAGTCTTACAGGGACCAGAATTAATAAAATGAATGTGCAAGAAAGAACAATAAACTTCATATAGTCATGCTGAATTTTAAAAAAATATCTATCCCCTCATGTGGAATTTAGAAGGAATTATTTAAGACGTCTGGATGTTAAATATCTCTGACAACCAGGTTATTTATTTAGGATGTTATTTAGAAATTACCTTTTGTACTGATTCCATTTTTAAACAGTTCCTCAAGCATTCATTTTTGCCATCATTGTCATAGCATTTATGACTCTGCTTTTTTCAATTCTGTGACTGATGCACTCCTCATAGGCAACAACAGCATCATCAAAACCTCTGACGTCTTCCATTTCTCAGCTCACATAAGGGTACAAGTGTGTGAAAATCCAGATTTATTTGTTTTCTGCTTATATTGCTGTTAAGACTTCCTCAAGGACGTTAGAATTCATAAATATGTTTTTCATCTAGATGTACACAAAGTTGTTTTGGGTTTTTTTTGGGGGGGTGGTATTTTCAAATGCTTTCCATAAAAAAGAAAAATGTCAAAATATTGTTTATATTTTAAAAGGTAGACGTAGCTACAGAACAATTCCATAAAGTAGCACACTTATTTTTTGGACTTCCTGTTGTATATTTAATTCTCTTTCTGAAAGGGAGTCACAGTAATCCAATCACAGGTTCCTTGTCCTCAAAACTTCAAACTTTCAGGTTTGCACTGTCATAAATGCTCCTGAATGGAGCCTGGAACTTCACAGAAATCAAAAAAGAATTTAAGAATTTCTGTCAGCCCTTTCCGTAGAGATGTTGTTGTCCTACTGCAATTTCCTATATATTGAAACTACCACATACACAGAAAATACAGAAATTATTTAGCAAATATCTATTTTCCAACTCAGCATATTTTGTGATTCTGTGATTCTGTGGTCAAGAGTTTATGCTAGATGTTTTTCAATGTCATGGGTAATGTCTCTAACCTTAGAATGAAATCATGAAAGCCCTACTAAGGAAAAAAATGCAAATTTTAAAATCTCAGTCTGAATCCTGAAAAGATTTCTAAGATGTCTTCTTGGATACTGAGGTTTTATTGGACACATTTAAGCAGAAAAAATATTGTCATTTATACCACTTAAGAATTAAACTAAGATTCAGTCAACATGAATACTGACATCAGGGAAATGGGATGTTTCTAACAATATGCCGAACTTAGAAAAAAGCGTAAAATTCAAATGTTTTGGGCCCCATTGTAGAATATTTTTTTTCTTATTCCTGAAGAAACACAAAAATCATGTTTAATGATATGAAGTCACATTACACTATCTATATGGACAACATTTATACAGTATAAAGAAAGGGTAGAAAAGAAAAACTTCTAAGAGTTGTTTCTCCTAGAGTTCTTCGTGTGTTTATAGTAAGAACCAGATTTTGAATTTTCTTTTAATTTAACAAGCCAGGAAAACCCATTAAATTTGACCTGATTATGCCAAATTCGTACAAATAAATAATTTACTGTGTGGAAGCACTGTCTCTTGCTCTCTGTAATGTAGAAACTAAGGGTCATTTTGAAACTGACAAGAAATTTTGAATTTCCTTCATCTATAGCACAAATCCATGATATTTTGTGGAAGCAAATTAACTAGATCTCAATGGAGACAAACAAAAATGCCAGGTTTTTCCATAAATATCATCCAGGTTTGACTTACTCACCGCTGTAGATTATTCAGTAGGATATTTTGAAGACTGGTGAACTTGAATTCAGTAAGAATATTTAAAGTACTCTTTTCAACACAGGGTTTTAGCTTTAGATACTGTGTGCACAACCTCACCTTTTCCACAAATTGATCTTGCTAACCATTTTAAAATGGCAATAAAATGAATTATGAAAATGTGTACGACAAAACAGAACAAAAGAACGCTTTCTCTTTTTTCTTTTTAATTCATGAGCAGAGTCAATTCCTAGACGAATTGTGTTTCCAAACCTGGTCTCTTTTTCTTCTCTTCCTTTCATTTTTTTACTTTGGAGTTGCTGTTTTTAAACAAGAACCTGGTGAAGTTATGTATAGAAGTGGTGCTTGGTTCTGAATTTCTTCAATGGAGATAACTGAAACACTTACACCAAACATTTTCTGAGGACTTGTGGGATAAATAAGCAATGTTACACAAAAGTAGTTACAGTGTGAAATCTTCCTGACTTTTATTAATAAGGGCACTTTGCTATGACTTTGTTATATACAAAACTGATTTCTAAGTAAATTTGTTTCCAACTTTTTCCTGTTTCTTGTAAACCAATATGTAAAATTCGTCACAGGACAGTTTATTCAAAGTTCTGAGTGAAAGGCTTGTCTGTGTATGAGTGGATGCATCTGAAGTTTGAGAAGGCATTACAATTTCTGGAACCACCACTCAAGGAAACAAAATTGCAGTCCAAAACAGACAGAAAAACTTTTAAGTTCTTTAAGTTCAGGAGTGTCTGGGGGAAAAAAAAACAAAAACCAAAAAAAAAACAAAAACCAAACAACACATGCAGACTTCCTTAAAAATACATAATTTATTTTAAAATAAACTGATTTTTTAAAAATCTATCTCCCAAGTATTGGAATTTACTTTAAAATAAACTGTACAGAATTGCTCTAAACTATACAAATTTAACTTTAATAAAAAGAAGTTTTGGAAAACTAATTTAAGTTGTCTGCCTTGAAGATGAGATTTCAACATTTTTAATGATGAATTTTACAGTTTTTTTCCTTTTGACAGTGGAAAAAATGTCTTCCAAACCTAAGTCTAGGCTATAATACCAGGAAATTTAACTAAAATAATACACTGTAAATTTAAATACAGCATATTGTATACATGGATAACATGATTAAATGTTCCTATCAATCATTGAAAAGTAAGCATTTTTTTTTTTCATGGTCTTGTCAACATCAAAGGAATATTCTGAATAATTTTATCCTTAATAGAATTATGCAAGTAACAGAAATAATGGATAAAAGATTCTAATGTGACAGGTAGATAGCAAATAAATTTTGTATTCTTAAAACAATTTTACATCTGAATGTGATTCATAGGGTTTTTTTGTTTGGCTTTGAGTTTTTCTTCTGTCTTAAGTAAACCACAGTAATCTTCTTTACGTCCATGGTTGAGTGCAGGAAGCATGTCTCACTCTTGGATCTAAAATTTCAGCTAGACAACCTCCAGCAACAGTCAGTGGATTTATTCTCTGAATCCTTTTCCATTCAAGCCCAGTTAGGTCTTAAATATCTGGGAATGTGTAGGCTATACATGAAGCAAAGCTTCAAAGTTCAGATTTCGATCAAGTTCTAAACAAATCTCATATTTGTAGAGGTTTTTTCTGAGATCATTTGATGGAGAAAGCAATATGGTTTCAGTGGAAATGTAGAATTCTACACAAGCTAGAATGGTGTGTTTCACCCCTTTGCATAAGATGAAAATGCAAGGATGTAATATTAACGTACGAAATTGGCATGTCTTTTACTGTCTGAAACAAAAAGAGGTACAGAAAAATTTGTGACTTCCCCCATATGGAGCCTGCAAATTTAACTCTAGCAAATATACCTTTAAAGCAGGAATGTAAAAAAAGGTCCCCTGAGACACTAAGTTGATACACATGAAGGTTGGTGCCATGTAAATTGAAGTTTCCTACGGATGTTCACAACTGCCCTGTACATCATGAGGATATTTCAGTTCCCTTCTGAAGACAGATGGTATACAAAAATCTTTTCAGTTGGCATCTCATAGAGCTGCTACTCTAACTGTTTATAAGTACTACAGGTCACCTATTTTTAGAAGAGGTGGAAATATTTAACCTTCCTCTGATTGTCTATGGATCCTGACAACCACAGTGTTTGTGTATCTGCCCTAAGAAGTTATTTTTATGCAAAAATATAGACTGCTTGGCAGATATTAAATTTTAATAAACCACTTTCAACAAAATAACCCACATCAGCCACTAAACAACAACTAGGGGAAACAGGTGCATTAAGGAAGAACTTTTGGTGGATTTCTATTCTTTGTCTATCTACTATGATATATATCAAGAAGAATATTGCTTTCCTAAAGTTATTTGTTTTCTAGCTTCCATTTCCTATAAAGGCCATTAAAGAAAGACAAATAATTTGTCTAAATAAAGAGTCCCAGTTCTATACTCTACAGGAATAGGAAGCCATAAGCCGTTTCAGGAATTACAAGAAAAGGTCAGAGCATTTTCTTGGAAACTCAGTCATAAAGAAGTAGTCTTAATAAGAGTCACACATAAATTACTGCAGAATTATGCCAATGCTAAAATGTATTTGTAAAAGTGCATGCAGTAAGTACTGCATATCTAATGAAATAAATGTTATTGCATGCAAGCTCTCTGCTTATGACAATATATTTATTACTCTGCTAAGAGAGCTAAGTGTTCTGGGCATTGATCACTGCAGAACTTCATTGTCTTGAACAGCTTTCCTTTAAAAACAATTCTGTTTTTTAAAAGTAAGCAGTAATGACAATTGCTAAATGCAAAAATAGTCAATAACTGAGTAAGAGAGCATTGCAGACTTGAGAGAGAAATATTGGTGCAGCTTCTGACTCACTATTGCAAAATATTAAGAAATATCCTTTCAAAACTCTTGCTGAAGAGTCTTATGAAAAAAATTTCTATGGCAAAACTAAGCTCACCTGGGAAAAACATGGTCTCACTTGGGGAAAAAAATGGTATTTAACATAACATTGGGTTTAACACAATTCTGTCAGATCTTGTATCTTTATAAAGAATGGTTTGGGTTGGAAGGGACTTTAACAATACTCTAGTTCCATATTGCAGGAACTACTAATAGTCTTAGTGTAAAATGATTAGAAATTGGAAAAACTTCTATTAGGAATTGTATTTCTATTAATTATAAGCAATAAGAAAAGCCATTAAATGATCAGTTGTATGCATATATTGTTACATCATAAATTTTATCAATATTCCTTTCTGTTTAACTTGTTTTATTAAAAAGATGTTGTTTTACACCTAAGTCAGTGAATTTAAACAATTCCCAGAACAGGAAGCATGACCAATTTTCACACTAGGAGATTAAAATTTAGGTCTATGGCCAAATGATGCCTTCTAGTGCCTTCTTGGCTATTCAACTGACCATGTACCAGGAAAAAAAAACATATTTCTCGTAAATAAGTTGAGTAGTGCCATGGTATCTGGAAGATTTGTTCATGACTAGTAAATGCAGTGCAGGACTTATGCCTTATATATGAGGCATCTATGATTACGTAACTAAATTCTCTCCTGGAAAAAAATCTTGATTCAGTTGGCTAAAAACAACTTTAGAGACATTTTAATTTCTGTGGAGCATCCTACCTGGTCTTCAGTTTGTAGTCTGCAATTGCACAGGCCCTTTCCAATTTCTTGTGTGGTGTTTAAAATTAAAAAATACCTTTGCAAATTCTCCATACAAGCACTGGACATGTACGGAAACAACTGGATATATTCCTAATAATGTGCTTTACCATTCCATATCTCCATTCCAACGCCAGCTCAGAATTAGCTTCATTTCCACTGTCTACACAATGAGAACTTACACTCCTATTTAGATATGTTGACACTGATATACATATGTTTCTTAGTCTAGAAGTAAGTCCCACTTTAAACAGTAAAATATAATTTAAACTTGGTCTCCTATTTTTCCCCTTAGCAATATCTATTCTGTGATAATTTATAGTACGATAGGTATGCTAAGTTCTTTATGATGCATACTCAAAATTCAATGAACTCCTATAACAGTCCATAAAAAAAGTTTCAACTTTTTATATTTTGATTTTTGTATTTTTACTGGTCCACATGAAATACATGGAACCATGAAGAAGTTCATCCTGTCCAAAGGAATACGTATATTTGGAACTTCATTGTGGCAACACATGATCACAAATGATTGCCCAAAATCACTCTCTCTCCTTTTGTTACCAGTTTATTTCACACTCAGGGTTAGTAGACCTTCCTCAGTTCAAACAAAGTCCTTTCCATTAAAGAAAATTTAAGAACTTTACTAATTTGTGCAAGCATAAATAGTCCTCCTTTAAGTCCAAAATGAGTAACACCTAACTTCAATCTTTCTGCTATATGTTATGCTAGGTTGAAAATATTCTTCATAAAGTTTTTTGGAAGAAGTCTGACTAATCAGAAAGATTTAATGTCACTTGAGATGAAAAATTATCTTAAATATTGTTGGGTTTTGTTTTCACATTATAATGAGAATATAAAATTTGCTCGAAGTGCTGTTCTTGCATATAATCAGCTCTGTTATTTCACAATTGTGTTAGTAACCTCTTTAATCAGACACAATCACAAAGTTCCATGCTTAAAAGTAGACATAAACATCTTGTTTTTCACATGTGTTGGAATTCCTGATTTCCGTGGATGTTACAGGTGTGTAACACCTCTATGAATCAGGCCTTGACACACTTACTTAAGTACCTAACCAAAGGTGACCTTACTCTCATAGGAGGCTGAGCACCCACATTGAAACTAATGAAGCAGTAGTACTTACTACATCTGAAAATTAGATTAAATTTAGCTGCATAACTTTAAACTTAAAAGCAAGCCAATTTCTGATTAACATGAAGAGAATCTTCATCTTTCTGCTCTGTTATTACTCTCCTTACTGTCATCCGTCTGCTTTTTTCTTTCCTGGATGTGGATCACAAGGGTGTGTGTATCTGTGTCTGTGTGGATGTGTGGATTTTGCCTGTGTAGGGGTTTTTTTTGTCTGTTTTTTGTACTTTTCCAACCTTCACTGTTTTGTGATAGTTTGACTTTTAACATTTTTTTTTGTTGAGTAATTTAGAAAGACAAGCATATTCCTGGTTCCCTCAAATGACCTGGCAGTAGACTTGAAGTGAAAGTCAGAAAAAGATGGTACATATCCCCTCTGGTGAATATCTAGTTAAACTCTCTTTTCAAAGCAGAATCATCTAGAGTAAGTTGTTTGAAGCCCAGGTTTTGAGTGCCTGCAAGGCTGAAGGATCCACAACCATTCTGGGCAAACTTTTCCATTGTTCAATCCCTCTCACAGTATTTTTTTTCTACTTAAATTTAAATAGAATTTCCTGTATTTCAGTTTGTGCCAACTACCTCTTACTGTGTCACTAGATATTTAATGTAAGTGTGCTTAAAGATCTGTAAATCAAGGGTTCCATGGAGTGTGTTACACAACGGGTCAAGCAATACAAGCAGGTAAAGAAACTCCTGGATATATCGTTTAAACAAATCCTTCCAGACAGCCCATACAAAGGAAAAAAGGTACATTTATTTTGGGCTGCTGCTGTGCCTGAATACATGAAGTCTCACACTGCGTGGCAGTGTACAAGTTTAAAAAATTCTTTGATCCTTACCTATGAACATATACTCCTTTTCCTTTTGATCCTTTCCTATGTGATGATCTTAAGAAATTGTATCTAATACTCCACAGATGTCAAAAAGAGTGTCTTACCTAAATCTGTAGCTAGATCTCCTTCATGCACTGTAGATTGCTCAATGCTCTCTGAATGGAGCTTTCCATAAACATCTAACAGGCTTCTGCAGAATTTTGTTGTTCTGTTATATCCACAGTTTGTATTTTTGGTGCACTGGGACACTGTCAAGCACCTAGCATGTTGGAATCTAAAGACTCTTTTCACATGAGATAAAAGATAGCTCTGAGTTCATGCTGATATTCAATCTTAAGAAATCCATTTTGGGGGAAAAACATTTTTCTTTCCCTGTAGCTGCGAAGTTCCCATTTGAAGCTGAAAATAGTGCAGAGCTTTCGTATTTATTGTTCCATGTTCCCCGCCTGAACATCGAAAAGATTGTCAAATTCTACTGCACCTTTTACAATTAAGAGTATAGTATAAAATAATGGCTCATTAGCAAAATGGTGCAGAAAATCTCAGTCTGTTTGTACAGAACCTGGTAATGAAACATAGTGTTACACCTGATGTAATGATTAAAATGGAAATATATTATAAAATTATGTCATATAATAAGGTATTACTACATAATGACTATAGAGAAACTAAATTATTTGTATGGTGATTCTGTGCAATTTTTATTTTGGATGGCACCTATCACAGGGGTTGGTCTAAGAGCCTCTCTAGACAATCTCTAGGAGTGATTTGTGCAAGTTGATTAAGTATGCAAATTACTGACATTAGGATTTTTTTCCCTCTCTATAAGGCAGAAGAAATGAATTTGTTTGTTCTATTCTAAAGTCTTTGAGACAGAACACCTAAGGCACTGTTAGAGTCAGAAAAAAAAAAAAAAACAAACAACCAACAGAAGCACAAGCAAAAATTACAACAAACAGAACCAAAAATAAGCAAAAAAGCCAAAACCCAAACCAAAAAACAAGGCAAAAAATCCACCCAAAATCAATAAACTCCAAACAATTTGTCTTAAAGTTCTTAAACACACTCCACCCCTGCAGCCCTCACACTGCCAAAATCGTGCCACATAACCCAACACATTCCATTTCTCATCTCTGTGAATCCCATATTTATGAATTATCATTAAAATCCACATTTATTACACAATCCTCACAATTTTCACGAACTTCATTCACATAAAAACAACAACAACAAAATCTCCCACCCCAAAATCAAAACAGCATTACCACAACACCGATTGAAAGTGGAAAATTTACAGACAATCCACTCCTTTCTTCAGCACAGCTACAACAACCAAAATTCCCCATCACTGTTCACTCTCTAGCTGTGTCCAGTCCATGTTTTACCCATTGGCTCTCCCAATTACTGTGCTTATCTCAAGCTCCTTATTCCCTGTATTGTGCACCATAAAGAACTATGGTGTGCTGACCTTGACTAGACACCAGGTGCCCACCAAGCTGCTCGATCACTTCACCCCTCAGCAGAAGAGAGGGGCAGAATATAAGGGGAAAAGAACCTCGTGGGTCAAGGTAAAGGCAGCTTAATAATGCAAAAGCAAAGGCTGTGCACAGTCTGGATGCTGACTGTAAAAGTAAAAAAAGCTCTGTTGCAATCCTTTTGTCTGGAATACTGGAATTATTGTTTCAATTTAAATGCAGATACAACTTCTAACAATGTAAGTGCTTTGTTTCTCTAAGCCGAAGGGACTATACAAGATAAAGAGTATGAGAGCATCTGAACCAAATATGTTTCTTTGGTCTGTTTTATATCCAGAGAAAATACTCATTTCTTGACCTTGCACCTGCAGGCCTGAGAAGGTTCCCTGTGAATATATTTCTCTGAATGTACAATTATCTATTTTCAACTGCAGAGAATAATGAGTCCCATTTTAAATTATGCAAGTCTGAATTGCTAGGGGCATTGAAAGGTCATATCCTGTCCCTCAAGATAAGATAATTAACAATGTTCTTTACTTGTGGTACAGTCTAAGAAGTATGTTATGCCTCTGTATTGTGATTCCACATTTGAGCATTTGCAAGGCAGTTTCCATATTGAACCGTATGGCTTTTGCCAGTGTTGAATACATTGAAAGCAAGTGTGATTTATATGATATCACAGCAATTCAAATTCTCTGAGCATATCTCATTCAAGAATTGTGGGTTTTTTTCTGGTGCAAAAGTCTGGCATCACTCACAAGCAACAGTATTTTCACCATTTGCTGTTTCTATAATCCTTGGTGATAGCACTGGAACAGGTTACCCAGAGGTGTTGTGGAGTCTAAATATTCAAACTTTATCTGAACACAGTCCTGGGCAGGCTACTGTAGGTTACACTGCTCAGTCAGCAGGGTTGGACTAAAGGACCTCCAAAGGTCCATTCCAACATCAAGCATTCAGTGATACTGTGGTTCTCTGCTACTATTGCATGCCACTTCTATTTGCTCATTCAGTCAAGGCTATTGAGGATATGAAAGGCATGTCCATCTGCTCAGTTTTGGGGTCTTCCATGGGCTGAAACGTGAATATTTGCTCAGACATGGTCTTCCATGGGCTGAAAGTCAACCTCATCACCACAGATTTCCACACAGGCTACAGAAGAATTGTTGCTCTTGCACCTGGAGCACCTCCTCCTTTCCTTCTTCACAGACTTTGAGATCTGCAGGGCTGTTTCCCACATTTTTTTCTTACTCCTTTCTCAGCTCCTGCACAGCATTTTTAATAATTTCTTAAATATGTTGTCACAGCGGGACCACCAACATCACTGATGTTCTCAGCTTTGGCCAGCAGTGGGTCTGGTTTGGAGCTATCTGAAAGATGGGGCAGAGGGCAGTCCCTGCTCTTTTTTCACAGCAGTCATCCATCCCTGCAGCCTCCTGGCTACCAAAATCTTGCCACACAAACCAAATAAGAGGGAATTGTTTTAAACCTAGACATACTCTCCATTGTACAATCAATGAGCTTGTTTACCTGGACATCACAAACAGTATCCTGATTTCTGGCCTGTTTCTGGATATATTTAAGAATGTATAATGATGTTTTTTCCCATCTGATTTCAGCTCGTGCTATCAGAAATGCATATAGAGTCTCTTTGCCTTAGGTCATATAGATTTTACTCTTTTTGCTATTTAACCTCTAGTTTATGTGCTAAATGAAAACTATTTTCTACTGGATGACATTAGACCTTCAATTATCTTTTTTCTTTGTTGTGGAGCCTGGGGTAGTAGGACATTCATGCGTTTGTGCAAAGCCTATCTGTTTCTACAGTTTTGCTTTCATTGTGATGTCACCTAATTAGTCTCTGCCTTCAAATTCAATCTGGTTTTGTTTTGTTTTTTCCCTAAACAATTAGGCTCAATGGAGGTTTGGTTTTTTTGCTTGATCCGGGTATTGGTTTAAGTTAATACCTTGAAAGAGCTTTTGTGCAATACAAATATTTGGGAAGCATACGAAACAAAAATGTAGATTTTTTTTTTTTAATACAGAAAGATTTTGCCACATTTCAAATACATCCATTAAAAAATCTATATATAAAGATCTAGATACTGTAAACTAGTAAGGTGATAGAGCAAATAGTTTTGGAAATCTAAAATCCTTATTATTTCCAAACACACTAAGGTCAAAAAGGTAATTGGCCTGGATTTATAAATAAGAGAAATTCAACCAACCTGACAGTCTTCTATAATAAAATGACCAGCTCTGTGAAGATCAATGTCTTTTGTTATATTTATATAACATTTTCACAGCCAAAATTATGAATCACAAACAAGATAAATGCACAGTAAAGACCTGGCAGTAGATTGGGCATCTAAGGGTAGAAAACTGTTCACTCTTAGGGTTGTGATCAATCACAAGATCCAGCTGGAGGTCCAGTAACTAATGCTTTGTCCCAAGGGTTAAGATTGTAGCCAGCAGTGTTTAACACCTTCACTGATGGCCTGGATGCTGGGACAGACTGCACCCTCAGTATGTTTGTAGATGATACAGAAGGATGATGAGGGTCTGATCTACCAGAGCAGTGTGCTGACATTCACAGGAGCCTCCAGAGGTTACGTGCAGGAATCTCATTACATTCAAAAAAAAAGGAAATACATCAGAGGAAGAACAATTCCAAACACCAGGACAGGCTGGGGTCAATCAGCTGAAAAGCAGCTTGGCAGGGGAGGACCTGGAAGTCAGTGCTGCCAGCAAACTGACCATGAGCCAGCAATGTGCTCTTGGAGCAAAAAAGGCTGACAGCCTGCAGAGCTGCATCAGGCAGAGTGCTGCCAGCAGGTTGAGGGAAATGAGCTTCCCCTGCCCTGTTGCTTTACTCAGCCCTGGTGAGAAACATCTGCAGTGAGAAACATCTGCAATGAGAAAAATCTGCACTGCTGCATCCACTGCTGGATGTGATCTGTGATTCAGTAAGGCATAGAATTCTGTGATTCTGTTCCTTACTGAAGTAAGTCTAGCACCACACCAAAAAAGATGACTAAGATCTTGAAACACCTAACACACAAGGAGAGGCTTACAGGATGGGAGTGTTCAGCCTGAAAAAGGCTCAGAGGGATCTTAACATTGTGTTCAAATACTTGATGACAGTGGGGAGTAAAGATGGAAACAGGCACATTTCATGATGCACAGTGACAAGACCAGAGACAATGGGCATAAACCAAAATGCAGGAAATTGCATTTAAGCATGAGGAAAAGCTTTTTATTTTTGTAATGAGAAGTTGATTGAGTACTGGATCAGGTTTCCCAGGGGGCTTGGTGTTCTTATCCTTGGAGAAAATGAAAGCCTGATGGGACATGGCCCCAGCCAACCTGCTGTAGGTGACCCTGATAGATCAAGGTGGTTGAAGTAGATGGTCTCCAGAGGTACCTGACAACCTCAACTACCCTGTAATTATATGCATAAATACTTCTAGTTGCCTAATGCTTAGGGTATTGAAAACACTGTTATTGGGAGGCATTTCCGGTTCACTTTAAAAAGTCCTAGTTTCTTTCCAATGTCTTTGATACTGTAGGACTGTTTTCTTTATACTGTACTTTATACTATAGTTTATACTGTTGCAAAACAAGCTTGCCCTACAGACCAGTGATTTACTTGGAAGACTCACTTATGTACCGCCATTATGTTATAACTTCTCTGATTTTTTGTTAGCAAAAATTCCCAAAGAGCATCATCTTTTCACTTAAGTCCCATGTAAGACTTCATATTCTGGAGGCAGTTGCTGCATTAGAAGAACCATTCATAAGCAAATAAGATGGAAGACAAAAAGAGAAATAATGAAAATCAGACCCAAGGACAGACTTAGCTAGGAAAAAAATAATCTTTGAAACTCTGATTTATGTTGATTCTCTTGTGAAGCTCCCCACTCAGCAAACTAAGCAACAGGTAGCAGCTGATGTCACTATTTTTTCTACAAAGATCCAGTATTTTTATTGTTCTTCTCAGTACCTTGTTATTAATAATTTCACCCAACTACTTCAGGCCTAATATCTTCACCCTAATGCTGCAGATGTTGTTGATTCTCAGTCATCTTTCAAGTTTAGCTACATGTACAACTCATTTGCACAGAAGCAGCAAATTAGTAATGCTCCACTACAGTAATTTATTGGAATTTAATGTACTAGTTCCTCTACATTGGCTTAGTGAAAATATTTCAGGTAATATTTAGCAATAGCTTTACTTTTGCAAGTATCTGTCACTTTGCATCTGTTGTACTGTTCTGTGTGGTGTTTCAATAGACACTATTGACTGAAGTTTCATAATGTTCTATTTAAAATCTACTGAAGTGACATTAATTTTCTTTTTTTTTTAAGTGTGAGAATCAAAGTGCTAAAGTTAAGAGCAGCAGCAGTTGTGTTTTTTCTTACAGACTGATAGAATTTCTGCTGATTAGTCCTGCACTAGAGCTCACAAGGGATGTTGTGATGCCTAATGGCTAGAGAAGGACTGTGAATCAAAATTAAATATATGGATTTAAACTGCTGAATATTCAGATAGCATTTTGTCTTGTCCTGCTTTTCGTATCCAAATAATTCAAATAATGAGCTATAACTTTATCTTGACTTAGGCTGAGATTAAACCATGACATCTTGATTACAGTCATGAACTGATTAACAATATCCCTTCAATTTCAGTTTTCCATGTCCATTTCTTTGAAAACATGACAAGCTTTTGCAGTCATACATGCTGTCGGCGTTGCTTGTTAGGAAATATATCAAGGTCTGGATTAAGCACATGTAATATTAGAAATCTATCACAGAAACATCTTTATCTATGGTTTTCCCTCTAGGCTCTCTTTATAATCAATGAGAAAAGACAAGCATTTTTCAGAGTATGACTCATTTGACCTATTTTAGCTGTCTATTTTAGGTCAAGATGAATCATGATCTAGAAGTGCTTATTTCTCATCACTGGCCAAACTAAAAATGGAGATATGGATAGGATCAAATGAATCCTTGCAATGTGTTTGATTTAAATTTACCTGAGATTACTTCACTGCATAAAGGCAGGACAGAACAGATTAAAATATTTTTTAGTTAAATGGGGAAAGTAGTTCACACTGGTCATGCAACTCCATGCACAAAGTCTGTATTGAAACCTGAAATTTCAGTTGAATGCTCAGGGTGTACCAAAGTTCCACATTTCATAGCTTTATGGTGTTAAACAAATCCATCTTGCATGGATGGTGCATTGTTAGGATGATATATTGTTATAGATTTAAGGAAAGTTATGATTTTGATTTTATAACCACGAATACTAGATTAAAAGGTGAAATCTTTCTACTATATCAGGAAGATACTATAAGCAGTGGATATTATCAAACTGCCAGATTCAGAACAAGTTAGAAGGAAGGAGGACATGGAGTTTTATTCAAGATGAGAAACAGACTGAGAATAGCAACACAGAAATGCTGTGAAGAAATATTATATCTTTTAAAATATATCTTCATTAATTAAAATACTTTCAAGTATTCAATAATTTTTTCACACTTTTTTTCTGCTTGATGTCTTGGAAAACATGCAGCTTCTTTTTATTTGCACAAACTCTTTCCCCTCATAATGCTTTTTTTCCTGTTAATGATGTGTTTGGGTACAAGAGAACACACACTTGCCCTTCTACAAGTTACAAAGAATTTAAAAAACAATCTTCTATCTTTTAATGTATAATTGAACTGGAATTTATTTTGTTTTCTTTTTCTGTACTTCTCTTTGACAGTTTCACTGGCTGCCTGAAATAGTCTAGCTACCTCCAAATTTTTAATCCAGTGTTTTACAATTCAAATATCTTCTAGTTCCTGGTATTTACAAAAATAGGTGTGCCTGCTTACGTGCACATGCACACACACAGACATGCATACAGCTGAACTAACCCAAACAGGACTCCAGGAGCAATATTTTAGTTTGTTTGTTTTTCTTTGGAATCTGAACTCCCCACAAATAATGCAATAAAAAATATTTGTTTGTCAAAAAAAATCTACTTTGAAATAAAATAGAAAAGTGTGAGGTGTTAAGAAATGGAAAAAATTCTTTCAATTGAAGGCACCTTATCAGGATTAAGAGACATATTCAGTCCCTTTCCAGAAGAAAAACCACCTTGAAAAAGTATCTTGACTGTTGCAGTAGGGACATGCAGTACGGTAATGACAAAGGTGATCCTTTTCCATTGCGATAGATATTGATTCACCTTAGTCCCAAACATCTGCTTAAATAATGAAATATTAATGGATGTATTGAAATATTGTCAAAAGGAATATTAGTGTATAAAATCTTAAAGGATGGGAATGCAATTTAGATTAGAAAAATATTCTTAATGTCTGTGATGTAGGAGGGAGACCATTCTTGTAAAGGCGAAAAAGATGAAAATATTATCACAACTAATACAACTAAAGATTATCCCAATTCTAGTAGTTAGAGCAGTCATCTGGGAAATTAATTTATGATCCATTCTCCTACATATGGACATTTTCCCAATGAATTTAAGAATAGGGCGCTTGGATAGGGGTGTCAGAAGATGACTTTTAAAACCAGAATGTGTGTGCTTTTCCTCACTAAACTTTCTGTTTCAAGTCTTGATGTTCAGGATGGTAACTCATGTAAGTGCAGCCTTTAATTTAAGGTAAAAGTAAAAATTATCACAAACACTTGGATAAGTTAGATAATGAAATTTATTTTTTTTCTGAGAGACAATTTCCCTTCTCAGTCTAGACTGTACAGTAGAAAATCTTTCTAAACTACATTAAACATTTTCTCTGTAATTAAATCTCACTCTTTAACCACCCGTTGTTAGTAATATATTGCACCTTTTCCTAATTGTTTTATGTAAGACCTTTACCCTGCATTCATTGTTTTTTGAGAGTTTTTTGGGGTTTTTTACAGGTCTTTTTTCCTCACATTCCTTTGATTTTTCCTGAGGAACAAATTGCTTCAGCTTTATTGTATTTAAAAATTTGTTTGTCTTTTACATTGAGTTCAATTCTTTGGTCACTTTTAGTTCACTCTATATGGCTTTATCATTCTAAGCAATAAGATTGTATCCCAGAGGGTGTGAAATTTGGATTATTTCATTTTAGTAGTTCCTACTCTCAGTACTCTTGTGTATTTTGAAATACATATTACATGTAGAATTAAAAAAACATCTTATTACAGGTTGTAATTTCCTTACCATGTTCTACATAAGCTTCAAAATTGAGGAAAGCAGGGAGAACTTCGATCTTTAGGTGAAATATTCAAGTAATGTTTTCTCAGGGTCACAGGTGCAGTCATGCACTTCACTCCTAAGAGAAAAGAAACAATATACTTCATTGTTATAAGAAAACTCAATAGTAAATGCAACGGTGGTAAAATGAGATTTGGTGGTAAATTACACAAGTATTTACTGCACAGAGGACAAGGGGAGACAAAACTGTGAGAGAGATCCTCCTGTTGAGTCCTGAGGTTCAGAAAGGAGCCCCTTGCATTCTAAACTCCTTCTCAGAGTGCAGCTGGATTCACTCCAAGTCCTAGACTTGCAATATTTTCTGTGTAAAGGATGATATATGCACAATCTGTCCTTTACATCATTTAGCAAAGACTACAAAATTTCAGCTCGCCTATTCCCAGTTCACTTACTGAGTATCTGATGCAGTAAAGAATCTATCACACTGGGGGAACAACCTTGAGAGGTGTCCCTGCTCCAGGGGAGATCCTGGCATGTAGCCCGCAGCCATGAAGGAGAGTTAAACAGGCCCTGGGCCCTTGCCATATACGGAGTCAGATGATTGTCTAATATTTGCATACAAGCCATATTTTATTTGGCACATGCTCAAATTAGCCCTTGGCTGTTGTATTTCCCATCTCCCTGGAAGCAGCCGTCATGAGGAGTCACATCCATTAGGATTGCCACTGGTAGTTATCACTTGAGCAGCGTTATGGGAAACAAAGTTCTGCCTGGGGAACAGGGGGCACATCACACTCAACAGGTGCAGACTGTGTGCTACAAAGTCTTTCCAGACCCTGAATCTGTGCACCAAAGGTGAAACCAGGACATGCAAAGTAAGAACTGTTGAAGCCTATTTCATAGTTACTGTATTACTTTGATTTACAGAATCTACTGTCACAGCACGACTGCTGAAGAAATAAAGCAAAACTCATTCCACAAGGCATTTCAAAGGAAGAAGAAAGCATCATATTTTTACTAAGTTTCTGCACTTCTAAATGAAAAAAAAAATTGCATTATAAAGAAGAAAAAAAAAACCTCAATTTCTTCAGACCTAAAAGGCAAGTATTAAAATTAAAGTATGGAAAACAAAAGTATTTTTTCTACTAAAATAAATCCAAAGCAGATTTTTAGTTAAATATGAAAACATTTTTTTTTCTGTAATACTAAGCCCGACTAATTTTCTCGTGGAGCTGTAATATTTCATGTAATGCAGATGTATTTTGCTATATCATTGATGTTTTAATAAAATTCTCAACAGGAACAAAAAATCCAACCAATGAAAGAAACAAAAAAAACCCAAAAAACACAAAAACAAAAGAAAAGAAAACAAAACCCCAAACCCCAAGGCAGAAAGAAACAATTTTCCTAAAAGTTTGTATCTTTCCCATGGGATAAGGGCTGAAGAGAAATGTAGAAATGGAAGAAAGAGGTTTATTGGTTCCTCCTCTTCTCAATCTTGAGCCTGAAAGCAGGGAGCATCATATCTTGATGATTCTAGATTTGAACTATTGTGATTTTTGTTTGTTTTTTTTTAATCTTGAAATTCTCAGTCAGTTTTGGAGAAAGGATTATAGAAAAGTTTGCTTTGTCTTCTCCCTTTCTGGAGCTCAACAGACTCTTCTTCATCTTTCTTCATCTTCAGTCAAAGACTCTGTACATTATTTTTTGTGTAGATTTAAGCATTCTTAAAAATTAGCTGAATCTTTTTTGTCACTTTTATTTTGCCCTCCAAACTCCTAAAAACACCCACAGGAGCACAAAAGGGACCCAGAGAGCAATAGATTTGTTAAAAATATCATTTTTCATGGCGTATAAGTTTCAGTTTTGGAACCAAGATCAATCGATAAATAATCTTTATTTTAACATGTTGCCAGATTCTACTTCGAAATTATTTTCATGTGCTTCTTGAAATGAAGCTTTCAATGTTCACACTGAAGGGAATTTAAAAACAGCAAGCCTATTTCTTTTCGGAACTCTGAAACCATGTATCAAACGACACAGGAATGTAAATGAAAGGCAAATTAAAGACTCATTTCCTGATTTTTAAATTTAACGAGGAAACTGCTTCAGCAAGAAAGAACTGGAACTACATTAATAAAATATGAAGGAGGAAAGCAAGGTGGAAATATTAAAATTTTTTTCCTGTTACATGCTCGAAAAATAAGTGATTTTAATGATCTTACAGTTTTACAGTTGTTCTTGCTGCATTTTGCTACAGAAGAGTATACAGCAAAATTTAGATGTAAACTCCAATTTTGACTGTATTGAGTGGCCTCAAATATTTATATCTCAGTCCATTGTCATTGTTTCAGGGCTCCATTGGCAAAGCTCACATGGACTGATGACTCTGCTGCTAATGCTAGTGTCTATTACTGTTTGAGAAAGGAGGTTCTACACAGGCACATACTACCCACATAAAACTAAAAAAATTAAAAACAGTGAGAAAAAAAGAAGGGATTTTCTGCTAAATCTGACCAACCCATTCCTAATTAGTTGTGCTATATTTCTAGTTAACATATATATAATGCTCCAGGAGAAAAAAAGAGAGTGGTTAGTATGATATCTATGCATTGACTGATCTCAGAATAAGATACAGAAGATCCTATGAGATTCCTGGAAACAACATTCATCAAAGGCAATTAAGAATAAAGATGTTATTGCTGGTTCAGATAGTCCACAGTAGCATATTACCTGGTGTTTGGGGAAGGAAGAAGAAGGGAGAACCTCTGTTTGCTTATCATCTTCATATTTTTCTCCAGGCCATGTGTTAGGTGTTACTGGCAGCTATTGGGCCAGGTGGACCTTTAATCTGACCTGTTACAGCCATTCTTATGTTCCTGTGTCTTCAGAAGACTATAAGAAGCAGAAGATACCAGAAGCCAGGAAGTTGCTAATTAATATTTATAATTAAAGAGCTTGAGAAAAGGGATGAAAAGAAGTGAAGATATAAAAGGGATGTAAAGAAGATACAAACCTCAGAAGTATCATGGTAGAGCCCTGGATGATGATGCAATGGTCTATTGCAAAGAAATAACATCTAGCAAGAAGAAAAGGAGGGATGTTCTGTATAGCAAAAATTAGAGCCTTCACTCAATCTCTTATGCAACATCAGAAGAAGGGTAAAGAAGGAGAAAAAAGCATCCATTAGAAATACAGAAGAGAAAGGGAGAAATAGAGAAAAAAGTGTTAATTTTAAGTTAGTACTGAAATACCTTCAAAGAGAATACAAATGACTGTGATTTGGGGCCTGATCTTAACAAGATATTTAATTGTTTTCTCTGTTTTGTAACTTCATCCCAGTGATAAATAAGGGTTTTTTTGGTACTCACTGAATTTGCTGTAAAATAAAAGTATGTTTAAATATAGTGTAACCGTAGAACTAGCTCCTTGAAGGATGATCTAGAGATTCAACATTTATCTACTACTGGTGTGACCACTGAAATCAAACATACTGAGGTGCACTAGTGGGAACATTTCCTAATTGGACTAATTTCTACTTATGGTTCTATATCACAATTAGGGCCATGAGATCCTGAAAGGGACAAAAAGGGAGAGATATTTTAGTTTCAGAAATGATAACTACATGACTTTCATAGAATTAATCAAACAAATTTTGAAGGACAAACCAGAGTGCAGCATTCATAATGGAAAATGCTTCAGAGAGGGTGAAAAGGGAAAAGAAAACAAAGGGATGTTGATGGCCAAGAATCTCACAACAAAGTTGCTTGCTTTTTCCTTTTTTCACTTACTTCACTTCTGCAAGTTAGACTTCAAAATTTACTTTAAAGGCTTATTTACTTCTTTTTAGCATTGATTACTCTGACTTCATTGTTCCTAATTTTTTCCTTGGTTCATAAATCGAAGTTTAGTAAAATTCTGTGCCTGTTAAGCATTTGTTGTTGACCATATTGCCATCCACTTAATTGTAAGGAAATGTAAAGAGACAGGTATACCAGAAGCCTTTATTAAGGTATCAAAAACCAGCAAGCTATCTACACAAGCCAATTAAATGGCACTGCATGTCCCCAAAGTAGAAAGCACACAGTGTTACACATAAGTTGATATTTTATTCAGCAAATAAATCAACCCTCACAAAACACACTCCATAAAACTAATCAAGCACAATATACTCCATATGGATTAGCAGTCCCTTCACCCCAGGTATATTAAGAAGCATGTGGAAAGCTGCTTTAGCACTCTATAAGCTAATGCTGAAAGATGTTCCTTGGTATTTCACAATCCAAAAAACCGTGTGTGCACAAGTAATCCGTCACTCCTTGAAACTACAATATGTGTAATGTATTGAAGCACTTCGTACTTTTCAGGCCTCCCTTGACCATGGATTCATGTTATTTAACAGAACATCTTCCATCTGCATGAATTGGTAAAGAAGTCCATGAACGTGTAAGAAACTTTAGTGGGTCACATACTTCACCTTTATAGAACACTGAAGAACACACATATATTCCATTTCACACATATAGAGCTGACAAAAACCACAGTTTCTGTTACACATGATATAATTTTTAATTCTGTTTTTGCCCATGAAGTATTATTTTATATCCAGAATCCTGATTGTGAATGTAAACTAAAGCCAGATTTAGGGTGCCCAGATGCAGAGGCTCCAGAGAGTCATCAGGAGTTCAGGCTGAGTCCTGCCCTGTTGTGGGCTTGAGAAAGCTCGTGAAACATGAGGTGCTTTGAACAATATATATTGGACATAAAAAGCTAGCATTTTCTTTATTGGACTGTTGCTTTCAAGTATTTTGTCCTGTCTTATTATAATGAAAGTTATTTTGGATGCAACTCCAACTTCAGCTGTCTAAATAAGCACTCCACCATCACTCTGCAGCTGGGGAGAGGGGAAAACAGTTCTCACTGGAGCCTTTTTTTTATTTTATTTTATAATAGACAAAGATAGGAAGGATTCTTCCATATAAAGAGAAAAAGCAATGGTTACAGTACTATTTTGAAAAGAAAAAAGGACCAAGCAGAGCATGGGCATGCTAACTCTCAGAGCATTGTGATAATGTGATGTGTATTGTCAGCATTTTTTACATTATCATAAAATAAAAAATAATGGTTCTACTGCCCCTTCAAACAAAGGAAAATGGATAAACTATTTCTTTAAAGGAAGGATGTTTATGGTTAACACAATGGNGTCAGCATTTTTTACATTATCATAAAATAAAAAATAATGGTTCTACTGCCCCTTCAAACAAAGGAAAATGGATATTTCTTCAGAGGCAGGATGATGCAGACAGATTATGGTTAACACAATGTCTCTAGCCCAGCTTGGAAATCTCACTGCCTGCAGGATGAGACTGTCAGGATTCTGAGCGCGCCAAGGACCCTGACGGTCCTACCCTGCCCTCTCACCACTCTGTCCACTTCAGCCCTGTCCCTGCCACAGTTGTAGTGTGGAATGTTGGTCCCCAGCTCCTCCCAGTCCTGTTCTGCCTGTCTGGCCATGGGCCCCACCAAGTCCATCTTCATCCCCAGGGAGATGGCTGATGCTCAGGACTGTGGCTGGCTCTGGCACCCTCCTGGCTGCCCTGTTCTTGGCTGGGGCAATGGAGCAAACTCTGGCTGCCAGGCCCTGCCATTATAGGGAGACCCTGACCCTCGCAGGGAGCCCCCAGCCCACAAGGTGTCACCGTCTCTCTCTTCTCCCTGTCAAAAATACCATTCCTCGCATATGCCCACAACAACAGGTAAAAATTCTCAGCAGACCATGGCAGTCCTCCAGTACTGCTAGGCAGAGTTAATTTTCCAGTGTCAGAATTATTATCACATGTTTGTGACAATGAAAGGTGGCCAGTTTCCATGGAAGGAGTGTAGCTTCTTCAGTTGAGTGTGCTGGCATCCCACTCACATTAGAGGCACCAGGGTCAAGGAAATCAAGACTGCATGGAAGTATCAGCTCATGCAGAATTTCTGGAGCACTGCTTGTCATTGCAAATTCAGGAAATAATATGATTGCATATTAATTATTCTGTTTCAGAAACCCTGGAGGTTTTGTCATATAAATTTGTTTGATATGTATCCGTGCATGCACGATCCTTTGATATTGCAATGACCAGAGGGCCTTCTTTTGCAAAGGTCCACAGACCTCTTCCTGCTCCCCTAGCAGTAATGCTGTAGTTCAATGCATCTGACTACTTCCATAAACACAAAAGTGAACCACAACATGGGCTAGACAAGCCTCCTGCACTGGCAGGAGCTGAATATTGAATCTGAGAATCTTTGCTAAGTGCTCTTTGTTTTGTGTGACATTAAGGAGGCCAATTTGCCTCCCTATATCCTAGCTTCAGGGCTTGAATACCAATAAGGTCAGTGCAGGCACAGGTCAGCTACACTTGGAAGGTCTAACAGGTAATTTTCCTGCTGTGATTTGATGGGCTGAACTCCAGAGCTAAAAGCTTCTTAATGCTACAGAAAATTACTGCCCTTGCCAACATTTCTCCAGCCAGATTGCTGCTTTTTACAGAACATCCTGTTGCAATGCCAAGTACTTGCCAAATGCCCCAGCAGTGGAAACAGAAGGTCTTCAGGATACCATTTCAGGTACTGACTCTCTATTTTTCCAAGACTTAGATCTTCCATGTTTTTTGCAGAAAACAGAAAACTATCTGGAAGACTACAGAATCTTCCCAGAGCCAGAAACAGGTAAAGTCAAGGTAACAGTCAATGCAAGACTAACGGTCTTGCATTTTTTATTAGCTTCCTCTATGCTTTATTTTCTCCTATTTTCTAAGTAATACACTTGTAGCCTCACCTGACTGAAGCAGGTGATCCATTAATGGTTGTAGTCATTTATTTAAATGCAATGCCAAGAGGATGCAGAGCACACACAGCAGCAGAAGATCACTAGGCTGGCAGCTTTCGCAAATCATCCTGTCTAGAGTAATAAACTGGCTTTGTTTCTTCCAGCCTTTAAAGATCGCAGCTTTTGACTTCACACAGAAAAAAAGCTGGTCCTTCAGGTGGTGAATAACTACCATCCTTCCACAGAGAGCAGCCAGAACCTACTGGAACATGGAGTTTTACAGCAGGATTTACTTGTGCACTTTGGCAATCACAGGAACACTAGAAAAGAGCTGCTGGGATTAAAGCTATGAATACAGAAGTGGCAGATGTGAAGAAAATAGCATGTAAATGTATGATGGGTCAAGATGTAAGAACATGCTGCAAGCAATGAAAAGATGCTGTAGGAGAAGAGAAATAGTTTACCCTCTGCATATATTACACACACCGTAGTGAATTAATCATTCTGTGAGAGAAGTGATGCTTAAGAAAACTTGCTTGGCTCTGAAATTTGGATTCCATTTTGGCACAGAAGTTTGATATGAATATTTGCAAGGTAATTTATATGGACAAGATTGAGTGACTTTCACTTAAAAAAAAAAAAAAGGCAGAAAAAAAAGCACCACCTGCTAGGTACAGGTTTTACTATCTGAAAACATGAATAGGAATCAAAAGAATACAAAATGCATGTTTTTCAGGTTGTAGCTAGTTTGATTACCTCATATGTAACTTGATAAACAAGCAATGGTCATGCTACTTTAGTCACTGAAGGATAATTAAGTTTGCTAAAGTGTGTGTGCTTCTGGGTTAATGATGTATTCAACATCACAGCTAAAGACAGCTCTTGCCCAGCTGCTTGGTGCTCAAAACACTCAAATGGCTGAACACACTCAGTATAATCTATTTCTAGTAGTTCGCAGTCTGAGCTGAGCACTACAAATGCTGAGCTTTCTTGAACAGCTCACCCTCCTGGATGAAAAATTGCTGTCCTCTTTACTCTCTGTGCCATCTCTTTCCCCTCTTTAAAAAAGGGACAACTATCCTGCATCTAGAAATAAAAGTCTCTGTACCATTATTAACAGAAATTAGCAGCACCCCTCAAGAAGAGAAGTGAAATGCTTCTTGAAGCTACAGGGTCTATATTTTATTTTTCTATGACTTGTCAGTACACTCTTTCTTATACTGCTATATAAAAGCTGCTTTAAAAGTTGCAAATTTAAGTGTTGCTTTAGCTTGCCCAACCCTACACCCTTTTCAGGGTGAAATGACAATGCCATTAATGAATGGTTTGCAGCTCAGTGATGATGCTTAACATGACATCTTTCTAGTTTTTATTAACTCTCTGAAGACCGCATGTAAAAAAGAGTTGGTTTTACCAGTAAAAATGCAAAAAAAAAGGAGATATTCCTCTTAGCTGCATATTTATATATTTAAATATTTTAACTTCTCAAGTTAGAAGTCTGTCAATGCATATCTTTTTCCTAGAGCACAGAACAAAGTAATATAAAAATGTATAGGAATTCGATACAAATAGCATATAATTTATTTATCCCTTAATTATTGAATATGAAGACCAGCCAAATGTCAACACAGACCAAAGAAAGATTCCAAAAATATGCCTTTGTAGAAATGAAAATTTGGATGAGGAAACAAGCAATGCGATTGCAACTAAAAAGTAGACAAATAGTAGCCACTTTTTCCACTGATCTTATATTCTCCCCTGACCTGGAGGTTACACTTACTAAATTCACTGAGAAAACCATCCTCATCTGAGCTTAATGTCTGACATTTACACTGTTGCAGAGTATTTGAAAGTCAATTATCAGTGTAACTTCTCCTGATTGGTCTTGATGAACAAGGCGTGTTGGCCTCTAAAAAGCACCTCGTGCAGAGTGATATCTGCTTGGTGGAAAACTGAGGTCGTTCAGTGCCTTTTCTTCTGCACAGACCTTGGTCTCAAATACTGCGTGTGCTGTTTCTTCTGCCATCAAACAGTTTTGCTGCAATATCACCATCAATTTAATTGGAGATCTCCAAATTTGCAACAGCATGAGTTTGCAATAGTGTGAAATTCAATTAGAAGTTAGCTGGAAGTTCATCACTAAATTAATGATATTTATTGAAAATTCATTAATAACCCTTGAGTTGATATGCTACAAAGACCTTTTTCGTTTAATCTCTAAATCTGCAGCTTTTTTTAAATTGCCACCTGCACAGTTATGAAACATTAAGGAGAGGCTTCTGTAGTACAGATGGATTGAATGGATTGCAGAATGATTTTCACATGTCCATCAGCCATGACAAGAATACAAGAAAAGGGCTTGTAGAATCCAGACCAATAATCCAGGGGAAGCTGTTGAGGAAACAGATAAAGTATCAATGTATGATGGATCATACTGAAGAAACATGCTGTTTTCAAGAAAAAAAGGCAAAATAAAGTTCTCTGGGGTGAAAACAATAAACCAAACAAAACTAAAAACAGGAAGAAAGAAAACCCACTGCTATTATTTCTTAAAATTACACAGACACATGGATAGCTTAATTATGGGAGACAGGGTAAGATCAAAGGTTTGTTTAAAATATACTGGATGAGATGAGTTGTCATACAGCAAAAGGAGATCAAGCTTGGAATTTGAAAGCAAAAAACAACTAAGAAAGG
>VXBB01025235.1:235122-417313 GCA_013399915.1 Illadopsis cleaveri | reverse complement strand
CCGACCTGGTGATTCTGTGATTCCCTGAACACATGGAGAGGTCAGGACATTTCTGTTTGCCCTGGGGGGCCGGTCCTGCTGATTAGACTCGTTTTTCAGCTTTCAGTGTCAACCAGCTGAGGTAAGGCAATGTCTCATTTGTCTCTGTCTGGTTTTGGTGTCCAAGATCTATTATGGAGCTGGACACAGGGCTGGAAGATGTCTCACCACTGTAGTACAGTCACTGTGATGCCTTAAGTTTTAGCTTTCATGTTTTCAGATTCTGTGCTGCCCAGGGGTGCAGTTCTGAGCCTCATATTAAGTGTCACTCAGCTCTTTCCATAGAGCTGGAGGGAGACAAAACAAATCCTTTTCCTTCTGAAGACCAAGGACAACTTTCAGGCCCAAAAGCACAAACAAGGGTGGCTGAAGGGAGAAACAAGAAGGATGGGACCTCACAGCCTGAAGCTGTAATTGGACAATTAAACCCCAATATGCAAATAGACCAAAACTTATAAAAATGTAAGACCTTGAGACCAGCCAGCCATTTTTTGACCATTCTAAGTCCACCTTGGATGTAGCCCTGGTCAGGCCCTGTCTTGCCCAAGGTGAATTCTGGAGGCTTTCTATAAATACCTACTTTATTCTCTAGCTCTGTCCAGTCTCTTTTTCAGGTTGTTGTTGTTTGGCACATGGCGTGGTGGCAGTGGTCACTTGACAGGCCTGTTGCTTAATTAGTTTCAAATCTCAGAGAAGGTTTCAGGGTAGGCATTCTCTCCTGCTTTCATAAATGAAGATGTCTCAGACAAATAAACCCTGAATTCTGGCACCACAGCTGAGTGTGTCTCCATCCAGGCTGGCCAGGTGCAAAGCCCTGCTGTGGAACCAGCCCTGCAGCACTGCAAAGCTCCAACATCCAGACTCTCAATTGGGTCCATCTGCTTCCTTTGTGTTTCATTTGTATTTTGATTATCCATCCCCACATCCCATTTACTTACTAGCAGAAATAGTTGCCTTGCCTTGGAAATTTTGGGGCCAGATTCAGCTTCTGAAGAATAGCCAGGAATAGCAAAGTGGGCCAATCCTTGGGATCCTTTCCCACCTTGCAGGTAGCATTATCTGACACAGTATTAGTAGTAGAAATAAGTTAACACAGCAGAAATAGATTAATATCTACCAGCTTCAAGCTCAAAGCAAGAATTTTGTCCATGAGTTGACAGGTTTCCAGGCCTCCTCAGGCAAGAGTGTGTTTTTCCACAATTTGGTACCTTCCTGTGTGAGGCTTATCTAGAAAGTGGTCACATTTCTGACCTGCTTTGTTACAATTTTTCTCCCTTCTTCATGTCTGCTCTAAGTATACCCAATACATATGAACACAGACAATGCAAAGTGGCAGAAGGTATTAAAATCATGCTTAAAATTGCTGCCACCATGTTTATTTCATTCACAGTTGTTCCCGTGAAGGAGGTGGTTTCTGGAAGCATTTCTTTTCTGTGCTTGTACTCATTGCAATGCAGACTGAATGCTTCTCTGCATAAACAATTAATCTGACTTCTTTGCATCAGGCACCCTTTTGATAAATACTGCTGTTGCAACTTGTTTGCACAAAGTGAAGACCTATCGCTTAAAAACATTTACTTGATATATTTACTTATAATTCTGCATTCTCTCAAGACCTGTTGGCAGCATTAAGTTATTCTACAATGTCAGCTTTTACAAGGTTGTGAGTCTCTTGGCTCCTCAGTGTTGCATAGAAACAAAGCACTTGCAGACACTTTGCCATTTGGCTGTAATGTTCCTTTCCATTTAACAAAAAAAGCAATTCTTGGATGTCATGTGAGCATCAGTATCAGATTTCTGAGCGATTAGACCCGTGGTACAGGTAGATCTAAAACTGTTGCTGGTGCTGGTGTGTATTGAACCTTTAGTAAGGACTTTGATGTTCTGCCTGGGTGCTTGCAAACTGTTGCCACCTTAGTCTGCCAGCATTTTTGATGTTCCAAAATGTGAAGATGATAACCACATGTCATTAGCAACCTGTTGCTACTCAAAGATAAAAGCCAGTGGTGGCAGAAGCAATGTGAACTGGTGTCCTAGAGACACTTTACCTGAGCTGTGCTGTGCATGAGGATTTGTCCTGCCACCCATTAAAATAATTAGCAAAATGCCACATTAATGAGGACTTTAGAGCTCCCTAAGTGGGTCCATGGAAATGATCCTTTATTCATGAGGCCAGATTCTCTTCTCCAAAGAAATTCTGTTGGCTTCAGTTGCATTACTCTTAACAACTGCCTGTGAATACAATAAGAAGCAGATCTGTAGAACTGAGGGAAAGTATAATGTGAATGAATGATTTTTAGAATGATTGTTAGATCAACCTGAGGGAGGGGAAAAAAGGTGGAAATTGCAGTTAGTAACTTATATAGGGAGGTGTTTGCAACTAAATCATCTGTCACTGAAATGTAAGCAGGCCTGGACGATAGCTGGGGAAAGCAAAACCCTCTAAATGTTGACAGGAAAGTACTTGGAAGCAAAGTGCTTAGTAACAATCAGAAGAGATGACAGATTGTATTATTGCACAACAATAAGTCTTCAAGGTATTAGAGGTATCAATTTACAGCGCTTTCTATGCCATCATTACCTGCCACAGTCTGACTCTAATCACAGCAATAGAAACCAGGGGATCTCCATGGGTGTTTGTGACTTTCTCTGAATATTTATGAAGGTTATAAATGAAATCAGAATCTTGCTCTCTGTTCTTAGCCCATCTGTATAACCATGAAGGCCAAATGAAGCTTTTAGTCATTATACTTAATTGGATGAATGGCCTTCAAAGCTGTCAATAAGTGGTGTGTTCACAGTAAGGTAATTAATAACACTATTTCCTTTTGGAAGACATATCATTAGCCATTATTTCTCGAGATCCAACACTGATGTCTTTATTCAAGGAGGTAATTGGAGGTTACCCACCAATTCCCCACCAGTGACATCATCTTTGCAAACTGAATCTCACAATCTGTCACTTCTGAATTCATAATTAGGATATTTTTCTAATGGCAAATGAATGTTATTGAAAGAAATACCTACTTTGTCATTACAGGAATAAGCACAGCCGTCCTGAGGAGTGAGGGGCTTGTGACACAAATAAGGCCTGTGAGCTGTTAGACTGAACATCTGGGGCCTTCAGAGTGACTGTGTTGAAGGAAACAGCAAAAGTCAGGAAGGCCAACCATGAGCTCTACCACAGCCAGTGTGTCACCAACAATTTTGATGGCATACTTGAACAGACATGCTGCAAATATTCTGTGCTGCAGAATTTATTTGATAATTCAGAGTATTTTATAGTAACAGATAAAGAGGTTCTGTTAGATTGCCCCTGCTCAGAAAATATATATTATAATATACCACACAGAATGAATGTCCCTTTCCACCCCTTAATTAGCTAATATCCTATGCAGTGTAGCTGATTCCTGACCTTAACCTGAGAGGTCAGAAAATGGATGGCAGTGCATTTTGGTGCCATTTATTTGTTCATCCTTTTTAAAGTGCACATGTACAAATAGCAAGAATCCTCCACCACAAGGTGGACAGTCCTTGCTGGTGTTGTAAAGTTATACAGGTAAGTTACATCTATTTATGTCAGTGGGAAATCCAGAGGTACAGACAGTTTTCAGCTGTTTCAGAGAAATGTTTTTCTTCTTGCACCAGCCATGTGGGTTATTCAGTAGCTTGGGAATTTTGTGAAGGTATAAGTGACAGCATGGTTTATACACTGACTTTGATCTGCAGACTTCAAACAAATACACTCTGCAAGTGTTTGTCACAGACCCAAAATTCTGGCAGGAACTGGAGCCCATGCTGCATCCAAACCCAGGGAGATTGATTCTGGTTTTACACCCACATCTTACCAAGAGCAGGAACACCTTTAATGTGATGTCTGCTGCCTGATCCTTGCTCTTTGCTCAGTCTAGAGTCACCTGTCATGTGCACTGTCTCACCTTGGCTCTGTGTTTGGAAGTGAGCTGGCCTTCAGCTGACCCTGGGTCTCCTCATGTACTCCAAAGAATCCACAAAGCAGATGAAGAGTTGCAAAGGACTTCATAAAAAGGGCCAGCAGCAATACGTGTAATCACCAAGCAGCTTTGGAGCACATCATCTGGAGCAGGTCCTGAGCAAAAATAGTGTTGATGGCCTTGCTATTCTTGACCCAGGATGGGAAGATAACTCCTTATTTTACCTTCATTGCCTTGCAGCACTAACAAAAGTTGACAGGAGGCTGTGGTGTAGTGGAAACTCTCTGGAATTTCTTTCTTGGTGGTTTAAAGATGTGGTGCTAAGCAGTTTCTTCTGGTAAAATATTTTAAGTGGTGACATAATTTCCTTCAAATAACTATCATTTTCAAACCTAATAAAAGTGTGATCTTTATGGCCTGTGTTAACTCAAACAGCCCTTTGGAGAATGTCTGACATTTTATGAATATTTATTGTCTTGCTTTCCTACCTGCTCTTAAATAATGCAAAACGTAACACGTGGAAGCATGGAACTATGTCAAGATGGAAGATCTAACATTTTGCATTGCCTGGAATATCAGGCACCAGAATTTGTCATTTGTAAATAATGTTGTTCTTACAGGGCTTGGAGGTATCAGGAAATCTTTATCTCAAAGCTGCTGCAGGAAGTGTTCAGGATTCAGTGGGTGGGTGCACTCTGACTGATGACATACTGGAAAAATTTACCTCCCTATGCTGGAAATTTAGGTCTTGAAAAGCCATAGGCAGCATGGTTGCAAATGGCTCTTGCAGAAGTACAGTGCGAAAGATTGCATAAAAGTCTCTCATGAGAATGAAGTGGTATTTCAAATATAATACAATAAAAATTGAGTTCAGTGTCTGATCTTCTTTCACTTAGCTGACTATATTTGCTATCTGACTTGCTATGTGGAAAAGATTACACTTTTCTTTCACCCAACAATCTCATCTCTCTTTAATCTTTTTTTTTCTCCTTGCAAACAGCCCAGTGTAGTATTTACCTATTTAAAAACCTAGGGAGAATGCTAGAGCATGGCTGCATTTAAAAAGCAGCATTTAAAATACAAGTTCTTGATTTATTAAGCAGAAGGAAGGTGGACTTTTAATGCTAATTCATCAAATGTATTACAAATTGTAATGCAAACTTGCAGAACAATTAAGACATAATTATTGAGAAGTGAAAGTCTGGCAATAAAACTTCTTTGAATTTTGCATTTTAAATACACAGAGTTGAATCTCGGAAATCTTTCTTTGGTAGAAATACTTGTGTGATAAAAGACAGTTCAATAAATGTCCCTTTATCCAAATGCATTTCCCAGATGATAGGGAAGATAAAATGATCAAGCCAGCCCAGAAGTGTTTTATTTGCAAGAATAAAGTGACTATTGAATGAGGTTTGCAGAGCTGTACTGAGAGAGACTGCAGTCAGAGCTGACTGGGAGAGATGGAAGCTGGGGCCAAAGCACATACAGCTCCTCTGGGTTCAGATGGGAGTGGAAAATGTTCCTTTTGGTTGTGTTCCTGGAGGCACATCATTGTGGGACTTGTTCTCCTATTTCTACTCAGGGACCTGTGTACACCATAGAAAGAATGAAGGACCAAGGCCCTCATGAGCCTTTACCTCCTGTTTCTGCCCAGCTGAATCAGCAGGATCACAGTGGGAGCTTTTCATGATTCCTGCAGCAGAGCTTGTCACAGGGCAGTAGATCACTGCCATGATGCACTGTTGGGTTTTTCTGGCAAAAAGCAATTAATTCCTGATAAACAATCTCAAAGACTGTCTTAAAATCAAGGTACAGTAACACGTACAAAGCCTTTTACTCATCAAAGAGTACTTACAGGACTAAAACTTGGGCACCACGCCCTTCCCTCCAAACCACAAACATCTTTGTGGCCAAAGATGCCAAGGTGTGCTTCAGCCCTGCTTCATTACATTGGTCAGAAAATCTTACTCTGCCTCTCAGGAGAGGATCTGGGCATTATTGCTCAATAGCACCACTGAAAACACTGGCCCCAGGCACAGGAGTGAAGCAACTGGCTGTTGTTTTGCACAGCCTCAGTCTGTGCTTGCAGATGGCTTTGTGCAACAGTAGCTGTCCCAGGATGATAGGCATGATTTGTGTCTTATATGCCAATAAACCTATCACTAGAAGGAGTTATTAATGATCACATCATTATCAGCAATCTGCTGGATGCTCAATCCATTGATTGCATTCAAGAGCCTCTTGGAAAGGTGTAAAGCAGGAGCAGAGTCACTGTTGCATAATGAAACGATTATGTAATGAATGCGTAATTATGTAATGCATAAATAACGTTGGATGTTGCCAAATGTTAACTGGATGAATCACTAGAGGGCAGATTATAATCCCTGCTGGGTCCTTCCCTGCTGGCTGCCTGTGACACGGGGAGGCAACAGCTCCCAGCAGCAGGTAGGGAACAGAGGGACAAACGCCCAGCCCTTCCCAACACAGCCAGCAGAGAGCAGGCACAGGGACACGGACACACAGCCCGAGCTCAGCAAGGTGGAGGCTGCATCCTTCTCTTGAGACAAAGGGGACCACTCTGACTTTTAGCAGAAATATCATTTATTGCTGTTTCTGGAAGTATAAGAATGTGGCTTTTTATCTGGTTCCCAATTATGGCAGAATCAAAGCTCCAATCTGTTAATAGGAGCATTTGTGATACTACGGCTCATTGTATGCCAAAATGTTTACAGGATCAAGGCATCTATAATTATTTTATAACCTCACTGGCATTTAAATATATACCATATTTCCACCTTTTTGGGTTTTTTTCTTTTTCTCTTCAGAGTTTATGCAAACATATATATTAGTGTAAATTTTTCCCAGTAACAATTTAAAAGAATTTATAATTTATGCTCACTTGAAGCCCATACCCCACTTTTAGACTTGGTTTTGGTGTTGTCGTAAAGCCATCCTACCTATCCACAGCCAGAACAACCGTGAGGGGACCTGCTGTGTGCTATTTAACTGAAACAAACCAAAAAAAGAGTTGAATGAAGTTTGAGATCAAGACAGTTCTCGTCTTTTCCTCCAAACTGTGGTATAAAGATAAAATCAGTAACGTTTCAATTCTTTGGATTTTTAAAGTAGAGAGAGACTAAATATAGACATGGAGGCCTCTCCCTCAACCTGCTGACCCTGAACCAAGTGACTGCAGGTTACACTGACAAGAGCCCTATTGTCCTTTTCATTAATCAAACCCACTGAGCCAGGTAAATCTTTAAACAAGATGAATGGGCAGCATTTTTTAAAAGTAAAATAATTCACTAGGCTTTGGATGTGTTTCTCTTTAATTAGTTTGATGAGCACAAAGTCTGTAGCCTTGTCAAACACCCAGTATTAACTTCTGGTGCTGACCTAGAAAAGGAGCGTTGCAGAGGTAAGAAAATGGGCAGGTGAAACTAAGTGAATAAGAGATCTTTTTTTGTGAAGGCCTTTTGCCAGATGAAAAGAATCATTACCACAATGATACTTCTAATTATACTGTCATTAGGGTACTAGTGCAGGTTCCTATGGTGCATGAAGCTTTCCCTCTTTCAACAACTTGATCCAAAAAGTGTAAAATACAGGTATTAACCCTTTCACTGGGAATATCCACAGCTGGATATTTAGGCAAGCCAAAATAACATATTTTATTTCATGGTCAAGTCATAATATTGTTGATGTTTCTGAAAAATTCACAAGGTTTTTTATTTGTTTGTTTTTTTGTTTTAAATTCAAGTAGTAAACAATACCAAAGAGTAAATTACCTGGCGACTGTGAATTCTTGCCAGAGGCCAAAGATGAAGAAACAATGATGTGTGTTTTTCGAAGTAGCCAAAAGGGAACAAAAATGTGCTTTATGGTTGATCTAGTTGTTGCCTGACTGGAAAATGTGAGGTGAAGGTTCTGGCACTGAGTTGTCCAAATCATTGAAAGGAGCCAAGAGCAGATAACACACTGGGCTGCAGACAACACAGCTGTTCAAGGTCACTTGCAACTCCTGAAGCAGCTGTTTAATCTATGAGGTGAAAAATACTTGCATTTTTTTATAACTTGCAATCTGCAGATGATGCTGTAACATAACCTCAAGGCTTTCTCTTGACTTCGGAGGACTGGATGTTCCACCCCTGTATCCAAAATGGATACAAAATCACAAGCAGCTACAGCCCAAGGTGTTAAAAATTAGATTCTCTTGGATATTGTCACCTAGTGCTTAAATATTCCTAGACTTTGGATCCCAGGTCCAAGTTGACTCAGCATCCTTGTCTAAAACTTGCTCTGTCCAGGGCAAACAGTGGATTTCTCACTGTTCTGGACGGATTTTAGCTCATGTTTTGTACTTCAGGAGCCGATGGCAGGACCATAGCCTGTTCTGGCAGAGTGGAACAAAATCATGTCATCTTCAAGGTAACCAGAGCAGGGAACTTGAACCTTTTGGGTTGAACATGGACAGAGTCACTCAGAGTGTTGGGGAGGTTGGAGCTCTGCCATCAGATGTCCCCCAGTCAGGGGCTGCTCCACGACATCCAAAATTAGGAGCCTTTCATCAAAACAAAGGGAGAGATGCCTAGAGGAAGGAATCTTGGAGCTCTGAACTATCCCTGAGGCAGATGTCCTAAACGTTGGGAGAAACGAGAGTTTCCAGTAAGAAGGAATTGAGCAAGGCCAGCAGATCAGAAACCTCAACAGCAAAACACATAAAGGCAAAAGAAGAATGGGCAGCCAGGAAGGGAGATAAATTGCCACAAAATGGGGGGAAAATAACACTTTTCATGTATTCCTGACTTCTTGTGATGCTCAGCCAGCGATGCTGCAGTTCCATGATGTAGCTCATGGCATTTTAAAGTGAGGATGTGGCCATGGAGGTTTTGTGAATCCCAGAAGCTTCTCTTTGATGAATAAGTAGTTATTAGCTCTTTTGAGACCGGGTACCATTTGGATAATTGGTGAGTGGACTGTGACCTGAAGTACTGATAAACTGGAGGGAAATAATTCAGACTTCTTTTCCATTTTACTCCATACTGCTTTTGTTTCATGTTCACACAACTCAATCTAAAACATGAATCATTATTTTCATAAGAGAAATCATAATAGGCATAATTTGAAGGGGAAAAAAGTAGTAATACTTGTTAATATGGGCAGAATTCAATTAATAAAATACCACACCACATACTGTGGCTGATTTATTTCTAAAATATCCTCTTTTCTATTTTAGTAGGCAAATATGTTGTCTGTTGTGGTCAGCCTTTTAAAGACAGCAGGGTTTATCCTTTCTGCCCCATTTTTTTTAATCTTTGCCGTCATCCACGACTGGAAAACAAAGGGCCTGATCCTGTATGCCTAAAACTGGTGGGAGTTCTGTTTAAAATCACATGTGACTTCATTTATGAGAGTAAAGCAGCACTGGTTTACGTGATGTTGCAACATTGCCACGCATGTACAGAAAAGAGCTCTTTTCAAGAAGCATTAAAGGAATAAAAAATCTGGGACGCTTATACCAGTTCTAGCCTTTAGTAAAGAGATTTGCAAGTGGAGGAATTGCAATACTGCATTCATCATGAATTGCAAAATGACCTCAGGTATCTCCTGTCCAGTCATTTGTTCCTATTTAGTTAATAAGTACAAAATGTTTTCAAATTTCTTAGGCAGTGTTTGTCTCTATCAACATTTATGGGGCCTCTACTGCATATAATATCTCCACAAAAATAGAGTTTAATGAAGAATACTCAGATTTTTAAAACTTTTGTATTACACCTCTTTTGCTGATGCTTGTAGATTTTTAGGTGATTTTACTCTAACTTTTTAAGTGAAAAGGAGATATGAAACTTATTTTTAACATAATTAGAAACCTAAAATGGAAGTTTGCTCATTGAAAGCTATATCTCAGAGTTCTTTTGCAATACAAGTTAATTAACTGGATTTAGATATTTGCAAGATGATATATTTAATGGGATTACTGCTCATATAATGTTCTCAGTGACTGATCTGGAATCCAAGCTCGGGGAACGGAGTACTGAATTTCCAGCTCTTTGAGAGTTAATGTTGTGTTAAGAGAAAGTACAATTTGAACCTCATTGTTGATGAATGGCGAGGTTATTCTGGTGAAATGGAGCCGGTGCCTACAAGGGCTGCACGAGGCAGATGCGGGAGCAGGAGCGCGCGGGGAGCGACATTCCTGCCGGGGCTGGGGCCACGGGGACACCCACACCTGAACTCCTGGCAAGTTCAAGGCAATTGCAGATCTCATCCCAGCATAATGGCCCTTTATTCAGCCCCTGTCTCCCAGGTAGGATCAATTAGATGCTCTGCTCTGCGAGCTTAAAGCATAAACACTCGTGTTTTCGTTTGCGTTCAGGACGAAAATGAAGATGCTTTCCTTTGCTGCCTGCCGTGGTTGGAAACCACTGTTATTTAATTCTTTCAAAATATTGTCTTTTCAATTAAAAAAAGAAAAAAAAGGTTCCCCTTTTTCCAAGTTAAATGATAACTTGCTCTGGGAAAAAAAAAAAATACAGTAGACCTGACAAAGAATATTTCCATGTGCCGATATATCTCACATTAGTGTCTATCTTCTTTTTAAGGCAAATATATTTCTGTGTGTCAATTTGGTTCACTACAATATAAGAGTTTTGCTCACAGCACAGGATTTCTCTAATGAATATGATAATTTAAATCTCATGATCAGAGTACTACTTTTTAAAGAAATTTGAACATTTTTTGTTTAAGTGCTATTAAGTGTTTCAATATTAGCTCAGTCAAATAACTATTAGATTGGGGAATCTCATTTTAGTGGATGGCTGTGTAGCTCTACAGTTCTTCTATATTGTAATATTTCTAAAAAGTAATTCATAAGTAAAATGATAATTCATGTTTAACCAGCATTGATTTTAAAATTTAACCAGTGTTCAAAAGCTCCAGAGAATTCAAATATCCCAACATTTTTATTTGTGAGACTAATTTTAATTTTAAATTTTGCACAAATGAAGTCTAAAAGAATTAACTGGATAAGATCATTCAGTTCACAGTGCTCACCAGTGCCCATGCTGGAATGCAGACAAAAATCCCACAAAGAGTGAGATATATACCTGCATTTTCCCCAAGTCAGAGGTAAAATACCACTGGAAACTATGTGGTTTCGGTTTGTTTATGTTTATTTTTTCACCAGTTTTAGCTAATTTCATATTACATATTTTGCCTGTGACATAAAAGGCTTAGTTTAGATGTGGTTATGTGCTCTGGTCAGAGGGTTTCAGTGACACAGATGAGAAACAGAATGAATTTACCTCACTTTGCAAAGTCAAAAGTGTGTGGTCAACCAGGGTCATGCCAAGGCAACCTTGAAGTCTACAGTTTTACATGATTATTAGGTTATGAGTGTTCCATTCTAAGCATTGTAGTACTTGAATAAACAGCCCTTATTAAGCTAAATTTAGACCTGTTCTATTTATGAATGCATGAAAATAGGCCTGTTTATTTTTCCTGATTTGTCTGTAGTCAAGACAACTGTGAAATGCGCCCTGTTATACAGGGCAATCACTAAACAGACCACAATAAATTAATAGCTTATAGAAACCTCTTAAAATATTCTAAGCTCATATATTTGTGAAGAGTTTGGGATCTTAAAATATGAAATTCTGTGATTTACCAGCAGAGGAATTTGAATTGTGCCATTGTATTCCTGTCCTGCAGCATGGTGCTCTTACTGCTAGGGAGGGCTTTGACTGATGCAAGCCCAGATACTGCATTTCCTTGACTGAACACCAATGCCACTGTATGAGGGAGAATTCATCAGCTGAAAAGGAGTTTTTTCTCAGTTCTTCAAAATATCTTCAACTTACCTCTTGCATATCATTGCTGGAGGCATCATAGGGGATAAAAAAGATCACTCAACAGCTTTTTTCCATGTGATAAATTGACCTTGTGAGTTTAAAAACCCAGGATTTCCAAAAGCCAGCGGGTTGTGGAAACAATCTTGCACATCCAGGAGTGGCATTTGCCGGGAAAATATGGAGCATAAAGAACATTTCGGGTGGGCAGGGATCAGTGAATCCGCTGCCATTTGTGGAGGGCTCTGAAAAAGCACTTGTGGGGTTTTACTTCAGCTCTCAGTATGTGGAATTAGTGTTCTCCAGGATGGAGTTACAGCCACAGGCACAGATACCAGGGAGATAATGAACTGATGCTGGGGAAAAGAAGGTGGTTTGGCCAAGGAATGTGAATGAACAAGGCCAGGGACAGCAGGTCTGGTTTGACAGCGCTGATACCGGACGTGCTTGGGGAGTTTCTATCAGCTAAAACTAATACAGTGACTTGTGCAGGGTTATAATAGCAGGGAACAACATATTGCAATTAAGTGCCATTAATTTGAATAGTCCTTTGTTAAAGAGAAATGTAAAATGACATCAGACTAGAGGAGCTTTTAAGAGACTTTGTACAAGATATGCTCTCTCAGAACACATCATTTATCAGAACTGAAATGCTTTGCAAAGTCAGGTGTTGCCAGAATGTCTGAAAATGTTGTGACAGTAAGAAAATATATCTTTTGGAATGAACTGATGATGCTGTTTTGTCTTTTCAATTATTCCACTTTTAATTTGTTGTTTTTCAGTATCTTGTTCCAGTGCAAGTTGAACTGAAGCTAAATCTAACAAAGCATCTGTGTTGGAATTAGTGTAATAATTCTCCATTTACAGAAAGAACAGTAATTTTGAGCACATCTTGGCAGATGTATTTTACAACTTTCTTCTATCTTACATCATCTATCCACCGATAAGTGAGAAAAATACAGAGTTGTACTATTGTAATGGCAATATCTGAAAGCACAAAAAAAAAAAAAAATGCTGCTTTATTAATCAAAGAACAATGTAATTCTGTACTAATAGCAGTTTGGAAAGCACAAAATGAAGCTGGAGTATTTGTGAAATTATCATCCATTACACATATTAATTGACAGTGCACTCCAGGAATTAATTGATCTGAGCGTGGGATCTGGCAGTTATGGCAGATAGGTATGCTCTTCTCTGAGAAGAGGGAACAGGCAGTGCCAGTGTAAGCTGACAGCATTCTCAGGCTCCTCAGTGAGCAGTAAAAATTGTTTCTCATGCTCATGATTTACCCTCACAAGGAGCCACTGGAGATCCTTGGATCAGGCCTGGCAGCACTTTGGTATTCACTGTCTCAATTTCAGCCCAAACAGAACATGCACATGGAGGAGTTCATTGGGAATGCATTTGGCAGCCCAGGGCAACCAGCTTTTCCCAAAATGAGAGCCTGTGGAAAGCAGTTTTCATCTTCCAAAGCCACTGGCCTTATGGGCTTCAGTACAAATCAGTTTCCAAATAATGAACCTGTAGTTCAGTTTCTGGCCAAGGCGGACGAGCACACGTTAAGTCATTCAGAAAGGAGATGAAAAGCTCACATTCAGGATGCATTAATCTGAAAACAAGTGTACTTTTGTGTCTGGGGAGTATTATTTTCATTGCCATCAATTTAGAACATAGATAGACTGTGATCCTAGCTTCACTATCAGGTTGCCCCGCAGGCTGAGACCCCTCCCCAGGCCACTCCATTTAATTTAGACTAATCTAAAGCTAAGTGAAACTTTGTACCCTCTCTGATTTCTTCTTATGATGGGGAACACTCTGATTTCCCCTTCCCCAGTGATCTACTCGGAGTGGCTGGAGGAACAGGGGAAGGAGAGGTGCACAGGAAAATGCCCCCAGGTAAGGGGAATTATTTGTGCCAGCTGACAGCCTGTGAACAGATGGATAGCAAAAGTGTTCAGCCACCTCTTCCATAGCAGTTTTTGTTAGTTTGACTTTTGCTTCACTTTTACACTGTCCTTTTGAAGGTAGCCTTTGGTACATGAATTTTTCAATGCATTGCATGTACCAGTAGATGAATCTCCCACAGAGCAGAATTAAATCCAATACTTTTACTACTCTTACACATTTCTTGTGGCCCTGCATTTGAAGGGAAGTTTGATGTGGCAGGAATTGGGACCTGTATTTCTCATGTTGGTTTCTTCATGGGCAGGAATTGGGACCTGTATTTCTCATGTTGGTTTCTTCATGGGTTTCCATTTTTTTTTTTTTTCCCTGAAATTAAATTCTCAACAAACTGAAGCAAGGAGTTGGTAAAACAGGTGCCTCAAGGCAGATGCAGTAAGGACAGTGTGAATCCCTCATTCTCTTCAGAAGGTTTTAATGCTGGAAAGGGAGAAGGGCTTGATGTGCATGTGTGGGACTCTGCATGGATAGGCATAAGTTCAGAGCTGAGCCTTCATCTTCACTAAAACACACAGTGAGCAGGATTTGGGGAGGTCTCACAGTTGTTGACACAGATATCATTAATTTGACACCATTTGCAATATTTTTTCTAGAAAATTTTAATTTACTACAGCTGTGCAATTCATCGTGAGATTTAGTGACATCAGTGTCTTGTGAGAACCTGTTTTGGGCAGCATCTGATGTCTGGACAACTTTGGTGACTTTGCTGCATGTTTTGTTCTTGTCCTTTGAATTTTACAGACTCATCCAGAGACTCTTGCTGTAATTTATATAATTCCTCACAATTTAGGTTGGTTTGGTTTATTCTTATTCTTATTCTTATTCTTATTCTTATTCTTATTCTTATTCTTATTCTTATTCTTATTTATTTGTTGGTTTTCCTTTTCCCTTTTTTCCTTTTGTTTTGTAACTCACCAAAATTACTTTCTGTGGATAAGCCAAGTGAAGAAAACAAATTCTGCCCAGTAACAATCCTCAAATGAGGATCTCTCAGCAAGAAATACATAAAGAATCAGATTGTCATTCAGTTTGGGCTCTCAACTTATTAAAAGAATTAAGGAGAGGCAATTGCTTTTGACTCTTAATGTTTTACAAAGCAAAGTTTTGGGAATCTGTTTTGACCTGAAAAATTTATCTGCAGCAGTACTTTATTTTGAATGTGTCAATTAGTAAATTTGGATTACTCTGTCAATAACCAATAAATAAAATATAGTGAACAAGAAATTAGGGTTAGTCTGAGTAGCACTGGTAAAACATGTTTAAACTGAAATGTTTAATTCTTAAGATGGAACAGCATAGAAATACTTAGCCGGTCTAAAAAGCTATTGTAAATAATCCTGAAGTCTTTGGCTTCAGTGTTTCCATAAAAAACCTGTTAGATGTGATGAAATTATTAAACTGATTAGTTCTAATTAACCTTAGGTATTAGAGGGGAAGATATGTTAGGGACAGAGAAGTCCTAAGTTTACCTCCTGGGTGCTGCTGGGCCTGATTATGTTTCACATACACGATTGTGGTTTTCTGATTTAGGCTTGCAGTGCAAAAAAAAAAAGTCAGCAAAAAAAAAAATCTTATTTTTGTCTGGTGGCTCAAAAAACTTGCACGAACAAGACTTTTATGTGTGTGAAACTGCCAAACTGGAGCCAGGGTCGGAACTCTCAAGGGGCTGGATATTGAGCAAAAGAGAGAAATGAAACAGCTGAGTTACTACACTGAGAGACATATGTGGTGCATTTACACATTTACCAACATTCAAAAGATTTTCTGATATGTAGCTGCTCGCTTGAAAAATTATGTATGTGGTTGTCTGGAGTTGCACCAGAGCTGCAGGACCTATTTTGGCTTCTCAGGCAAATTATACAGAGTTGCAATGGAGTTTATAAATGAGTATTTATCCCTTAGAGAGAAATGTTTTTAGAGGAACTCTGACAGCCTAGTGGGGGAATAACAAGTCCTTTGAAAATTATTTGCATGTATTTGCCCAGGACTGCAAAGCAGTCTCTCTGAAGTAGAGTATTTTTATTATGCTTAGTGTTAAAAAGCCCCAAGAAATTATCTTGAAGCAACAATAATGTTGTTGCACCTAGTAAAGCCAAGAAATTCATGGTTATGGCTGACACTGATCCTAACTGATTGAGCTGAGAGCTCTTAGTCCAATCAACCACTTCCACCTCAATCATCTGAAATCTTTCATTTCAGTGAATAAGGTGTTAATTAAATTAATGAAATTAAATTGATCAGGCATGCTACCCTCACAAATCCTCCTGCATGTCCTCTCCACTCCTGGAGAAGTAAACAGACAGCAAACAATGCTTCCTGATGAAAGACTGTCTTTTTCATGGCAGAAAACATCAATATTTTCTCCAAATTCAGGAGAATGAGATGGATTTAATAGCAGTGTATTGCAGAGATTTTGAGCCTTTATCCTGGAGAGCTCTGCATGGTGGTAGGAAGTAACTAGGACTGCATAACTCTTCTCCCATTTCATTTTCCCAGGTGTATTTATTTGATCAGTGTTTCATATTTAAATATACAGCATGTGTTTTATGTTGAGAGAAAACTGTACTATTAAATGATGGAAGAAGAAAACTGCAGTCAGAAACAAAGGAAACAAATATACTTGAATTATGCTGCAGACAGCATGAAAGAAAATGTCTATAAATACACACAGAAATGAGTCTGTCTAAAAAGTGTGTTGTGGGTTGATGAAAACATCACTGACACCAAAGGGAATTGCTCACACTGGCTGTGGGTGAACACTGGAATACAGGTACCACCAGCACCAGCTCCAGTTGGTAATTTCCATCCCCATCCCTCCTGCTGTCCCCTGCTGCAGCAGAACTCTCCAGCCTGGTTTGGAATCTCACCGAGATCTCTTTTTTAACAAACAGGGGAGGCTCTGGAGCACCTTCAGCAGAGTCCAATGCTCTGATTCCTGGAAATGTCTCCCCTGGATTGTACCAGGGGCATTTGGCCAACACCAGGGTTTACCCTCCTGGGAAGTGCTCCCAAGTGGAGCAAATGAGGCTTCCACCTTTCTGTGCCTCCATCCTCTCTCCCTGTCCCCTCCTCCTCCACTGACTTTTCTCTGGGGGTCAAGATGACACAGGAACCTTCTCTAATCTTGCTCCATCTCGTTCCAAATGGACAGTTGTGTGTTGTTTCTGTATTCTTCCTATCTATCCTTGCTCCTTTTCTTTCAAGTTGCTCTATTTGTTGCTATCACATGGGTTTTTTTCCCATAAATATTCTCTTTCAGCTCTTGATTCCTCTTTTTGTTACCAGAGTCATCCATTCTGCCCCTTCTCACAGTAATCTCATGACCTTCAGGTAATATACAGTACTAAAATAGGTGAAGTCCTTTCTCTTTCCCCAGCCAGTACCCAGTTTCCAGCCCTGCTAATGGTGTGTGCCCAGGGCCAAGTTAAGATGAGTTCCACAGAAAAGATATTCCTTTCTCTTTGGAAATTTAAGATGGAGACTGAGAGCCAAGGGTGCAATACTTTGAGAATAACTCTTCATGTGACAAATCCAGTTTGACTGTGAGGAGCACAGAGTAACCTTCTCGTATTTTGTCAGATACTCAAAAGTATTCTGAAAGGGTGGAAATTATGCTTCTATAATCAAAGTCTTAAAATACAAGCAGCTCACTTTTTTCTTCTATTTTTTCTTCACTTTGTCCATCAAAGGTACAAATAAATAAAAACTGATTTAATGACTGAGTGGTGTGACTCTGCTTCTTGCTTTTAATACAATTGAAATTAAACCTCAGAAACAAGTTAAAAGAGAAAGGTGTGAGGCTCACCATCTCTACAAACACCAAAGCTCCCCTGAGGATGGAATTTTTGCCATGTGAAAAATCTTGGAATTTCAAAACTCAAACACATCATTGGAACACCAGTCATGTCACTGCAAACTTCCACCCAGGTGTGTGGTCATACCTGCTTTTGACCAAACTTTGTCCCCTAAGTCATTTTCTTTCTCCAGGAAATAAAACTTTTTGCTTTATACTACTAGAGGATCGGGTACTCATATATTTACCATTTTTACCATCTGTTTTGACATTTTTAATAATCCAGAAGTCTAGATCTCTTCAAGGGAAAACTTCATTTAAAAATCTGACAACAGCTGTAAATGTTTTGGGTTGGGTTTTTTACCTGACTAGAAGTGTATGGATTTTTTAAAGTCCAAAAATGTATTTTGCCATTTTAGATAAAATTCCAGCTGTTGAAATGAAACAAGACAGTGAAGGCTCCATTGTTTGGCTGTCTCACCCATCAAAAAGTGATGAGAAGTCCTATCATGACAGCTCCAAGTGGAAGATGTATCCACGTGTCACAATTGGTGATGTGTTAGTAAATACCATATTCATGCTCTTTTTAATTTCCTAAGAATGTCCAAGAGGAAATGATGGAAATGATGTTTAGTCCTGAACTTAGCTTCACATTGTGGAAGAATAAAAATTAAAACTCACCTAAACATAGAGGAAATGCAGCCAATCACAGCTGAAGGGTTAGTAAAAAGTGTTAAAAATATTATATGAAAGTTCTAATTACACACAAAAATTATAAAATGCCCAGTAATTACAGTATATTGATTCCATTTTTTTCTTGAAATGCTAAAACTATTTCAACACACACAGAATCAATAAACATAATTAAAATATGAGCTCATCAAAACAGTAATTAAATGTACTTAACAGCTTTTGTGGCTTTTCTCCATATGGTTACTGTGGGAGTGTGAATCTGGCTTGCTAGATAAATGTAACAAAATAAAGTGAAAGCCTGGGAACAGATTACTGTGGTATCATAAGCAAATACAATAAAGTCTATCTATATAATAAATTCCAATAAATCAAAAAGTTGACAAAGGAAGCAGTGTTTACAGTTATTAGAGAGAAATTCTGGAGATTTGTGGGATTAACACTATCATGGACTTAATATAGAAGCCAAATCAATTTTTTTTTTTTTTCCCATCATTAAAGCTATCCTACCAGAAGACTTTCTGCTCAAGGGAAGGTGTCTGGAAACTTTTTGGGGTCTCTGGTGTTGGTGACAAATCTCTTGACAGCTGTCATTCAGAGGGCAGTTCAGCTCCAGGACCTAATGCAGCTGCTTGGAGCTGCCCTGTGGAGCAGCAAATCTCTCTCCAGAGATTAGATAAAGCAGCATGACTGCCAAGCAGAAAGGAAATCAGGTGCTTAAAGCAGAGTGTGTGGATGCTTCTCCAGCCTTCTCCCTTCCTCCTCCCTGGGCACACGTGCAGTGTTATAAATAATACAGAAAAATCAGTGGGCAGTGCTTTGGCAAGGAAATGTGGCACAGCTCTAAAGTGGATTCCTTCAGAAAACACCACGGGCACCTGTGGGCTGGGCAGCTCCTCCTCCTGCCTTTACTGGAGTCCTCACAGCTCTCCCGAACACGTCCTTGGAGATTCTTGGGGTGTTTGGCATTTCAATGCCATTTTTGCATCATGCCATGACAGGCACCTGGAGATCATGTGCAATGTGTGTATCTGCTGTGCTCTGTGGATTACAAAAACAGAGGTAATAAGGGAAGCCTTACCACCAAGGTAGACATTGTGTAGCCAAAAAATAAATAAAAATATTAAAAATATGTGGTGACACGCCATCACTGCAAATTAAAAAAAGTGGCATAGATGTATGTTTCTAGAGCCCAATGCACAAGCAGTATTGATGACACTGGCTGTGTAAATAAAATTATTGCTGCCTCCTGTTTTCCCCAGCCACCTCTTGGCCTGACAACACAAGTACATTTCACACTGTGATGCATTGCAGAGATAGTTACAATTTCCTCAGCAGCTTGTGGCCACCAGCAGACCTCACAGCTTAGTGTTTTAAAAATGGGAACATTCATTTTAAAAGCTTTGTTTAAATCCACTCCCAAATCCCTAAAGCCAAATAAACTCAGAGAAAGGGGTAAGACATGCATTACAATTCCTTACACACTTTTCCAGAAGCAATCACTGGTGCTTTTCCTCAGGCCTCACAATACAAAGTGTGTCGTTCTGTGCCACTACACTGGCTGAGAAAAAAAACTGCTTTAGGTTGGAGAAGCAGAGCAAAAAGGTTAATAACTCCTTTAAGTCAGGAGCTCCTGTAGGAAATAGGAAGATTTGGTAGCTAAATAGGTGTTGTTAAGGAAGGAATCCTATTTCAGTTGTACATTCCCTGTCTGTACCTTCCCTTCCTCCTGGAGCAAGGCACAGGGAACAGGGGCAGGTGGCACAGCAGATTTCTGTCCCCACCCCATCATTAAGCGTCAGCACACCTCAGGAAGGCAGGAGGATATGACTTCTTGGATATTTGCTGCCATCAGTCCCCTCTCACTGACAAGATTTCTTTCTGCCTTTGTCATTCTTTACAGATGTTTAAAAAAATCTTTTTCTTTCAATGACTCATTTTTTTTTTCCTTTGCTCTTGAGAGCAAGTAATCTGTCTATAAATAAGACATGGGCCTTAACTCCTGAAATTCCAGTGTCACTTTTTAAAGCTTTGTACAGGACTCAAGTTGTGGAAATAGAATTAGCGGTATTCTCTAATAAGAGAATTGCATTGTATTTAATTCATTTTTTTATCACATAAGCTAATGAAAAGGTCACCTTTTTTCCCAACTAAAGCTAGTTGCTCTAAAGTTGAAGACAGAAATGTAGAGCTCTCACAACACAGGTATTTACAAAAATTATAAATCTTTCAAAATCCTGTTTTCAAAATAAAGCACTAAGTTTCTTGACTACAGTTTTAAAATTAGTCAACACACATCTGCCTTTAGCCAGCTTCAGAATATTTGAGTTTCTGCTTTTACACTTAGAAAATGAGGTACAATAATATGTTACTGGCCCTTCATACAAATTGTTTCCTGATTTTAACTGGATGTACCATCCTATTGCCTCTTCAGGATGGTGCTACAAATTTATTGGACTCTGCATCCAGTTTCCACATCTTGTATTATGTTGCCAAGTAGGAGACAAAATGTCTAGTAATTAAGGCTGCTTTTAAAGTTTAAGATGGCCTTTTAAAAGGCCAAGATTGAAATGGAAGATTGAAGACAAAAATATCTTTTAAGAAAATGATTAAGAGAAAATGAAAATAAAAGGTTTATTTTAGACTTGGCCTGAATATTGAGTTACAACGGATTTAAAATATTCAGCAGGCAATAATAGCTAGGAAACAAATATCTGGCAAATTAGGCACTGCAATCCCTAGCAGGGAGCTTCATCACCCTTAGAAATAAGTTTTGCAGGCACATAGATTTTTCTATGACAATATATATGTCTTATATCCAGCTGGCTGAGTTGTGACCAAAATAAAATCAGTTTGGTGGCCTTGGCTGTCTGAGGGTCTATGAGCAAGTAGTGAGTTTCAATGTAGGAACTGAAAGTTAAATAAAAAGAAAAAACACACCAAAAAACTGCATCATGAGAGGGACACAGGAAGATATGGTCAATCTGCAGCCTTTAGCCATTCATAATTCTGTTTAATTTTGCATAGTCCACAGTGAGCTGGACTGTGGATGATGCTTCATTTGCAGAAGATGCAGATGTTGTGCCCACAGTGTGTTAGACTGAATTATGTCAGGTTCTAGAAGTTTTAATTTAGGTATCTCATGGTGCCATTTTCCTTTGCAAGGCAATTTCTTTGGTATGGCTACACCTCTCATATTGCTGTGTGGTTTTATCCCTGCTGCATCCTCTTGGCAGTTGAGAATGACACATAAGGGGCTGCCAAACCCCTGCTTTTATAAAGGTTGGAGGCACATCTCTTATCAGTAATTTTTAGCAAGAAACTGAAGTCAAATATTTAGATACTGTAATACTGCAATGATTTGTTTGGTTAAAATTGCTAAAATTAACCTTCTGATGTTCCTTAATTAAGAGGTTATATGCCTTTTCATTAAATGAGTTTAAAAAATATTACAAGTTGTTATTAATTATTTGAAAAAGGGTAAAGGTCAGCTTTGGTGTCTTTCACATAGAACAGTAGGGCCTGACTTCTGTCTGTCAGTAGTACTGGTGACCAGCATAAATCTTGAAGCAAAAGGTTTAAATATAGATTAATTTTGTGCTCAGTTTTTACTGAAGATGGAAGTGATGGAGAATAGTAACTAACACTGGGACAGGAAAGATAGAGTGGTCAAAAAATCCAGTGACTTTTTCTGGAAGTGAATGAAAGTTTTTATGGTACACTTCTAGCTTGTTATTTTTTGACAGGCTGAAGACAACCTGCCAAGCACAATGCCTTGTAGTAAAATATGTATTCTGTGTTTTTTGAAACAATGAATTGTTTTATTTTCTCAGAAAGACTGAAATCTGACTCTTCTTCTTTCTGGTAAAAAGCTCCCTATTTTAGAGGGGGAAAATAGTAACATATCAGTAGACCTCTAACATTTGCAAAAAGTATAGTGAGTGTATGTATTACATTAATGTCTTATGAACCTGAGCACAGGTGTAGCTCTAAACAGGCCCAAGTTTTGAACCTGAACTCTTGCAGCAGAACCTGCTCTCCCCAAATTCTGCACAAACATGTGCTCTTCCATGCATGGCTGGTCCCATTGGCGTCAAAGACACTACTCATGGGAGTAAAGTTACTCATGCATTTAAGTGCTCACTGGATTCCAGCCAAAATCTTAATCTTTTCCATTTAATACCCTTTTCCTAAACTGATAACAGTCTTCAAGTTTTCAGTATCATGTGCAGCAGTTTAAATAATGTAGAACCAAAGAAAAAAAGTGAAATAACAGTATTGTAACTTAAGGAGTATCATGAGATAAACAGCATAACACAGGCACAGTTTTAATAGGAGTGAGCAGTTATCTCCAAGGCAGCCATATGTCCCTGCTCTGAAGGCAATTCATGTCTCTCAAGGTCTGAAAAAGGCAGCCTGGGAGGAGGGGCAGCTTTGAAAAGGTAGGTACAAAATGTCAGTGCAAAACAAAGTGTAAAAGAGCATATTTTATCTGAATGGCAGAACTCGAACTAAACTTGTGCTGCTCTTGAAGCTCAGTACAACAGGCAAAAAAAATTCACAGAAAGTGTACAGAACTTTGGCAGCAAAACCAGAAATTTGATTTTGACTGCTGGGAGTTTTTTAAATTATTTTGATTTTCCATCAATGTTGGGGTTTCCAACCTATTCCAATTCTTGCCCTATTATCTTATGATCTTACCATTCTTTTTATTGTAGATGAGCTCTGAATGACTCTGCTAACCTCCATTAGAGGCATTTCATTCTTTCTCCCATTATGTCCTAAAACCAACACTGCTTGTGCAAGAGGATATTCCATTTTCTTGAAGGTGTTTGGTTGGGTATCAGTATTTATGTAAACATTGTTCACATGCATGTAAGAGTAGACAAAGAGTAGAGTAGGTTTGTATGGCTTTTACTTCTTTTGTCTTGACTTCATGAGAAGAGATGTGGAAGAGCTGCTCTCTGTGGAATAGGCAAGATTTGGCTGGGAGTTACAAAATTTCCCTGGCCTTAAAGATTGGAGTATTTTTATCCTGCTGCAACCTTAAAGATTGGAGTGGTTTTATCCTGCAGTTTCCAAGGGTCTTTGAATCACACCGAACTTCTTCTACTTCCGTCCTTACAGACAAAGACCTCGAATTTTGCTGGATATTTTTCTTTGAGAGGAGTCTGGAGAAGGAGGGATTTGATGGCTTAGAGAAATCTACCCCCAGTAACAGTCAGAGATGGAGTTTCATAAGGATTGATGGCTTTTTGCCCAGAAATACTTCACTGATGTAGCCCAGACTGGGACTTTTCCCAAAGGAAAAAGAGCAGGAGCAAACAGAGGGGGAGGAGACAGAGAAGAAAAGAGGGGTGCAATCTAGTCCTCTTTATATTTTTTCTTGAGAATCAAATTGCTTTTCCCTGGGTTTTTCTCAAGGAGGAAAGGGGAAAAGTAAGAAATGAGAGTAAGATGCTGGCTGAAATCATTATAATAAAAGTTTTGTTATTTTATCATCATTAATTATCTACCTCAACAATAATGATACATCTTTGGGTGGAAAGAACTTGAGTATATGTTTTGAACTTGTGAGCTGTATGAAAATATGTAGGTTTATAAAGTACAAAATTGATATATCACCTTTTAAAAACATATTTGTGTTATTGTGCTTCAGAATTTTCAAGTAGGTTACTTTTGTGCAGTCCCATCCTAAAGTATAATTTTTGAGAATATTTGTCTGAGGAACTTCTCTCTGAACAAACCTGAAACTACTGAAGTCTGAGGATAGGTAATGCAAGGGAGGAAAATATGGTTAAAAGGGATCATGCAGATGAGAATTTTCCTTATCCTGGTGAAAAACATGAATGAAAATCTCAGCAAAATAGGTGTGGTGAAAATAGTCTCTGGGGGTAAATTCTGCCATATAAATGTGCCATGTTACTGCACAAGCCAAAGTGAATTTTAGTCAACAATATCTCTGCTAGATTTGGTATCAGACCTACCTGTGTAAGAGAGAAGAGTGCTGAGATCATATGATATCCCAAAGGTGTTAGAAAATTGGTATAAATACAGGAATTCAACACCAGAAATAAGATACTGACCTAATCAGTGAAATGAGCATCAAAATCAGTCTTCATGCTAAAGCTTTAAGAGTCTGGCATATCACACAGAGCATGAATATCTTCAGGAATACGCCAGGAGCTAATTGATTTAAGAAATCTGGCTGTATATAGAGACCATTACTCATAGATATCACGTTTTTCTGCCACACAAATTATCCTCAGTGCTCATGGTGTCTGCTCAAAGAAAAGTTTATTTTCATTCAGTCTTTTCTTTCCCCCTGACCTCAAAGGAATAATTAACCAAGTATTAGCATGTTTCTAAAATATGACTGAATTCATCTTCTCAAGAAAGTGTACTGAAGAATGTACCCTATTATTAGAAATGACAGGATGTATACAGGGCCATATGTTTTCAAAGGGTTTTCTGTCACTGTTAATCAAAATGTTGGAGAACTTATGAACATACTGAGCAGCACGTCAACCACATGGACAATGTCTCCCCTTTAATAGTGAGAATTTGAATTAATAATAAACACTGGAGAATAACCTAAAATGTGACAGAAACAATAATATTAAGACCAGCAAAGGCGTAATGTGGCATCAGCCTGAAGACTCCTGAGTATTTCTTAAAAAAGTTATTGTATGTTAAATCCTGGTCATGGAACTACATTCATTAATTTTTCTTAGTTTAGCTTGGAAAGGTAACTCCAAAGATGGAGTTTGTTTTATGGGGGTTTGTAGAGGACAGACTTTAGCTCTTGGAGCATGCTGTAACATGCATCAGCATCACTTGCTTGTCTGACTGTAGATGGAGATTCCTTATTGCATGCTATTTGTTACTGAAAAGGCACCCGAACATTTGTTTGGTGACACACACGTACACAAATCATTTCATGGGCTACACAAACAGCTGCAGGGGAAAAAAGAATAGTCTAAGTTTGCTAACCTTGGAAAATGGATTGATACTATATTATTTTGAATAAACTTCCAAGGGTTCAACTTGACAAAATTACTTGCTTTTAAACATGATGAACTCTCTGAACTAAATGTTGAAAAATCTGCTTGGGAGAAAATTAATGTTTCAAGTGCCATTATCTGCTCCTACATCTCTGACAGGAGTATATGAGAGATGAATCTATCAAAAATGAAAAAAGTATATAGTTACTAGGTAAACTAAGAAGTCTCACCTTGCAGTTAACTGTGAGGCCACAATCACATACATTATTCCAACTGACTGACTGGCAGTCATTTCAACTGACTTTGAAAGTCAAGACTTTGACTGAAGGCAGGTCTGTAGCCGGAGCTGAGTCAGGAGCAGGACAGGGCTTCATTCCCTGCTCTGGTTGTTGGGAATTCTCCCTCCATTCTCTGGGAATACCTGCTCCTTGGCATTTCTCAGAGCTGCTGGGAGCCACTGAACACAGTGCAACAAACACAGGAATTCACTGCTTCACCAGGAGACACCAGGAGGGTCTGAGTGTGTTACTCCACCACCTCCAGACTCCCAGCCTTGGCCTGTGGCCTCCCCCAGTCTGCCTCCAGAGGCTGCACCTCTGCCTCAGCTGGGGACAGGATCTCAGTCCCTCTCAACTGGTAAGGTTTTATTTTCACAGACATCAGTCCTGGTTTATTTTCCCCTCAGTTAAATGCAAAGTTCCATTTAGATCTTTGACTACTCACCCTGTGACATAAAGCCTTGAGCTGCTGATAACACAGCTTGCCAGTGTGAAAACCTGAATCCTCTAGCAGAGAGAGGGAGCAGAGGAAATGCAACTTTAAGTTTTAGAAGCCTTAAATTGAGATATCCTTATTATATAGCGGTGGGTTTTATTTGTAACTACCCATCTACTCCACTGGTGTGAGGCCCCTCCTGCAGTGCTGTGTCCTGTCTGCAGCCTCTGGAGGATGTGGATCTGTTGGAGCCAGACCAGAGGAGATCACACAGCTGATCAGAAGGCTGGAATACCCCTGCTATGAGACAGGCTGAGAGAGCTGGAGTTGGTCAGTCTGGAGAAGAGAAGGCTCCAGGGAGACCCTATAGCACCTTGCAGTGCCTAAATGGGCTCCAAGAGAGGTGGAGTGGAGTTTCAGAGGAGCTTCTCCCTTTTGTCAAGGGCATGGAGGGATAGGACAAGGAGGAAAGGCTTCAAACTGACAGAGGGCAGGGTTAGGTTAGGTATTAGAACAAAATTCTTTGCTCTGAGGTTGGAAAACCACTGGCACAGTTTGTCCAGAGAAGTTGTGGAAGTGTTCAAGGGCAGATTTGAGAAACCTGGCCTAGGGGAAGATGTCTGCCCATGACTGGAGGATTTGGACTAGATGATCTTTAGGATCTCTTCTAATCCAAAACATTCTGTGATTCTATGACCTGCATCACTTTCCAGCTTAGGACTACTTTAGTCAAACATTTCTTTCCATTTCCTCTTTGAGTCCATTCCTGCTTTCCACATCCCTTTTCCTGAGGCTGATTGAAAAGTATATTATTATTGATAGCACCTTCTGACTGGTGGATATTCTTGCACCTGCTCTTAGCTTTGTTTTTGGAGTAACCACAGAGGAGCCTGTGACAAGGAGCACAGTTCAGCTGTCCTTTTCTCTCTGCTGTTCCATCAGCTCCTGTAATGTTGTGCCAGTATTTTGCTACTCAATAGCCTGTGACTCTCCTGCAGATCTCAGAAGAGTTTCTCCTGCACCTATTAAGGAGTGTCCTTCTGCAATTTATTGTTAGAAAATATGTATCAGCTTTATTTTTTTTCCCCAGTTTCAGATGAAGTTTAAGTACCAGGACCCCTGCACATAATGTGCCACAAGCCTGTGTTTCACCATGAAATCTCCACTGCCAACCAGGAAGGTGTGGAGGAAATCCTGACTCTGCCTGACCTGCTGAGGACAACATGGTGCAGGGTCTAACTGCTGTAGGAACTTTGATTTTGAATTTCATTCACAGGACAATCTTTCACCACACCCTAATCCACCACCTGCCCAGCTCTTGGGAGCCTCCTGCAGCAACACTGTTCTTGCGGTCAAATATTTTAGCTCCCCAGGCCATTTTTGTTCCTAGCTTCTCCTTTTTCCTTACACAGTGATCTTCAACAAAACACCCCAAACTGCAACCTCTCTTTCTGGACGAGCAACATTTTTCTCCTTTGCATGTTTCATTTTTTTCAGACAATCATATAATCATATAATTTTTAAGGTTAGAAGGGTCCTTGAAAGGGGATCTAGTCCAACCACCATAGGCAGGGAGATCTTCCACTAGACCAGGTTACTGAGAGCTCCATCCAACCTGACCTTCAACACTTGCAGGGATGGGGCATCCACCACCTCTGGAGACAAACTGTGCCAGTGCTCTATTACCCACATTGCTTCTATACCGAAGTTTTAATTGGCAGGCGCAAAATTCAGAGGACTTCGTTACATTTTAGGAGACACTTGTCTGGTTCTTTTTCTCATGCTGGGCAGCAGGCACAGGCAGCAGCACCACCTGAACACTCCTGAGGCCAGGCCAACATCCCTGCTTGGTACAAACCTTCAGCTGCTCTCCCCAGGCTGCACCAGTTACGGTGGAGATTCTGCAGAGCCTATGAATCTTCACGGATGCCTGTTCTCTGGTGAGTCCCATGAGCCCTCACATATTTGAAATACTTTACTTCTGCCACACAAACTACAAGAAAGAGTCCCAAAACTGGCATGTAGCTCCCAGCAGCCTTCTGTTAAGCAGATGTTCAGCTGTAGGAGTGTTGTGTGAGGCATTGTGCTGATATTGAAACTGATTCCTCTTGCCTGCAAATCACAAGAGGAGGTGTTAAAACTTAAATAAATAAATAAAATATAAGCACTGGCTGAAAGGGAGAAGGGGTGGAGGAAGGAAAGATTCTTGCTAAAACTTCCAGGCACCCTGGCAATTAGTCTCACAATGGCATAATCCTGATGAGCTTTCACATCTGCTGCTACATTTGGTACATAGTGTTTGTTAGAATTTTACTCCATCTGCTTCTATACAACCTCCATCAGCTGAAGGAGGATATGGTTACTCCAGTCGGTAAATGTTGATGATCTCTGTTGTTTGTGGTAGGTATCTGTTACATTAACTGTTACTTTTCCTCCTCACACTTGGAAATAATGCCTCTTCCCTCACCAGAATCCAGGCATTTGCCAATAATAATAAAATGACTGTTCTTTATGAAGAGGTTGACACCAGCACGACTCGCAAGTTCTGTGAAATATGTTGGTTAGTCTGAATGGAATAAACAAAGTCTTTCCTATTTATGGTATTCAAATCTTTAAATGCATTAACTTCTAGGGTTTACAGATCAACTATCCCCCGTTAGAAGGGATATCTCTGTTTTTTAGACAAAATCTATTCTTCCTAAAGGAAGTCATGTGCCTTCATTTTCCTTAGAGACATTTAGTTACAGATTTAGGTGGATAAATATATTTGACGTTCTTTGCCTTTCCATTTCCCTTTTGCCAGCAATCTCAAACAGACTATGAAAAAGAGAATTAATTCATTATCCCAAGATATTCATGATGTTCTCTAAGCTTCTGATTCTTGGACTGCAGGTCATTAGCCGTCATTAATTTTTAAAGCTATGGATGATATCCTCCAAAGCAGAGACTACATGAAATAAACAGATCTATTCCTGTGGTACTGGGATAAAGTTTGGGAAGAGGTAAGTGTACAGTAAAACAGAATTTAGGCTGTGTAGAAGTGTTTGACACAGAGAGAGGCAGTGCTCCCCTCTAGGCAGCTGCTTTGCTGCAAGGCAGAACACGCCGTGAGAGGTACCTTTGCTGCTCTAAGGGCAGACAATGTGTCCTCCTGCATCCTTCTACTTCTGCATCCAAGTGATTGATACCTTTTACTCAGCTTTTGCCCAGTCTCATCATAGTCAGAAAGAGCCTAAATCTGTCTGCAAGAGATCTTGTCTGAAGCACTTTTTGCCACATTTGAGCATAGAACATTTCGTGGTTTTCCTTTTTCCTTTCTAAAAAATACACATACCCCTCCACCTTTAAGAGTTAAACACACCTGTACTGCCCCAAAAGTGACTTTCCTTTTGATGTTTCCACATGAGGATTAGCCCATATTAATATGTAGTGTTGCTAACCTGAGGAAAGATAGGAAAGCTGAGGATTGTTTGAATGCTGACTAGGGTATCTGTGTTAGCAGTCAAACCGTATGTCCTCCTAAAAGTGTGATGTTGATTGTGACCTCAGAAGAAATCAAGCCTGCTTATGGCAAATATATGGAATTGATTAAATGAATAAATAACCCTATTATTTAGTTTTGCATAAAAATATGTGGGACCCAGGTCAAAGATAATCCCTAATTTTTCTATGCATAATAGATTCCAAAGTGTAAACATTTCCAGTAGTATGAACCAGACTGGATGCTTTAAGTCAACAGTCAAAGGTGCGAGTGTAAACTCAGAAATATTGATAATGTTTGTGAATAACTTCAGACTAAATTATGCTGGAGTTCCCCAGCTGATATGAGTTCTTCTGTTGTTTTAATACTCCAGTGTCTGGTATTTGTAAGAGTTCAAAGACTGACCACAATTTCTCTGATATTTGGCACCTCTGCTTCATTTTACCACCTGTTTCTGTGTCAGAATAGCCTAATTTATTGAGGAACTGCAGCAATATTTCCTTCAGCCCCTACCGAGATACTCTGTATTTTGTGAACATGATCCTTTCTGTCCTTGATTTTCTTTAGATTTTGGCTTTGGTAGTACTGGACCACAATCATTAGATTCTGCAGATCTGATTTTCCTGCTCTGTACAACTCTGTGCTGGGCAATGTGTGCTGAGAAGGGTCCTGCTCCCAAGGGCTCACAGTGAGGGACTAATGGGAAACAGGAGCACAGGAGGTGAACGCATCTTCCTAAAAATAGCAGTATAAATGACTGTCTTGTCTGAAAACAAAGGCTAGGCATAGCGACACGCTGCCTGTTGTGGGTTGCTCATATTTTCCTCCACATGCAACAGGCTGAATTATGAATAAACCATGAAACTTTGATTTTTGTATCAAGCCACTAAGAGATCTTCAGTCAAATTCCCCACTTCTTGTGTTAATCATGGACACAATAGGTGCAAGACTAGCAGAGCACCTACAAATTACCCTGCTTGGAAGAATTTTGTCTTCCTTGGCAGACCCCACTGTGCTCTGCTGCCTCTGAGACACAAACCCAGGCGTCCCATCTGCTTCCTGTCTGTGCGCTGATCTCCAGCCCCACCCTCGCACTGCAACACTGTGTTTGATAAAGTTCAGGTTTGGATCCCAGGGAACAAAGCAGCTCCTCACAGTTGGATCTTTAATCTGCTGCATGCACAGCAGGGGAGGGCCGTGCATCTGGTGCTGCACAGCGAGCAGAGCTGACCATGATCCTGCTCACAGCCTCGCAGTTCAGGGTGTGCAGAATGAAACCCAGCCTGGCTGGGTGATGGGAGGCTTCCAAAATCCACCAAAGCCACTGGGAGCCTTCCCATTGGCTTTGGCTGTTTTTTAGATTAGCCAAATTCTCCACTTCTTCCATGATGTACAGGACTATCTCTGACCATCAAGGCAGAATACAGGAGAGGACAGAAGTCTTTCCTATCACCACGTACCATGAAAATCACCATGAAAATAGAAGTAACTCCAAATAATAAACAGAAAACTATGGAAGTTATGCCTGAGTGAGAACTGTTTAGGAGCAGTTTCACTCCCATTAAATTTAGATTTAGGAAGTGACAAGAGATTAATGCATCCTAAACATTTGTCATAGCAAGTGATAGAAATGATGTTCAAGAATTTGAATTGACTAATGCATAGCTAATATGGTTATTTAACCGTTCAAGTTCAGTGTTTAAATGTGATATCATTTTTGTTTCAATCCAGCCCAATTTCAGGCAAAAATTTTTTAACTCTAATTTAACACATCCAAATATAATAATTACTTCCTGTAGACATTTGGATCATTTTAATTTACACAATTCTCCAACTAGCATAGTTCTCCTGCATTTTGCAAGTACCCATGGTTAGCTTTTTGCAGCACCTCCTAGCAAATAATGGTATGGTGTTTGGTCTGAAAAATTATGTGATTGGAATTATGTATTTAAAGTTCCCCAAAACGTGTGCTGTGGGCTNTTACCAGTTCAGTGCAGAGGAGAGTTTCATTGAGGGAGCCTGTTATTTGGAGGTGTCTGTTCAAAAAAATAAAAAAAAGGAAAAAAAAAGAAAAAAAAAAATAAAAGAAAAAAAAAGAATCCCGGATAAAGCTGAGAAACTGTTTTTGCTATCAGCAAAAATAAGCACTGCTTTGATATATTAACTCAGCCACTCCTCCACCAAAGATAGAATGTATATTTACAAGCTATCTACATAAATACAATTTGTGTGTATGAAGTACAAGTCAATGTATTTGTGAGGTGGATCAGATCCAAAACCCACTGAAGGTAATGAGAGAATACACTGCACTGTATTTTATGCACACAGCTATGTAAATAAGGGCTGTGTAGGTGTGCAGGTGTGGAATGTATGCAGGAGCATCTGTCCTGCCTGTGCCCACATACACAGCTTCACCGTATTTCACATTTTTGTATGCATAGGGTTTGTACACAGGGCTGGCATGATGTCATTGCAGGATATTTAAGCTTTGTTTGAATTTAACCTGCTGCCTGATGCATTTAGATCCTGTTTTCCATGATGCCTGGTGCAGGGAAGGAAATGTGGAAGTTTTGGGTTTAGTGTTAGGCGATTCCTGCTCTGATGGGGAGAGGGGATAGGTGATTCCAAGTGGGACTACTTAAAGTCCCCCAGGGAAGGGGACAGGGCAGGAAGTCACTGCTTTGTTTGTTTTCCTCTTTCACAAGTCAACAGGTCTCAAAGAATCACATCACTTTGAAGCCTGGTCATGAAAAACAGCAGAAAACAACTCAGGCTCCTCAGAGAGCACCTGGCTGTGGAACAAACTGCAGCCTTTCTATCACCCTGAGGAGACCACAAAAAGCCCAGAAAGTGACCTCTTCAGGAAGGATTTGCATTGGCTTCTCCTTTCCCCCATAGCACTTACACTCTATACATGCTGTTGTTCCCTGGCCTGTGTCATCATTCCCAGCTTCCAGCCTCGTGTTTCAGCTCTGTAAAGGCTTTCCTGGGAAGGCAGCACACAGAGATGGTGGGAGCTTGCAACAACTTGGTTGTTTTGTGATAATTCCCCACGTGGACACTTCCTGTGCATGTTAAAGGACCTCCTGCAGGCAGCAGTTGTGAAGCTGGGTATGATGCCTTGCATGTCATTGAGCACTCCTTCCTGGACACGAGGCAAGCTCTCAGTAACACAGAATTTTTGATTCTTTCTTTCTTGGTTTTGGGGTTTTTTAAGCAGAAAGCCCAGAAACAGGGATACAGATGCATTTCTTTATCACCAGTGAGAGTCACCACTTGAAGTGAATTTTCCTGCCCAGTTCAATGGCATACATGGGAATAACCTGGGAATTACCTGGGAGCTGAACACACATAACTCATCTATTACTCTGTGCTTCAATAAATGTATTTTAAATGCAGCTCAGTAAATGGGTCAGAAGGACTCCTTAAATCACCTGAGTCTGGAAACTTCTGTTGCTTTCAGTTACTTACTTTTTTGGTAGCAATTGTTGAGAGATAAATTAATGTCAGACATAATAGCTTATGATGCAAAGAGACAGTTCCTCCAAATAAATTTTTTGAGGCAGTGAGAAGTCAGTTTTATTAACAGGTTTTTCTAGGTGGGATGATGCAATATCCAGTGTGAGATCCTAAAACACCATTGATTGCTCTTCTTTGTGTTGTCCTGCGTATAAATCACCAATGCTCCAAACACAACACTTTAGAAGTTAAGAATAGTCCTAATCAGTAATTTACCATGTTATTGATAGTTTTTGTAATGCAGACTTAATCCTTTGAAGTAATGTATATAAGCCATTTGAACAACCCATATAAAACCCTGTCTAATAATCAGTCTGCACAGAAAATAAAAACCCACTGCTGTAACCTTCAGGTCCTTTTGTCAGGTGCCAAATATCTCTTCTTAGAGAGCACTGGAATTTCTGGAGATGATGAATGTGAGCAAAAAGCCCCCCAGAACTCCTGATGAGCACCTTGAGCCCCACTGAATACCGAGTTTTTTGTGGCATTTTACCCCTTGCCACAGAGAAGGATGAATATCCACACTAGCCCTTAGGGATAGCAAAGGTGTGTGTTTGCTGCAAGGTGAATGAGATCTCAGTGTAGCATTTGGGGTTCTCTCTGTGCAGGTGTGAAGGGTTGGCATTGGTAGCAAGGGAGGTGTAATTTATTTGACTCAGCTCCCCTTGTAGCAGCGGGTAGGAGATGGAGGCAGCAGACATCGCTGCCTCAGAGCTGCACTCTCTTCAGTATGCAATTATACCATCCCTAAAGGTAAATAGAAGGTTTGTCTGTGAGAAATATTCCTGTAAAATATTTTGCAGCTGAAAAGATAACACTATTCACTGCTTCTTACTTGGCTGTACAATTTTAATTATGTCGGGGAATCTCTCCTATTTTATATTCCATATATATTTATGGAATAAGCTGTTGGCAAATAGAACATTATTTCAAATAATTTAATGTATTTATTAAAAGAGATTACAAATCTATCCAGGCTATAGTCATTGCACTTAGGGCAACCATTATGGCTATATTATTGTTCCATCTATTTCAAAATATCTTTGACAAGGACTGCTCCTCCATGAACAGTGTAAGAAAGGGAATTTCTGCCTGGTGATTTGCCCTCTTCTGTGGCAGAGGACTTTTCTGTTTCCTTTTTTTCCCCATATTCAGAATATGGTCACAGCAGGAGAGGAAGAGCCTGATACACTCTGGCTTAGTGATTTTATTTATGGAACTCTGTGCTAGCCCACAGCAGAGCAGAGAACACAGGAATAGCCCCAGAGATGAAGTCACTGAGAAGCTGCAGAGCTGCTGAGGGACATGGGGGTCCCTGTGTATCCCTCAGGGTCTGATGGAGGAATCCAAGAATGCCAAAAAGGCAGAGCAGTGTTCAGTGAACTGTAAGTGAACCCTGCATCTTCAAAGTCCAAAGGATTAATGTGAGAAGTGCCTGGCGTGTCTCTAGAGCATCTCCCAAAGCATCCCATACAATTGCTGCCAATGGCTGAGGTATCATTTGCTGTTTAACCAGTATTTAGGTCTTTCTGGTGGTTTTTTTTTTTTTAGCTTTCACATGGAATGATCCAATAAATAACCATATGTACTGTATTTATTCTCATGCAGTAGACTCTGGTTGATAAGCTTCTCAATGGATACATGCCTGAAGAAAAACATGGGTTAAGGAAATTCTAGTGTGTGAGACCACCAACACATCCCACTGTTGTACACACCTGTGTGTCACACTCCAGAGTCACTCCAGAGTCACCACAGCCCTTCCAGGACCCTTTGTTCTCTCACAGGAAACAGCACCAGCCCCGTGAGCCCCCATAGCTCCACTCGCATCACACCTCTGCACCTCCAGTGGTTTCAATGAACTCATCAAGGTCATAAAATCAATTTTCTTTATAACTCTTTGCAGCATTATAGCTGTAATAATATTTTGGGTGCTTCCTGCCTTCCAGGATTGCTGCTGCTGCTACTTCTTTGACATCACGTAACCCATAAGGCATTTTATAGGTTTCCAACCTTTGAGCACAATGGATTAGATAGGAGGTTAATTATGCATAAGATAGAAAGATATATGTAAATGTAAAACCAATATAATGTATTATTTACATAAAGCATGTACTTATCCTAAGTAACTCGTAGAGAAATCTTGGCTATCACGAACAGCTCGCACCTCATTTCTGAATCTTAGTCCAGAAAAGGTTGGAAGGTTCTGGCTTCCTTTAACTGCTGTTAATTTCTAGACTAGAGTGTGGATGTATAAGAACATAACTGAGAACAAATGGACAACAAACAGGATAACTCTCTATCATTTATTACATTTGCCAAGTGATCAAAGGTGGCTAACTAGACATTTTCCTCATTGGTTGGTTGCATTAGATATGCATATCTTCTTTCTTGCAGAGCCATTCCCGAATATATTTGCAGGGCTATTGATGTCCATTACTTTACTTAAATATAGATCAGAAATACTGACAAATATTTTCATTCAAAGAGTTTGATCATTTTCAGATTACTCTCCATGCTAGTAATTAACCTCAGTCAACACCCTTCCATAGCACTTTCAAACACAGTTCCTAGCAAACATAAAGTTTCATAAATATGTACTAAATAACCTTAAAGCCCTTTATGAATAATTATGAGTTTTTAAGTTTTTGTGAATCTGCATATTAATTCCTTTCCATAAATAATACATGAAGCAAAAATCCAGCTTGTTTGGTGTCTGGGGACAGAGGAAGAAAAGGAGGGGATAATTATCAGTTTAATGTGGGAAAATACTTAACCTGAAAGATTATCTTCAAAAACTGATGGCTCCATAGGTTTGTATGTATGTGTATATAAACACACATGTATAAAAATACATATATAAAGATGTGTATAGCTGCAGACACAGCTGAGATGTGCCTCCTCTCTGAAAGAATGCTCTCGTTTGAAGCATGTTACGCTTCTGTCTCTGCTGTGCCATGCTGAGCTCTTTAAGTGAAAAGCAATGTGCTGAGCTTAGCCTCCACACAGCCCCTCTTTTCATAAATGTGCCTTCCCCCAAAGGTAGAAAATTAATGAGAGGCTGCTGACTAAAAATTACTACATTTTGCCTTCCATGGGACATTATGGATTTAAAAGATAAGGGAGAGTGCAGCAAGCCCAAAAACAATTTCATTTCATTAATCCCTTAAATGCCTCGGGATGAGCAGCCCATGTCCAGCAAAGGTGGTGTTACAGCAGCTCTTGCTTTGCCTCCTGCAAGTCACCTGAGCACGCCTTGTGTGCTCTGCTTCTCGTCTCGGGGTGGAAGGCATCCAATAAAAAGATGCAGTGGGAATGATCTATGGCTGAATGCTCTGAGACTGACACTTCCTGGATGCACACTGACAATAATGGGAAACGTAAGGGCTTTGCAGAGCCAGCCTGCTGATCAGGCGGGGTTTGGAACTGGATATTTTTTTTTCCAGCTTGTGTTTAAGGTAAAGAAAATGTATTTTCTGGTCCAATGTTCTTATTTTTTCTACATTTAAAAAAACCTGGAACTGTTATTTTAAACAACAGAGCTCAAGAAAATATTAAATATTTGACTTTCTCACAGGATTGTAACTGTACATTGGGTAGAAGTGATTATATAAGAATATAAACACACTAAGATTTTTCAGATAAAGTACAGTAGATGTGGCTGGAAAATCAATACAGAATTTGGGCACTCAAAACAGAATTTGTGTGTGTGGAATACTGTCTGTACCCCACTGCCATTCAGAGTTTGTAGAATCTTTTGAGAGGAAAGGATCACATTCAAACTTTACATGTTAAATAAAGAGCTCCACTTAGTTGTTTCCATATTAATCCACCCACAACGTGAAAATAGATTTTGCTTCTCACTTCAAGTCCTTCAGATCTATTTCATTTCATGGTCCTGTTCAGTGGCTGGTTTGAAGCATGAAAGGCAGTATTTAAGCATATTAATTAAAACAAGCCACTAAATAGCAAACCTGTTCTCTGGAGTTTAACACAAACAAAAAGAAAAGAAGAAGGAAAACTGAAGTGATACAAGAATTTTGAGAGCTGTGGGTGCTTTGCTGTTGCTGTTTCCTCCTGCTGCAGCACCACAGGGTTAACATCACACTCTGCAGAATGGGTGGCACAGAAGCTGCCCAGGAAGTGTGTGAGACACTCAGTGATGGGAGCTGGTAGCACAAGAGGTTGGCCTTCAGCCTCAAGAGACTGTCACAAGCCTATCCCAGCCCATGGATGAGTCCTCCTGTAATCTCTGCACCTCTTGCCCCAGGCAGGAGCATCCTCCAGGCTGCTCAGCAGTGCCCTTGGCAGCTGGGTGTCCTTGCTCACTGGAAAAGAGCAGCGCCAGTGCTCCCTGCCCCTCTCTCAAAGTGACCTGAGGTAGCAAAGCTCTGTTGTGTAACCTGTTTATTTCATCAGCCTGGCTCATGCAGCCAGTAATAAAAGTGATTAGGTGAGTGGCTGTACCACCATACCAGGAAGGTTGATTACCTCTGGCTGGAGAATGCTGAAAAATAGGAGAATTAGACCACGCTGCAGCCACAGCAGAACATGTACACACAGAGGAAATCACCATACTCCACTCTTACACCAGCCCTTGCTTTTTTTTGTGTACACCAAAGAAGTAGAGGAAAAAGGACCCCACAGAAGTGGTTGAATCAAAAGCCGAACCTGAAGCTGCTTCAAAACTTTCTGTGAGTGAGCGAGGGACTTGTAGAAATTTTAGTGGTGATATGTCTCTTCACTGAAAGCCTGTTAATTAATCATAAAGACTCAGCTGGAAATAGTTTCTGAAAAAAAATTACAGAGCAATTCAAATTTGTTTTTGATTAGACATGGGACACAGATTTGAATGAAGTCTTTTAAAGGCCACCATTACAGTTGTTTGGGAATCTGTCTCCCTTGTAAACTGAGGGGTCATTAAAAATTCATAAATTAACTATTTTTATTCCCAGGGGAAAAAAACCCTAAAAACCAGCCCATGAAATATTTAATTTTTCTTACTTTGTCTCATGGAAAGGAAGACTTCTTGTCAGTGAAATGCTTTGTGTGGATCCAAACCTGTTGATGAGTAGTTTAAGCGAATTCTTCCGAGTGCTGGACCCATAAATTCATAGACTTTAGTATGAACTCAGCAGCAGCCTATGTTATTGGTTAAACTATTTTCATCTCAAGCCCACTCTAAATCCCCAACAAAAATAGTAGGCCAGATGCCCAGACTGCAGCTAGAGACCCTCATTAGGCATCATTTGCATCCTATTAACCACTGAGCTGTGGGTCATTCACTGCCTGTCAACCATTCAAGTAATTTCTTTTGTGTTAATTAGTAGAGAAATAAGGAGTTAATGAAGATCTTATGATCTGTGATGATTTATCTTTGTTGTTTCAAATGAATCCCTGCTCTCTGAGCACTCCAATGAGCTCCTACACACCAAATAATACAAAACTAGTCAGAGGGAGCTTACGGCAGCCTTTGGAGTGTTGTTCTCCAGGGACCTTTTGCATGGTGGGCTTTGTTAGCTAAAGATTAGAAGGAGTTAATTGCTTCAAGATTGCTGGCAGATTAGGTTACAGGGTGTGTTGTATCTATGTAAGCATATGTCAGGTCTAGTTAAAAGATAGAAGATGCTTATTTTAATAAAAGTACGAAAGCAAGAATTAATTTGTCATGAGAGCAAAAATCTTACTTCTACTCTCTGTCTGAGCACTTGCAGATAAATGCAGTGCTGGTTATGCTCTTGCTTGTCTTCTCAAAAGTGGAGTGCACAGCTCTTTGCTGGACTGTGTGTTAGAAGTGGCTTTTGCCAGGCTTTTGCCAGGCTGTTTCCATCCCTGTTTGAGGAGGGCAGAGTAAGGCCACACTGCACAGCCCACGTCTCCCATGCCTCCTCTTCCTCTCCCTCTGAAGGGATGAAGGCTCATGATCCAAATGAGTGTTTTGTTAACACTCCCCCCCTGGAAAACATCTTCCTGGAATGCAGGAAAATCTCACAACCCATACTCCCAAACACCTGGGAACTGAAACCTCACATGGCTCACACTGGGATGGCAATGTCACTTCCACAGGGTTTCATTTGCTCCTGCTCCAACAAAGAAGGAACCGCAACAACCCGAGGTGAGCGTGTTCAGGTTTGCTCTTTCTTTGGTGGTCCCTGTCACTCCAGGGAGCTGCTGGTGCAAGACCTTTTCCAGGCAGATGCCATTGGTCCTAGAGATGGCTGGAAACTCCTTCTTTTCAGACTTTTAATTTCAAAAATAACAAACCAACAAACAAAATCCTTCCCCAAAGGAATTTCCACAAAGCTTAAAGAAGAAACTGTTCCACAAGCAAACTAGCTCTGATACTCCAGAGTATTTATTTTTAAAATGGGCAAATAAATTTGAAAGTTTTGTTTCTTTGTCTCCTATTTTCTTCCAGTGGAGCAGAGACAAGGGATCAAGAACAAGGTTGGAATGGCTGGAAATGTTAATGCACCTTCACTCTCTAGTGCTTTGCTGCAGGCAGCTACTTCCAACAATAGGAGCACTGGACCGTGCACAGACCTTCATAATTTGTGACCTGGATGGACACTAAAGTAAACCCAAAATATAACTTTCTGCACTTTAAACCAAGGTAGGTCAATAAAGATCAGCATCTTGGTGTGGAGGAGAGCTGCTGCTTGTCTTGCCCTGCTGGCAATAACTTCTGGAGAGAGGCTGAGGTGATCCATATATTGATCTTGTGCAGAGCCTCTGCTGAAGTTCTCAGCAACATTCTGAAGGCATCAGAAGCTCCTTCAGGACAAGAGATAACTGCTCCTCATCTTCCTACTTGCTCAATCTCTGATTGGTACTTCTGCTCTTCCAGGAAAGTTCATTCTATTTAAATTTAAAAATTATAATAATAATAAAAACCAACCCTGAAATTAATTATTTAAGTTCACCAAATATTTTGAAAGTTTTTATCTAGACCTTTTTTTCCCCCTGTGCTTCTATCGGGTAGAAAATAAAATTAATTATTTGTTCAGCACTATATTAAAGTGCCTGTGAATGATGAGGTGTGTTTTAGCAATGAAGAATATCCTAAAAGAGCTCAGGATCTTTCTGAAAAATCACCACTCACTCTTCTCTGGTTTAGCTGTCATAGTGGATCAGTTAGAAAAGACCATTTTCTTGCCTGTGAAGAAATACTGTGCAAATTGCAAAGATATATCTGGTGAGCACTTTTTTACAAACCGTTCTGAAAATTGTATGTAATTCATGTCTTCCTGGCTGAAAGAAAAAAAAAAGAGTCAGATATTTGGCTTATCTAAGCCTTTTCCTCATTTCATGGGTAAAGGCCTGGGGAGGGGAGACAGGAGAGCAGCAGAGCTCACCCCATCCCCCAGCTGGAGATGGACACAGGACCAGGCATCCCTGTGCACTGCAACTTTCATTGCTGTGAATGAAAAGAGGCTTTCTACCCTTTAGCTGCCAAAGGGAAAAAATCCTACCTTGCCCCCACACACAGGAGGAAAAAAGGACAGCCAGGGTGATAAGGTAAAGGTGTCTGTGCCTTTTGTGCCACTTCAGAAAGCTGGAGAGGATGGGGATATAATTGCAGGTGGATTGATGGGAGGAACTGGGGAGAGAGCAGGGCATGGGGTGGGAATGGGGATGCAGCTCTAACACACAGCCCAGCTCCTCTTCAAAAACCCACAGCTGGAGCCCAGCAAGTGCAGGGCCACTGTGTGAGCATCCCTTCAGCCTAGCTGAGGTTTCACTGCCTGCAGCAGCAGAGTGGCAGCTACAGTGATTTTTTCCTTCTCCAGCGACATCAGTCAGGAAGAGTCGGCTTTTGTGTGGGGGCAGGAGTGGGGGAAGAGGCACAGAGAAGAGAAGAGGAAAAAAAAAATAAGCAGAAGTAATTTATTCGGGATCTTTGAGAGGATAATAGCCAATTATTTGTTTATAACACTGGTTAAATTTTCATTAGGCAGATTAATGGAATATCATGTACTGTCAACATTGGACTGAGGGGTGGTCTGTAAGAGATAAACGGGCAAACAGTCGATGTGTCTCCCTGAGTAAATTAGTTTTTGCTTTCCTGTTTTTCATATGAAAATGGAAAGGTGGACAAGGTGGTGCATTTTAAAACAGGTCTCAAGATGGGCCAAATCAGTTAAATATGAAAGCAATTCTGGTAATAAATACATTATAATAACTTAGCATCGTGCCTATCATTTTGATTTCATGAAAGTCTGGGATAATGTAGATTTTTAACCTGCTCTCTTAATACACATTTCCTCTTCCTGAACTTCAGCGTTTCTTGCTGTGAGGTGAAAGCATATTACTTTTTTTTGCCTGATTTTTCTGTGTAATCTGTTCAGTATTACAGCTGGTAAGTGCTAGAGGCTCACAGCTCTTTCTTGTGAATTCTGGTATTATCATACTGGATAGCTTGAGCAGTCCCCTCTAAGTACTGTATTATCAGCATCAGAACCCCTGAGTGGTTATGGTTGCATATCCTCCTCTTTTGAAGTCAGAATATTTCTTAACATATTAGCCTGGGATTTTCAGACAAGCCTCAGAGAGGCAGACACCCAAATTTCAGTGGGAGTCCACTTAGCCTCTTGGAAAATCCCAAGACATTTCCTAGAAAAGCGTTATCACCTCAATTTGACTTCAGAGCTCTGCTCTGCTTCTCTCTGTGCTGCAGGTAGACAGGAGAGGTCCTCTCCGGTGAGCACAGCTCTGGGATGCACAGCAGCTTTAAAAGACTCCCAAAACATTTCATGCAGACTTGACCACTAATAATTACAAAGCACAAAACCAGCCTCTTGCTGTAAGGAATGGCAAAATATTTATTTCTGATGACGTATGATAATGGCACTGCCATGTAGGTTTCCATTCACAGAAAGCACTTGGTGACATTTAGGTCACAAGTCAACACCATTCTGAGGCTGTGTAATGCTTCCAAGAATAATATTCATTCTTCTTCTCCTTAAAATGGCAGTTTTAATGTCCATCTCTAGAAAAAATGATCTGATACTTTGCTTACAAAATCCCCAATTTCCTTTGACCAGTTTAAATCTTGCCGACCTCCAGGAGGAAGCCTTTAATTACACCCCTAAGCAGTGTGAGACCAGAAGAGATCCCCAACAGCAATGCCCCATGAACTGTGCCAAGTGCTCTCAGGAAGTATATTTTCTAGTTTCTGTTCTCCTTTTGACTGAAAGTTGTGGCTGTGATCTATGCTGGACTCTTTTAGGAGTTAAAATGTTGCAAGCAAAGTTATGGACGTCTATAATGAATGGGATTATCTGTACTACTCATCAGTGCAGAAAGAATAGCACTAATAATGCACGTAAATTCTCATCTTGCAGATGTTTCTCTGTTTCATCTTGGAAGTGAATCTGTGCACTCATAAATCTTGCTTTGGTTTAAAACCAAAGAAAGAATTAGCATTCTAGCAAGTCCTCTCCACAGAGTGACATTCATCATTTTCAATGTAAACTAAATGTTGCAAGAACTGATAGGCTTAATTTTTCTTGGATGAGTCTAAAAGATGTGTGAGTTTTGGAGGGAAAAAAAAAAAAAAACAACCAAAAGAGAATTAGTGTGTACTTGTTTCAAAATGCTGTAAGGTATGAAGTCCATCCTGCAAAGAATTCCTCAGAGGCATGGCAGCTACAAGGAAAGGTGTTACTCCAAAACTGCCAGAAGCATTTTTCTTATAGTTCCATCAAAGAAAAATATTTGCTAAGAAAGGAATTAATTCTCTCTCTGTATCCAGAGATTTCCCATTTATGTGAATGGAGGGTATGCACTTGTATATATGAAGGTATCTCATTTCCCAACAAATAGTCCAGATGATAAGCTCATAAGGGTTTTGTGGAATATTTATCTATCCCTTGCTTGCTGTGAGCCAGACTTTTCTCATGAGGGATATAATTAGAAAAAGCATCAAAGAAGACTTATTTTCAACAAAAGTCCTTCATTTCCACAGCATTCTTCCCAAACTCTCCATTTTAGGGGGGGAAAAAATTGAAAATCCCACCCATAAGGGTGAGAGTGAGAGATTCAATTTGTCCACACAGATATCTGCCATTTCAGAGGATGGCAAATTTCCACGTCCTCCAATGAACAGGTCTGCTTTCACTGAAGGACTAATGAAGTCTGACCCCCTATTAACTATAAAAGGAGCCTCAGTTTAGTTGGGGTTTTTAATCATGTTAATGCAATTTATCTACCACATAGGGAGACTAATCTCCACATTTCAATACATTAGTTAAAATGAAGTGGTCTCTATACCATTCTGGGATTAGCAAATGTACCAGGACATGCCTTTTTCCTTGGATGCAATTTTCTCCTTTCAGGCCAACATCATTAGTGCCCCTTACCTGCAGTACTCAAAATAACCAGCAACAAACTGTATGGTAGCTGGGTACTTTAAAGGAGACTAAATCAGCTAGGCTCTCAAATCCCATCAAAGGACAGTTGTGCTTGCTCCCTCATCAATCCTAAATCCCTTTGGAAATCCCAACATTAATTCATTCAAAAGGATCAAATATGTCCTGTAAAACAAGAGCCTCAGTAGCTGTTCTGAAGCAGAATAGAGAGAATGAAGTTACTTTCCAGTGAGTCCCAGAATATTTTCCTTTGGAAATGGCCTTGTGAGATCTCCTAGTGTGCTATCATACATTAAGTTCATTTAAAACAACTGATAATATCCTGAGACTCACAGATAACATCTCTCCTTCCAGTTATATTCGAGCCTCTGACAGTCAAATTTGGCCAACTCAGTTTTAAACACAACACCTAGAATGTTAACAAAATATGTTTCACGAGGCTGGTAAAGTGGCTGCTTTTTTATTTCAAAGCCGTTGACTTCAAAGGCTGCTTGGATTGCGTGTGTGTGTGTGTGTTTTCTTTTAAAAATCTTCATACTGTTTCTGTCTTTTTTTCTCACTATCAAATAGATCATTACATTTTCAACACTTAAGGACAGAAATTCTTCCCTCAGATCTGTGCAGCAGTTCTTGACAGTAATATTCCGCTTTTCCCCACATGCAGGGAACTCCTGTTGACATCAAGGAGAGAAACGGAGACATGTGCAGGTAGGTCTGAGGAGAATGCTCTGAGACCCTCTGGCCAAGGTCTGCTGAGGAAATCTCACTCTCCTTTTCCAAAATATCCTTGAGCCTTGGGATTTTGGAGCCCAGTTTCAGCAGCTGTACTTGAGGAGCCACTGAACACCCTTTTGCTGACACCATTGGCAGTCAGAATTCCAGCTGCAGCGTTCAGGACTGCACTGACACTCCTTGACATTCACCTGCACATTATCCCCATGCCACCAGGGTTATTGCTGATAAACAACCATCTTTCTGAGATCTTATTCTGATGAATTTCTGTTTTGATTACCCATTTTACCCAGTTAGTTGGCCTTACATTCAGAAACAGCCTCCTGGGTTTTTTTCTTAGCACTGAATGCTGTGATGCATGTTTGCCATGAACCTTGGCATTGGGAAGCTCATGTTCAGGATTGTGTTTCTTTCTATCCTACAAGCTCATTAATAATATGAACTTCATATCCAGTGTCAATTGATGACCAAGGGAGGGGATATTTACTTGTTGATTGGCTGTGTTTGGACTTTTGAGGAGGGCTTTCCTTCATCTTTATTAATACTAAAGAATTATTTGTAAAACAAGAAACTGGGCAGACAGATACTTATTACAGTTCAAAATGCCAGAAGGTTGATGCTGTTCTCCACTAACATGTAAGGCTCTGTTTCATTTCTCTTTTGAATTTTACCAATAATGTATTTCCAGAACTTTTCTAAGCATCTTTTTTTCCTACCCCTTCAAACAATGAAAACAAATCCAATGCCAAAAAAGGTCAAGTATGAAAAGGAATAGCTCAGCCATGTTAAAATGTCTTCCCCCCCAAGCCCCAGATACCGTGGAGAAGGATTAGCTATTTAAATGGGCAGATTTTTTTTTTTAAGAAAAGGCATTAGGATAGATTTTTTTCTTTCACTTCTCATTTCAATCTTCCATTGTGTATGTTTAATGAATGGCACAATTAGGGTGAATAAGTTAAATAAAGCAAATAAGGCCATGGTTAACTTAACTAGTTATAAGATTAATTCTTTGCTCTAGCTGTTTTACTCACATGGAAATGTTTGTGTGCATGTTATGAAACACATATTCAAAATCAGTGGTTCAGCTATTTAAAGTTGTAAGGTTTTTTTATTCATATAAATGTACATCTGTCATCAAACAGAGCTTAAAGGAAATCTTGCTGAGAACAAAATTCATACCAAGATCCAAGATGATAGAGAATCAGTCCTTAAATAACCAGAGGTTTTTAAGTGCTGGTGCAAACCACCAATTATAGGTGGGAGTAGAGGTGTGGGGTAAACAGCAATCCTTTAAGAGTTTCCTCATCCCTGCTGCTGCTCAATGGGTTTCGTACACAGGAGCTTGTTTCAAAAATTCAATACTTGAAGAACATTTTTAGTGGGGCAAAAGGTTTTGCGCTGCTCCCTCCTGCCATGAGCAATGTTTTTACCACCAAATCAGGTTTCAGTACCTGTATCAGGGGTTCCAGTGCACAAAACTCATAGGTCTACCATAAAAAGAAAAGAGTAGAGAGTGAACAGAGGTTGTGTGAGTAGATGTGCCTGATGTTTCAAATGATGACTCTGTTGGCTGTTTATTTCACTTCCTCCCATGTAGCAGAACCAGTGCTTGGACTGTCCTCTAACTCAGCCTTGCAGTCTCTGCTGCTCCAAACCCCTGCTCAGATACCTCCACACAAGTTTAAACACAGAAGCTGAATGGACACTGGCTATAACGATTTCACTTTTCAATCTTTGCCACATCAGACAGCAAAGTGATAGGAATATCAGGATATTTGGTCTGTTAAACTGCTTTTGGCCCTGCTCAGGAAGAGAAAATTTAGCACATTCTGTCAAACCCTTATACTAATATTTGTGTAAACAGAGGAGGAAACTCAGGATATGTAATTCAACCATGTAAGAACATGTTTTTCTGTCTTTTTACTGGATAATGGGACAATTCACGTTAATCTGTGACTATCCAAAAATGTCTGAAGAGCACATTTAGCCCATTTTTACAGACTTTCCAAATTATTCATACAAAAGAAATATATCCCTATGCTGCAAATCAATGTATGTCTTTCAAAAAAGGCTAGTTTGAATTCCAAGGTTTTAATGATGCCTGGTGATCTATTTACACACAAACTTTCAAAACCTTAGTAGCAAAAAAACCCTGACTTGATGGGTTCTTCTTCCAAATTAATTATTGGAAAGGTATCTTTTTCTTCACACATATTCTTTGTTTTCTCTGGATGCTCATGACAAGTTAAAAAGGAAGGTTGACATTTCCTTGTGTTTTAGAGCTGACATGAAAACTTATCCAAACTTTGCACCCCTAACTTTCAGAATACCAGCAGGAGCAAATAATTATGTCTGATATCACTAATTTCTGTTGGACAAGTGCTGCTGAGCTGTCCTGACACTCACTGGTGTTCATGAGTGGCTCACATCAGCTACAGGGGTACCACTGATGTTTGGGAGGTATTTTGGAGGCTGAATTGCCTGTGAATTTCCTGCACAATGGGGAAAAGCAGGGAAGGGATTCTCACAGAGGCAGGGCTGGCTTGGGACATGCTGTCTGGAGTTGCAACCCACTGTCTGCAATGGGCACCTGCAGGGAGATGGGATTTGGGGCTGGGGCCAGCCCCCACTGTCACATTCCTGCATCTAAGATGTCCTCTCTAAGGTGGGCTCTGCATGGAAGAAGAAGCTGCACCTCCAACAGGCTGTGGATGTCCCTTCCCAGGGATGGCAGACAGGACTCTCCATCTCTGAGGTTACTGCTTTCTTTCTAATTTTGGAACTTGGGTGTACTTTTTTATTGTTACCATTGCCTGTCAGAACTTTTGAGAAATGCATACACCCCTCAGAGATTCAGGATCAAATGAAAAACTGAATAAATCAAAGTATTATTGATGATGGATTAAGGCCATTTCCGGCAGAGTAATCTCCTCTCACGGTGCATCTGTTGAGGAGGACTCTGTTATCCTTTTGGGCATCTTTTAGGTGTATTAATCAGTACCAGCTGTAGCTGGTACCAGCTGTTACTGCTTCTCCTCTCTGCTGAGGGGAGCCCCCCTGGAATTTGCCCAGCCCTCGGGGTGAACTTGGTCTCCCTGACAGGCTTTAGGGATGCAGGAGGAGGACACGTGCTGGAGTGATCCCTGTGTTCCTGCAGGATGGGTGTGTGAGATGGGATGTGGCCATAACCCCTTTTCTTGACACACATGCTATCACACCATATTAAAGCATACATTACCCCTAAACATGAGTAATAGCATTTTTCATGTTAGTGCTCCATGCATTTCACTTATAATTTAAGACTGTTATGAACTAGACTGATAATCAGTCAGAGCTCTGGAATTGTTCCTGAACTATTGCGGAAGTAAAATATTACAGGGCTATTTCAGCCTGGTCAGATACTATCTTCCTTCATACAGCTGGTGCTGCCTTTTCATTCTGCAGCGAAGTGTCTGAGGTCAGGGAGTGCCTTCCTCTTTGTCTGGTCTCTATTAACTCTCTCTGGAAGAAGTTGTCCCTCTAACGGGTTTTTTTCCCCCAGCCTGCCTTCTTGGGACTGATCCTTTGAATTTCACAGAAACAAGCTGCTACAGCTTTTGAATGAACTTGCTGCTATTTGCTCTCACTCTCTCCCTCTTCCAGCTGGTAAGTGTTAACTCACATTGCCTTTCCTAGCAGGTTTTCATTTCTTATTCCTGGGAAGTACATTTTCACATGGGGGGAAAAAAAAAAAGATCCCATAAGTCCTAGCAAATCCATTTGAACGCAGATGTAGCCATTTTACGGTTGTTGCTATGACAGTTTGGCAAAGGTTATGCATACTGTGAAACCCATCTTCTGAGGAGAGAGAGAGATCCATGAAGGAGCAAAGGCAGGAGGAAGGTGGGACCCAGCCTCACCCATGCTGCTTGTTTGGCAGGAAGAGGAGAATGTGGAAGGAAATTCTGCCCATCTCATCTCAGTGTTAGCTCTTCCACTACACCTACCACCATATAAATGGGGCTTGGGGTCACTGAAATAATGGAAGAGGATTGTCTGTGGGAATGGGAAGAAGGAAAGGAGATGATTTTTGGGTTTTCCTGGTTACTTAAGCAGAATTTAACCCAGATTTGTTGAGAAGCAGTGTAAGGCTACCAGAGAACATCTCCTGTCTGAAAGTAGTGTTTGAATCCATGTAGAGCTGCACATGGCTCAGCCCTTCATGTGAATGTGAACATGAACATGTTTAAAAATAGTTTTGGTATCTCACAGCACTGCCAAAACCCCTTGCTCATTAGGAGTAAAGCCATATTTAGTGAACTGTGAGGTAACCTCTGCTTGTTAATTCCTTTTTCTCAGTATTTCTCATTGCAAATAAAGCCCAAGAGGAGCCAAAAGTCCCCTTCAGAATTCATAGGGAAGCACCATTCATATCTTAAGAAATCATCACTGTCAAAGAATTATACACCAATTAAAAAAAAATAATCCAACCCAAAAGACGCATTAAAGAGTCCTTAAAGTAGAGTGGATGTACTTCAAGCTCATTGTAATAAACGCAATTTATCATGGTTATTTTGCTTTCTGTGGAACAGATGTGTTAATTTTTCACTCTTATAATGAATTTATGTGAAATCTCATCTTGACATAATATCTAAATTTTAGTTGAAACCTGAAAAATGTAAGTCAAATATTAAATGTAAGCCAAATATTAAAGCATGAGTTGGGATAAAATTAAATGTTTTGTTATTTTTTAAAGATACTTCAGCAAATAGTCTCAAGATAAAAAATTTATCACAGTATTATTTACAGTATAGAAAATATTTAAATACACAGACTAAATGGATTCTCCCCATTAAACTTAATAAAATTAAGTTATTCCAGGGGTGAATTTGGCCCAACAGGATTCAAATTCTTCCTAACACAATATTCTTATCAGAAGTGGTTTTTTAACAGCATTCGTCTCATAAATGGACAACTTTGTTGCTTTGTAGGATTTGTAATCACTTTGCACATTTCATATAAATGCCACAAAAGATCCAAATGCAGCATTTCCTTTGATAACCTATTATGCCTGACATGAATTCCCTATCACATTTTCTTAGGGAAATTTATCTCATGTGGTAGATTTTCAAATTACATTTACAAAACACACAAACACCAAATGTGTCTGCAGCTACAAAAATAAACATAAACTAAGAAACATACACTTAAAGACAATTACAATAATTTTGAGCAATATTTGAGAGTATTTCAGGATATTTAGCTTGGAGTTAGTTGTTTCCCTGAGAGGGCAGCATTGCTGTGCCCTGTGCAAGTGAGGAGCACAGCACAGCCCCAAGGCAATGCAATGGATGCAGTGATTGTGTTTTAAAGTGTATTTAAAGTGATGTGGGAAAATGTGGGGAGAGGGAGGGACATCACCTTGCCAGCTGCCATCCTCTGGTCACCAAATTCTCATGCTCCTTCTGGTCCCTGCACCCACCTGTGTCCCCCTGCATCCTCCAGCATGGCAGGGCCTGGCAGGACAGCCCAGGGGAGGCAGGACATCTTCCTCCTCCAGCCTGGGAGGAACATTCCAGCATCTCAAACTCTCCACCAGTCCCTGACATCCTTTTCCACTCAGATGTGTTGAGGAATGGGAAGGAATAGAAAAATCACGTGAGTGCTGATAGGTAAAGGGAGGGAGAAACCCAACCTTTGTTTGTGCCACAAACGAATGCTGTCACTCCTGCAAAAGCTCTTTAGGGACTGTCAGGTCTAAAGAGGACCTAACCTTAGTCCTCTGCGGTAGGAATGTCGCCCTGGTAAGAGCAGGGGCCAGGGAGGGTGGTGTGGGGAGCAGAGGTGGTACCTGCCACACAGGTGTAGCCCTGCATCCCTGCCCGGCCCCCTCCCCGTGCCGCCAGCGCTATAGCTCCTTTCAAAGGCAGTGTAGCTCCAGGCAAATCTGCTCTGCAGATTGTTTCCATCCTGTGTTCCCCATGGTTCTGGCTCTGTCTGTGCCTTGTAGATAGAATAACTTTGCAGCTTGTAAAGATTTGTTTGCTCTCTCACCCCCTCCCCCTACCGCCTCCTAAAATCAACGATTTTGCGTTGCAGGTACCGGGGAGTGCGGTCACACAACGAAGGTGTCTGTGCCAGATCCTCCTGCAGGACTGAGAAGGACACCCCATCCTCCTGATGGTGAGCTCTTACAAAGGACCAGGCCGTGCAAAGTCAAAGGGAAGTCCAGCCATCCAAAGGCTGCATGTTCCTGGTATTCAATCACAGCGAGGCCCCGCTGAGATGAAGAGCGAGATGCAGGAACCGCCAGTACCTGCCTGGCACCTCCACACATCAACATTGCAGGAATGTTTACTAACAATAAATAGTAATAATGAGATTTTATTACTTCCTGACTCCTAGTCTTACCTACAGTCCCCCAAGAAAAAAAAAGAAAAAAAAAGCCATGCTTCTTGGAAAAGCTCCAGTGGGAAACACGGCGCAGCTGCTGCGCAGAGGGTCCCTCAGAGCCCATTACCTGCTGTACCAACCTCCACAGTGGCTTCAGCTAAGCACAGGCTCTACTTTAATGCATCCATTTCCCAACTTCTCACGCTCCAGCTGTCTGAAAAGGAGCTGAAAAAAAAAAATATCCCTTCTCGCTGTCTCCCACCACACACTTGCACAGCAGCTGTAGTTCCCTGTGGTCCCCGTGCTCGGAGAGAACATTGCAGCAGGACTGGACCTACAGACTGAAACTGCTTTGTGAGAAGCCAAGCTGCTCCCCCACTCTCTGAAAAACTAATTTCTTTTCTCAGTTTTTCCTGTTTGACTTCTTCCACTTTTTTCCCCTCAAGCATGCAATCCTGCAAAATGTGTATTTTTGTGCTACGACAAGCAGTTTCTCACTCAGCCGGTGAAGGAATGGACACCAAACGGTGAGTTTGGGGTTGTATTGTAAAAAATCTCCTCACACAAACATATCCTGATAACCAGATCCATGTGCAGTTATCCTAGTTCCTCTACAGCAGGACTTCTGCTGGCAGACACTTGGAATTAGGCTTTGGTCCACTACATCTTGGACTGACAGGTCCTCCAAGCATGCTTGAGTTTCAGAAGGAATTTCAGCAAACATCTACGAGTAAGGAAACAAATCCTTTCCTCCTGCAGCAGACAGGGAATGTAAAAACTTGAGGACTGCAGCTCTCCAGCTGATACCTTGTTATGCCAAGTTGGAGCACTGAGTAAATTTCTTACAGCTGAGTTATAAACCCCCTGAAAATAGGTTTTATTATGGAAATGCGAACACAACCATGGCTATAGCAACATGAAAGGCTCTGCTATAATAATACTTAGATCCAGCTCTTTGTGCACAGTTGGCATAGAAAAGTATTTGATTTTTGTCAGGTTTTTTTTGCTGGTACATGTCAGTGTCACTTCACAGTTGGTCTCAGTTTATAACAAAATGCATAAAAATTGTTAGTAATCCTCATTTATAGCTGGGGTCTGAGAAGCACCATCTCAGACATTACTTTACCTATCAAACATGGCTAAAACAGCTATTGACATTTGGAACCACTATTCCTGGAAGGGAAGATGTGATGTTCACAGTTAACTAAGCAGAATGTCTACTGAGTTTAGTCTCTCACGCTGTAAAGCATTAGGCTGACTGAGCAAGCCTTGATAATCAGTTTGTTTCAGACAAGAAGGGAAAAAAAGAGAGGAGAAGGGGAGAAAATCATGAAGGGAATCAGTCTGAGACACTCTGCTTCACTGTAAATTCAAATGCTCTGCGTATTTTCAGAATCCTGATATTTCCCAAAAAAATACCCTCATGTTTATATATCTGTTTTTCAGTTAAAAATAAGAAGGAAAAGAAGTAGAGGGGTTTGATTGTGTTCCTACAATTTCCACCATTTAGAAAAAGTTAGGCTCTTATGGAAAGCCATGGCCTATTCCTATCTTTGGAGGGAGGGAAACAGTTCAAATTCTAGCAAGGAAATATCCTGCAAATCAGAAGTAAAAACCAGCTCTCCTCAAATTTTTTTAGCACATTTAGTAGAGTCACCCTGCCCTAAAATCTCCAAATGTAGCAAACCTCATTTCTGTGGATGGGAAGTGCTTTCAATGGGCCATGTGTACCTTAAATTACTCAAATGACTGAATTCTGCTCAGTTCACTGCATTGAGCCCCACTGTGGGAGCAAGGTTACACCGTTCAGCCACATCTTCACCTTGAAAGCAATCCCTCACCTGTGCCTATCTGTTTTCCTAAAGCAGTTTTAATGATCAGCCGCAGGAATCTCCATCTCACAGGGTCAGCCACATCCTTGGCACTCAGACATCCTTACCCCCATTGCTCTGTAGCAACTTTAGCAAATTTGTTTTGATTTCCATGATCCTGGCACCTCAATTCACTGAGCATCAGCATTCCAAATGTAGTTAAGATAACAGAATATTTGGAGATAACTTTTGTTTGTTTGTCCTTAATCTGAATATCCCTTCCACTCAATGGGTTGATTAATGATTACACATAAAATAAATAAATTTATATGGCCATTTTACAGATGAGGTTGCTTGGGAAGTCAAGGGGAAAAAAGGGAACACATTCTGAAAAGAAAAAAGAAAAGTAAAAATGTACCCTTTTAAGATTTCAAATATGTTTCTCTCCCCCCCCACCCAACACACCTCAGGATGTGTCTCCAGCTGGATAAAGCCAAGCAAGTGCCATGTGTTTGTAATACACATATAACTGCATTGGCTCTTCTGCTGCTATTGTGGAGCTCTTGGAGATACTCTGCATAAAATATAAATGTCTGTAAAGGAACATAAAGTTTAAATGTAAACTTTGTGGTGAGATCATGTTGCCTGGGCCAATTTGGATTGGCTTTTCATTTTGATGCTGTGCTTCCATAAGAGCTGTTGAAGAACAACTACTAAATTTTATCCAGTTTTTAAAAATTCACATCATATTTATGGTATTATTACCTTGCATATACTCTGGCTTGACCAAGAAGTAACATTGTCCTTGTTTCCTGATTGGAGAGAGAAAAACTAAGGCCTCACATTTTCAGAAAGGAAAAGCCTTTATGGGTAGGAGATGTACAGCCATAATGAAGTTAAAAATTGGGATTTGCCTCTGGTGGGCATCTGGCCCTCAACCAGCCTCACTCAAAGCTATTTACAGAGGCTTAGAGGAATTTCCAGCAGTCTTTTCACACATAGATAGTTTGTAATAGTTTGTTGTTTGGGATCCTGGATTGTGTATTCATCAGTTTCCAATGATTTGTTGTGACAGTACTTAAAGGACTCATGAGTGATACTCTGCAGGCAACTAAATGAATAGCATATTGCCATGAGCAAAGGTATTTTTAGTGTTCTTCTGCTGACTTTTATGTTTACTTTACAGCTGTGTTATTTAATATGCAGGTACTTTCTTAGTCTTTTTTTTTTTTTAATTGGAATAACTGGTTCTGTCAATTTTTGAACCCTCCCAAAGGGAGGTGGTAATGTGGAGCCTTAGTGGGAACAGCATTTTATTTGGTGTTGGAAATTTTGTCTGCTCGTGATCTGCTGGGATTTGTCTCTTACAGTCTTGTTTGGTTTTTTTTTTTAGCTTTCCATTATTTGACTCATTTCAATGGTGAAACAATTAATATTTGTCTGAAAAGTTTCCATCAAAATTGTCCTTTCATTTGATTCCTAACATTTTCTAGACACTCAGCCAGTCTGTTTCCTGATTTTTATGGTTCAGTTTATTGCTCCTTGCCTAAGAATCTGTCATTTTTTTCTGATGCTTATTGGTCGCTGATAATTTTAATTTATTGTCACTTCCTTGTTTCTTTCCATCATATTTATTGGCGCAGTTATGGCTGGAGTTACATGCACACAACCAGTAACATAATTAGGGAATACTTTGTCTTTTGGCTAACCAAAAAACGTCCCCACAAATGATTACTAGATGAAATATAGAAAGTGTAGCATTTCAAAATTGCCAAAACATGGAATATTTTACAATTCAGTGGAGTCATCTGTTTAACAGCCCCTGTTTTGTTTTGTGTATTACTCTCCCATACATATGCTTTTGGTTTTGAATCTTTATTGGTTTTGTCCTTTATTTCCACTCTTTCCTTAGTACAGACACATAGGAAATCATAACTGAAATAATATTCATAGTTTGGTGTATGGTGTGAATAGAAGCAAATACTCTCTGCTTGCATCTGAGAAGCAGACCAGGAGAGACAAAAAAAAAAAAATTAATAAATTTGTATCAGATCTGGTGCAGTGATGTTTAAAATGGAGGCAGGATACTTTATCATTTTTAATAAAAGAAATAGGTTAGGCCTGGGAAGAAAAAACAAATACAACTAGCTGAAATATTCTTGTAGTGAATTATTATCAAATCCTTGGAGCTGTTTAGCCTTTTGCATGGTCAGGTAAACCTCCCCATGGGATTTGAAGGTGTATTTATTGATTTTGCTATTGAAAAAGACATCTGAAATTTAGAAAAATACGGACAAAAATCTGGTTTATGCAGAGTATTAAATTTATACTGTTGAAGGTGGAATTAAAATCTGGGCTATCATTTGTAAACCCTAAAACATTTTTGGCACTTTTGATGAAAGCATAGAATGACTGTTTAAAATCAATTTCTTTTTAACCTCATCTCTGTATGTCATCAGTTGAAAAATCTCCACATGCACTATTAATGGCTAAGGGAAGTAGATATTTCAAGGCTTTATTTCAGTGGAGCAGGGGGAGTTTGTGAGTAAAAATTCATAAAAACTGCTTTCACATCTGGTAAAAACTGTAATTAGTGTGTTTGGGGTTTTTCACTTCTATTTGAAAGGAAAAACTATATCCATGGAAAAAGTACACAAATATGCATAAGAATTAATTGTATCAGCTGTATAGCAAAAAATTACCTGTCAGTGCACTGCAATGGGCAATATCCTGAACTGAACTATGAAACTATTTAATTAACTCCAAAACTAGCAAATAAAATTTGCACTCCATGAGGTAACAAATGCTTATTGGGTCAATGAATTCAAAGGAGAATGGAGGTAGTTTGTGAAAACTCTTGCTTTGCTCTTGATAACTTTAATTACACATGTTTTTCCTGAATCCACAGCCTGTGGACTCATGTGATTATGGGATTGATTCAAATTTAACTTCCTCTGCATCCAGCAAAGCTAGAATTTTGAACATTAAAACCCTCAAGCACATAAAAATAAAAAATTCCTGAAATTTTTACTGAAAAAAAATTAACAAATGAGGGGCCTGACTCATAATGTTCATAGTCTGAAGGAGAGCGATCTTTAAACCCATGGTATGTTCTTACTAACCTCACCCTGAAAGCACCAAAAAACCCAAATCCAAACCACTTAAAAAAAATCTTAACATAGGATCTTATGTCAGCTGATTTCACCCAGAACTCTGGATATGGAAGGGAGCAGGACAGACCCTGAGCTTTTCAGAATTTGAAAGCAGATATGCATAATTCTGGTTGGCATTTTGTATTTGTTTCTCTCTAGGAAAATAAAAAAAGGCCTATTAAATCCTTTGAAACATTTCAATGCAGCTGAGCAGATTTGACCATCTCCCTCCAACCCCCTGCTTACATTTAAAAAAATAAAACAAAAAAACTCCTCCCCAACCTGAACTCTTCCAAGCTCCCTAAGGAAATTAACTACAAAAAAACCCCCTATGCTAATGGAACATTAAAGTCGTAATGTAAAACCATAAAAGTCAGGAAATTCAAAGTTAGGTCTCCCATGGTACCTCTAAGTCTGTCACCTCATGTACATGCACCACGATAGGACGCTCAGAAATGAACAATTGGGCTAAACATGAGCACCTTGCTAACAGCTCAGGTATTTTATTCATTTATTCCTAAGGTTGTTTTGCTGCTGGTCACCTTCTGGGGCACTGCACTGAGGCAAGTTGTGTTCAGCATGGGGCACTGGGAGCTCAGAGATCACCATCCCTGCACAGGCAGAACAGCCAGGGCTTGTCTAAACCCAAACCCAGCTAAGATGCACAAATTTGTATTTCTTTTATGTGCAACTTTAGCATAAGGTTAGTTAATCTTAAGCAGCAGCCATACAAAAGCTGCATTTTTGTTTCGGCAGGAGATCAAGTTTTCCATAGAAATATTTTAGAAGGGGAAAAAAAGTAGAAAAAGAGAGGAGGAGGAACTGGGGCAGCTGTGCGCGAGCGATGGCAGATACCTTATTCTGTGATTCTGTAAAAATAATATTCTAGTGATAGCATTTATGAGGGGGATTTATAGGACAATTTTGCAGCCCACATGTGTATAAGAGTCACCAAAGCAATTCATATCAAGGAAAGAGGGCAACACATTTCAGCAAAGCAATTTTAACAAATATCCTTCCCGATATGCAATATATATATTTATATGATCGAAGATCTGCGCACAATAAACCCAGCAGATTGGTGTCTCTCCCCAGTTCTACCTTTTGGCACCCTCCTCAGCCCTAAGCATGAACAATGAGCTGCCACTCAATAAGCACAACTGACCGGAAGAATCAAAACAATTCTTGGGGGAAAAAAAAATTAGGTTATCATTCATTAGCTCTCTATCATTTGGCCACCAGTAGGCTGCAGGATATGAGGGCCATTTAATTAGGCCCTGCACTACTCTCTGGTGTGAAAAAGGCTCTCAAAAGCTTTGATTCCCCACAGCTTCACAGCAGGAAGTTGTTGGCGATAATTGACACAGGATTTCCTTGTTAACCAGCAGCAGACATGCTGGATTAAAGCGACAGAGATCTAGAGAAGAAAGTGAAAAGAGATAAGAAGCTCGGAAAGACTTCTGCTTATTTTGCACTTGAGGATGATGAGCAAATAGCAATAACAAACTGGAGTGCTGCTCCCTGTGAGTAAGGCCTCCACTTATCAGACCCATTTCAGCTTGACTGATCAAAGATTGACTTCCCTTAAAATAACATAGGCCTGGGGTTTGTTAGTTTATTAAGCTGCAGGTTTTATGAATTATCGCAGTTTTAAAGATGGATTGCAGTTTATGTGAAGGAGTAGAGGATTATCAGGTTTTCATCTAAACAATTATAAAATATCACAGCTGAAAGCTTACTTGCAAATGACATCATTTTCTTCTGCAAACTAAACAGGTCATTGTATGCCTTCGTGTAAGAATTTCCAGCAAGTGCACACATACAGTAAAATTAACTCTTCAGCAGAGAGGATAGCCCAGTAAAATCTGTATTTTAACTTCCAAAGTGCACGAAAGCCCCAAATTCCCTTATGCTGGTCCAAAGGTAATGGTATTTAATTTTTGACTGGGACCTTTTAGGTCTAGTTACGTTAAAGAAAGGAAAGAGAGAAATGGCCTATTGAAATCTTTCCTTAAATGTGGTCGTGATAAATGGTACTGAAACAGATCCACATGAGTATAGTTAAATGAAATGTCCACTTTAGAGCAGAAACAATTATTGGATATCACTTAATAACTTAACCTTACAACAGCACATGTGGTATTAATAAAGAACTGAGAGTAATAAAAGCTACTACTACTCCTATGCTCAGTTCATGCAGGAGTGTGTGTGTATGGGCAGGAGCCAGGGGAAAACCAGGACACCTGAGGGGCAGGAGCAGGGTAAGGACAGAGGAGCAAGGCAGGAGATAGTGGGCCAACAATGAGGTGGGAAGGGAGAGGCAGGTGCAGAGGGGGATGGGACATGGGCAGGCAATCTATATCTTGCATATCAGGAAGGATGTTTTTTATCCTGAGCCATAACTACAACTCCTTGCTAGCTATTGACCACCTGTAAACTCCTTCACCACAGGTGAGCCCCATCCTTTGAGGCACCACTGAAGGAAACTGCACAGCCCTGGATCACCAATGGGGTTACCACAAAAGCCAAATAAATTCCCAGGGTGTATTCCCTCTGCTGGGAAAGGGGAGGGGTTGTGGGAGTGTTTCTACATCCAGGATCCTGTAGCTAAACTGTGCAATACCCAGAAATCTCTGCAGCTGTCCATGGGAGGTACATGTTCTCCTCTGTACTACCAATATCCTTTTCAACAAGGACACCCAGCTGGTAAATTACCATGTGTTTTAACCAAGATGACACAGCACTAATTCCAAGGGCACTGCAAACAGAGAAGTTTTTTTAAGTTCAGAGGCAGTTTTACATATGGAGGGTCTGCTGGATGAGGCCCAGAGTGTGGGATCCGTTCAGAGAAAGAATTTTTTTCTGTGGCAAATGGCAGTCTCATGCAGTTCCTCTGCATTTGTACTGTGATACGCAACACATACACAAATTAATTTACTATTGTACAGTCAAAATAAATGTTTCTTCTCATTTATCATCATTTCTAGCTTACTTTGTCAAGCTTCTCTAGAGCCTGATCCAAATCTCACTGACAGGCCTCGTGTTGACTCAAGTGGGTCGTGTGCTCTGTCCAATCACCAAAAAAAGAGTTAACCGAAGAAAATTATTCTCTGATTCAGTACTACAGGGTGCAACCTGTTCTTACTCTACACAGAGCGGGGGCAGCTGCTGACAAACACACACCCCCATTGCAGAACTGGGCCCTTGTGAAGGATTAGTGCCATAATATGTCAGGTTGTAGGTGGTTTCTTTTGTTTTGAAATATAGAATGTCATCACATTTTGAAAAACTTAGTTTCGCACATTTTGAAGGGAGAAATATTGATTCAGCAAATTTCTTACTAATTTAAATATTTATTGTTATTGATAGTTCTTGCAGTTTCTAATGATGAAGGATAGAATTAAACTTTGAGTTCCTTTAATTATGTATTTTTTTCAAAACTAATTATTGCCATGGACTTACAAACAGACTAATAAATATTTTTTAAAAAATTATTTTAAACAAAGAATCTATTCTATTCTACTTTTGATGCAGCAAATTGAGATTTGTGGTCAACTAGTAACCAGCATCCTGGACTAATCCACCTTAAGGCTAGCAAAAGAGTTTGTTAATTTTCCTGGGAATTTGGGTTTCTTTAATTCACATATCTACATATGGTAGATATGATTCTTTCATTTGCTATGGCATTTGATAAAATCCTACTTTTATAAATGATGCATCTGCTTTTAATGTCTTAAATCCTGTGATTGAATAGACAAATCTTCCCCCTTGTCTTGTTGGTTTTTTTTTTATATTTAAAAAGGCCTTACTGCCTTAAAACATACATCATGAAACATTGTAATAGAGAAATACACTTTTAAGACAAAGTGACAGATTTACATATCTGTGTGATGTGACTCTCTTGACAACCAATAAATGTATTATATTGATGAAGTGAATATGCTCTCTATCTGGTCATTTTCAACTGGAAACTAATAACCAGCATCACCATATCAGGCATGCAATAACCTGGGTTAAAACTAGGTTCATCAAATAAATCACTCAGGAATTTTTCTATTTCTTTCCCAAGACACGTTGCACATCTGCTTAGTGAAAGGAGGAAAGAAGCAATATTTCTTTGATCAAAGTCTTTTCTTTTTTAATATCCTTGTATCTGTCCTTTGGGAATGCTATCTCTGGACTTTGGCTGGGCAGAGACGCTCAGCATCTCCTGAAAGGTGCTAAGCATCCTTTTACTCCCATCCACTGCAGCAGGAATATTCTGTTCCTTGCAAGACAGGGCTCCTCCTGAACATTTGCTGATGCCACATTACTTCCTAATGATCCAGGAAATGACATAAATGCAGAATCTCTGAAAACAAAACACAAGGTGTTTTTAATGAGTCCCAGTTTATATCAACAGCTTTCGGGGGGAATAAAAAATAATAAAAAATTCTTAGGCTGAAAAGAATACTGTATTAAATTTACCCCAAGCCTCTATCTCATAGACATGAAACACCTATACACATGTAGAGATCTCTAAGAAACACTTTGAAAAGCTATGTTGCGCTTTTAACTTTTTTATAAAGTCTTATTAATATCATTTAGAGTAGCCATGTGGCTGCCTTCCTGCCTGGCCTCTTTTACTGTAGGCTTGGCAGTTGTTACCCCAAGCACCACACGTGTGGATGGAGCTGAGCGTGGGCAGCAGCCATTTCACTGAGGCAGCTGGGTTTTATCATATTTCCAACTGGCAACCCTAATGCCTCTTCTTATGGGATACAAATCCTGTATGAAATCCCCAGAGTTGAACCAAGGCCTGGACTGGCCTAGGAAAATCAGGGGTTTATTTCAGGTGAGGGTCATTGCAGAAGTGCATAGACCAGGGGGGATTTTTAATGTGCTTCCTTTTCTGCTGGAACTACTGAGAGTTGGGGCAGGACTTGAGGATTTGCAGGATCAAAGTGTGAAAGTGCAGCCCCCTCACACACTTCTGGCTGTGGATAGAGTGATTTTCCTTGATTGGGTGGTAGCTGATATCCACAGCCCAGACTTGCCCTGGATTCAGGTCAGAAATATGCTGAAAACAGTCAATGAAGGGGGTGAAGGGTCTGGTAAATGTGTCCTGTGAGGAGTAGCTGAGGGAGCTGGGGGTGTTTAGTCTGGAGAACAGGATGGTCAGGGAGGACCATCCTCATTGCTCTCTGCAGCTTCCTGACAGGAGGGTGGAGTGAGGTGGGGGTTGGTCTATTCTGCTATGTCTCAAGTGAAAGAATGAGAGAAAATGGCCTGAAGTTGCCCCAGGGAAGGTTCAGATTCAATATCAGAAAAAAAATTCTCTGAAAGAATGTTAAACTTTCGTTTGCCCAGGGTGGTGGTGGAATTACTGTCTCTGGAAATGTTCAAGAGCCATCTGGTTGTGGTACTTGGAGATATGGTTCAGGGGTGATGATGGTGTTGCTGGGTTTTGACAGATGGACTAAATGATCTCGAAAGTCTCCTCCAACCTTGATGGTCCTGTGATAACACAGAGAGGGAAAATGGCAGCTACATTGCTTTTCTTTATCCTGGAATTTGCGAGCTGGTAAATGTGGCAGAGAAGGAGCTGGAAGTGCCTCAAAGAACAGCCTTTTGGTATCCTGATATATTCCAAACCCACAGTCCCCCAAGAGATTGGATGCCCTCCATCTCTCCATGTTGCCATGGAAGAGGCAAAGCCATGGAGGAAGCACAGGTCAGGTCTGCTGAAGATTCCTGGGTTTCTACAATCTATTTTCCTTTTTATGGTAATGCAGAATGATACAGATTCAAGCCAAAAAAAAATTTGGATCAGGGTTGATTCCACAGGTTTAAGGCCAAATGGTCAAATATATTTTAAACTAGACAGTATGGGCTTGGTGTCACTTTTCTTGTTGTTCCCTAGGTGCTACCTGAGAATCAGGTCTCATGCAAATTATAGTGAAGTGTGTTACAGGCCCAACACTGCATTTCTAGGTGGGGCCTGGTGCCATAAAGTCACCCTACACTTTTCATTATAAAGCACCATTTCCATCAACTGCGCGGGCAGATTTTTCCACATTGCCTGTCTTACTTGGGCTTGGATTTTTGTGTAAGACTGTGGTACAAAACATTTCACAAGGATTCTATAGTAAAGGATGTGTCTCCTGCAGTTTTGTGCAAACCCAAGCCCACTTAGCTTTGGCACAACTGTAAACTTCTAAGATTTTGCTTACCAGAGTCTGGTTAGTACTTCAGAATTCTCCCCAGTTAGCAGCTCACTTGCAGCTGGACTCTCTTATGAAATAAGGAGAATATTATAAGGAGAAGATGTTAGGGGATAGAGGCAGACAGATCTTTAACCATTTTTCAGCTAGATCCTGCTTTTTTATATAAATATATAAATAAATAGAAGTGCAAATGTACTCTGTTGGCAGCAAATAGGTGGGAAACCCACATACCAAGCTGTGTTCTCAGCCCTCTCTTGAGGCTGCACCATAGGTGGGATAACAATCTACCAGCTGTATTTATTGTACCAGTTACAGAATTGGCAAAACATATAATCTAGAATCAAAGTAAAATCTGCTTAGTCTGTATATGTAATAGTATATATGGGATACAAGTAGCACACAAGAAACAATATAATTAAATTCATAACCCATTTAAATTCATTTAATCTGTATTTTCACTTCATCAGCTCTTAAATGATAGTATTTTAAAGACAGTATAATTTTCCAAATAAACTGTTAGCTAACATAACCAAAGAAAAGCAGACGTGAACTTCTGGAAATATTTTTTTCTTGCATTTGTATGTGTGTTTCACGCCAATTCACCTGAAAATGTACCACCTAAGGTAGCAGTACCCAAGTGTAAGGTTTTTGGGTGAGTAGGTGGAGTAATTTGTGATACCCTCTTTACTACCACAAACTGAAATCCAGTGTGGTGCTCATGAGAAGATTTCCACCCCATCTAAGATCTGAAGTTAATTCCCAGTGCTACTGATTCCACAGGGCCTCTATCTTTGTTCAGGAGATAAGAGGGATTGAAAAGCTCCTGGCAACTTGACTAGGGCCCAGCAGATTTGGATTAATTTCACTCAAAGATTTTCCTTAACTGGATGTCATACAACTTTTAAAAAGTCGTTTGCTACCCAAAAAAAAGATGTACAGGATCACAGAACTAGCATGATATTTAGGAGAAAAGGAGGAAGACCCACTTATTTTGACCTGGAAGTAAAAAGTGATTCCTTTGACATCATGGTGAAAACATCTCTGTGCATCTGCATAAAAAGGAGAATGCAGTTACCGGAGGAGTGGAAATTGGGAATATTTTTCTATCTGTTGATAGCAACACCTCATGACAGAGGCAGCTTTCGTCAGTGCACCGAGCTTAAGTTGTATTTATTAAAAACTAGTAGCTGTACTAGTGGCTTGCTTTGTTTTTTTAACTCCTAAACATGAAAAGCAAAAGTGAATCAACCTCTTTAAATTAAATATGAGAAACAATTACGTTTTGACAGTTTAATTGCATTCTTCTTCCAACATGGCATTCTAAACAAGATACCACATGTATTTAGCATGCTGATTATATTTTTAGATTGTTTTGCAATTAAGAAAGTATCCCTAAAAGAGATAAAATAATTGGTTGACTAAATCACTATTTCTTGAGGGAACAATATTAAGAAATGAATGTTGAATGGCTATATCCATAATAATTAGCTTTTAAATCACTGCTTAAAGGTTTTAGGTTTTAGCCTTCAAAATTGTATCTGTCATTCAATTTGCTGCATATTATTCAACTTTGCTTATGTAAAAAAAGAGAAGAAGATCTAACTACTGCCAACAAAACAGCCTTCAGTGTAACTGACAGAATCTCATGACTTTCAATGGCAAAAAACCCAGGCAGCCAAAATGTCTTCATTAGCACTGTCCTAGTCTGTCTCTCTGATGGTCATTGTGCTATTGATGTCGAAAATAGAAGAAAGGATACTCACTTATTACAATCACTGACTATTCAAGCACATTCCAGCTTCTCTGGAGTGGAGGGTGACCTTCACACTGCTTTTATTATTTTGCATAAGTCACTTTCGTAGTTTTTATGACTAAAAAAAAAGGAAGATTGAATACCAAGATGTTTCATGAGTTTCTGTCATTTTTCCTCAACACTGGATTCAAATAGGATGGTGGGATCTGAGTTTGAAAATGTGCATCCCCCACTCCTCAGGTTAAAACTGCCTTTGGTTGACATTCTTCCAAAATTTCATTTTAAAAATAAATTAATCTATTTAAAAGACGCGCATTGGAATCAAACTTCCAATTCTGTTGGAACAAAATCATGTTTATAATTTTCGTTTCAATCCACAAGAATCTTCCAAACATCCTCTTTTATTTGTACAAAATATTTTTGTCTTTTTATACTGACAACAAGCTGAAAAGATCTCACTTTCTTCCAGTGAAGTCAATGCAAGTGTTTATTCTGAGCATATTTTATGTAAATTTGTGCAAAGCCAAGTCAGTATTCAGAGAAGACACACAGTAGGCTCATGATTCACAACAAGGCCATATGGAATTTCCTGGAATTTGATTTTGAGGTATCAAATAAAATTGTATTTACGAAGAGGAAAGTGAGAGGCTGAACTGCAGCTGAGTCTGAAGTAACAGGGCTAAGACTTTTCACTAGGAATATTAAGTTTGACCTGCTTGCAATACTCTTCAAGGTGCATTGATTTCCTACTGAGGTGGATACAAAAATTTGTGAGTGGAGATGCCAGTAGTTCATGGATGAGTGATTTGTGAGGGGAAAGAGAGGTGAGCCGAAACATACGGGACAAAGTGAAGATGACATGCCCGTGAGAAGCAAAATGCAACAATGCTGAAGGGTCTAATCAGCTGAAAATGTTCCCAGTGCTAGTGCAGAGAGGATCTGTTCCAGCAGGTTTGAGAATAGGAACCAGATAGGTGGGGAGAGAGAATTGAGATCGCCCAGTAGACACAGCTGGAATGAGCCCACAGACATTTCAACGCACAAGCTCACAGCATCACACTTTACCTGTTCTTCTGTAAAAGGCCTGAGAATGCATGATCCACACTGGCTGTTGAAATAAATACCTTTCAATACTCTAGTGCTTTGTAATTCTATAAAATAGCTGGCAAATTCAGGGTAACAAGAGATCTTTATTTAGTGCACACTCCCAAGTGCAAGGTCCCAGAGAAACAGCAGGGTAACAACCTCATCACCAGCAGGAAATTATTTCAGAACTGTTTCCAAATTGGGATTTGGAAAGAAAGAAGTGGTGGCAAGATACAGCCATGAGCTCTTTCCAGCCAGCGCTGCTGAACTGTGAAAATCATGATGAAAGTCCTGATAGGAACCTGCAAGAAGGCAGAACACCTCGTACATGCTCCTGGCTTTTCAACAGCAGCTGTGCCAGTACAGGATATTGCTTCCTCACAGACCTCACCAAGCTTGAGATGATGGTTCTGTGTTTTACAGGCCAGAGCTGACCTATCTCCAATTCAATTCAAAGGCTGTCTCCTGACTGCAAATTGTCAAAAACAGCTCCAACGTCGCAGTGGCTGGAGTTGGAATAGTTACACCCAAATCAGCTTTCAGGTAACAGGTTTTGATGGTGGATTATTGATAGCTGAGCAAAGGCAGCTTCTTCCATGCCAGCTGCTACATGGCAGCACCAACATCTAACTCCCATGGAGCTACAGCCAACAAATCATCCTACTCCTAAATCATCCTGCACCTTGTGCTGCCCCAGCCTTGCTGGTATTCCAGCCAGGGTACCAGGCTGCATAAGATCAGCAATGAGATCACCAAAAAACTCAGTGCAGGGATGTGGAAACTCATCCAGAGAGATGAGTAGGGAAGAAAACAGTGTTAGAGGAGCTCAGCATTCCCCTCCTCACACTTCATAAGTTTTACCCGGTGCAACACAGACTCCAAGTTCCAATTAAAATAGGTTGGCTGATGAATGAATTTATTTCTTATAGACAACAGCCAATATTCACAAACCAGATCCCAGCACTTCAAGAGTTCTATCACCAAGATTCCCCTACAGAGTGGAGGCAGAGAGGCAGCTCAGGTAAAATTTCTGTCTCTCTGCACTGCCTACAGGAAGCAGGCAACCAGTTTCTTATTAAGGCGCTTAATGCAAGGGTCTAAAGCAGGTGGGAATGAGCCTGGATGCCAGTGGCCACCTGGAGGTGCAGGAACAGCAAGCTGATGCTTTCATGGTCCTGCTCCTTTCTACTGCAGCAATAAAACTGAATGAATTTGTGGATCTGTACCATGTTGCTGGGATTCCTTCTCCAGCTCTCTTAATTCAACAAATGTGATCCAACCTAAGTCCACTGTGGAAGGAAAAGACATGGTGAACCTCTAGTTCAGGTTTAAACTTTAGACTAACAACAGGCAGTTTTTGGCACAGAAGAGATAGTTAAAATGAGCACAAATTGGTGAGATAAAGATTGAAAAAGGGGGCAAATTATTGAGATTCAGGCCAGATATTTTGGGGAAAATGCTCCAAAAGTAATATCTATTCTATGGAAAAATACTGATAAACTGTGGCCAACTCTTTCTTCTTTTTCCTAAAAGTCTGGAGTATGCCTTGTAGCTCATCATATTTTTGGCTTCTGGCACATATTTTATTAACTTCCATTATGTACAGAAACAAAACAGACCACTATTTTGAAAAAAAGCTGCAAGTAAAAAAGAAATAAAATGGCATATTCAAAGAGTAATTAAAGACTCTCTTAAGAAAGTTAAAAGCTGAGAAGAGTTTGAGGAACTTTTGCACACAAATATTATGTACAAATATGAAGCCATTTGCATACACATTTGTCAGCCATGTGAATTCCCCTGAGATTTAGTTTGGCTTCTCCATTTGAAGCATTGCAGATACAGAAAACTGAGGACTAAAAATTTGGCTCGGTATCAAACCCAAGTGTGAGTTCAGATGATGCAGTAGAAATCAACAGGGTCGTACCTCCCTTAACTCATTCCAATCTGCTCAATTACTGTCACCAGTAGAAATTGTTTCATGTACCAAAACCCTTTAAGCCCATTTCAGCCTGACAAAAATGCCTGCAAAGCTAAGGAACTGTGAAACTTTCAGCATAAGATGAATACTGTTAGGGACAAAAGACAACCAGGAACACAGTTTGGGGTTTTTTTCTGTTCCCTCTGTTCCAGAGATCTGGTCTAATCTGAGAAACTTGTAGGTGACACACAGATTACAAAAAGCGTGGGCATGCAGTGTTATCAACAGCCTTGTGATCATGGAGTGAGACTACCAGCATGGTAAACCCTGCTGCTGCTGGCATTGCGGTTGCTGCTCCTGTTATTCTTTCATAGTGAGCATTTTGCCACACGCACCAAGCCCTGTCTGCTCCTCAGGTGTAATAAAGGCTAAAGAAGTTCTGAAGTATATTCAAGAGAACCCCCAATAACTTCAGCAAAGTCCTGTGGAAGATATGAGTCCAAGGCAAAAGATCTATGTTTTGAAGTCATGCAAAATGAAGGAGGGCAGGGCCCAGACCTGAAAGCATGTTAGATAAATAAAGATGTGGTCATAGAATTACAGAATGTTTTGAGTTGGAAGAGACATTAAAGGTCATCTAGTTCCACCCCTCTGCCATAGGCAGAGACATCTTTCCACTTGGACCAGGCTGTTAAGAGCCCCATCCAGCCTGGCCTCGAACACTTCCGGGGACGAGACATCCACAATTTCTCTGGACAACCTGCTCTAGTGCTTCACCATCCTCACAGGGAAGAATTTCCTCCTAATATCCAATTTAAATTTACCCTCCTCCAACTTAAAACCATTCCCCCTTGTCCTATCACTGCATGCCCTTGCAAAAAGTCCCAGTGGAAATAAATTATCTTTTCATATAAAAATCTTCTAAAGCCTTTTCTCAGAAGAGTAATAGAGCTGCCAGTCCAACACCTGCAGGGTTGGAAATAATTTACTTAGCCTCACCGGCTTTGAGGCAGATTCTTCGTTTGACGAATGGCCCAATTAAACATCTGTTAATCACAGCGTTATCTGGAGGTGGAATACCTACTTCTCGTATCCCCTCTCCCTGCCAGATAAGATCGGGGAGCCCCCAGGACAGCAGTGGGCAGCCCAGCAGGGCTCAGAGGGGGCGGCCAGGGCGCAGGCCGCGGCTGTGGGGCTGCGCCTCCCTCCCCCTCCACACAACCTCCCAGTAACCTCGGGCTCCTGAACCCCCGTGTACGGTTTAGGCCTTGATAATAAAGCAACATCTGCAAACTTACAAGTGCTTTACTTGAGTTAATTGAGTAAATTGAAGCAAGCTGGCGTGCAGGGGTGATCTATGATCCCAGGTTGCGGGCCGAGAAGGGAGACAACAGATTTACTGCAAAGACAGTGGGCGGCCTTTTGTTCAGGGCCTGGTTCACGGGAAGTTTGAGGTCACGAGGGATTAAAATATCTTCAGAAACAAATGGAATAATTTGGCTGAAATATAAGGCACGCAGTGCCAGCTCATGCCAGGAAACCAGGGGTGATTTATATGCCTTCAATCCAACACATTTTTCTGATATCTGCCCCATTAGGTTGAATTTATAGATTTTTGGGAGAATATGTATGCTCGTCTCTGCTATTCTGACATGTTTGTGCTCTGGGGAGCTGTTCCAAGGATTGCAAAATAAATAAAATGGTGCATTACCTTGTATTCACAATGTTTTGTTCACATCTCAGGGGAGGAAAAAGAAAAAAGAGTAAAGGAAAAAAAGAAAAAGAAACCAAACCAAACCAAACTCCCAACCTCCCATTTACTATACTTGTTTGGGAATTACTTATTAAAAAAGACATTAAACAGGTAATGCTCTTTCTCCTATAATCTGTACAAGTCATTAAGTTTAAGCACAATTCGCCACCTTGAAGCAATTGGATACATTGTAATTTGTTTTATGGTCTCGCAGATGCAAGGTATTTGCTGAGCTATAAATACATAAAAGTGGTTTATACGAGCAGCCCGTACCCTGCACGAGTTAGGCAAGGGCGAGTTTCTCCAGGTTCCCCTATTCCCAGGCACACACACACGCACACATGGGCTCGTGCGCTCTGTTTATTCTTTTATTTTTTAATTTTTTAGTTGGTTTTTTTTAAAGCCTGGCTCACTTTTAGTGGGGTATATTGTCCCTTTTGTAGTTTCTCTGCTGCTTTATTAAATCCCAGATTCCTTACAAAACTGTACAATTTTAATAACACAAATCCACGCAGGCCATAAAGCTGTCGAAATGTACATAGCACCAGCCGTGATCAGCTGCAGTGATATCATCAGCCCTGATTAGCCAGGGCCGGTCACGCGACAAGGTTTTATTACAAGTGTCATTTACATTTTTGACAGTTTTACAAGGCTTAATGGCTTTGTATTAAATACATTGTGTTTCAAGGAAACTGACAGCTCAGGGTATCTTGTAAATACGGTGCTGTGGCATTTCCTCTAAAGCAATGAGGAGGGAAAATGAGACATCCAGAGTTTCTCTTGTCAACATGGACATTTAGCCAAATAATAAAAGTTCACCCATGCCAAAGCTTAAGTCCAAGTATGAAAAAAATGCTGAGAAAAAAAGTTATTTTCTCTTTTGTTTTTTAATATATATATATTTATATATCAAGCTACAGATGTCTTGTAACATACTAAAAGTTTTTGTAGCAAAAGCATTGGCAATCACTGAAGCATCTGAGGCATGTTCCTCACAGAAATTAATGAGAAAATGCTCTTTGCAAAAATTTACTACAAAAACCTGATTTATTGTTTGTTTCTCATACAAACAAAAAGCACTGCCTGAGGGCATTTAAGTATTTCTGAATTTATTTACCAAGGTGGTATCCATTTTTAATCTCATGAGAAAACCTTTCCTAAACTGATTGTTTCTCATACGTTTTAATCACAAATGAGGATGAAATTTACAACATTGTCTCTGTTTCTGTTCAGATTTTAGAGTTCACTTGGGCCTAAGATAGAGATGATTAGAGAAAAACATCTTTGAATGACAGTAAGTCAAAATCCAAATTGAAATCTCTACTTTTTGGTATAGAATAGTTACTTCAGAAATTAAAAGGAGTCCCTTAACCTGAAAACCACCTTGACTTGAGGCAGATAGGCATTTTCACAGCAAACTCAAGAGCAGACTGACCATTTCAGGCCTGTGCATCAAGTGTAAGTTTTGCCCCCCACAGGGTATCTACTTAGGCATGTAATAATTCTCCAACTGATTAAATTTGTGCAACCTGTTATTTACTAGATGAATTGGGTTATTAATCCCAGATGTATTCCATTCAGTGTTGTTTCTGTGCCAGTTGCTCAACAAACAGCATCAGTATCCCTTATCATTTACACACACAGGTTTTATTAGTTTGATTATATCAAGTTAATAAAACTGGTACAGTCTCTTTATGTTACAGCCTTTTCTTTATGTGGTGACCAGTATGGATTTACTCACACCACTGGAAATTCTGCCATTAGCAGTGGAAGGAATGCTTTTGCTGCTGCACCAGAAGACATACTAGAGATTAACTATTTAGGTTAAATAAATGGAAAGTGAAAAAACAGTACTCTCAAATGAAAATCTAAAACCAGCATAAAAAAATTAGTTTACCCTGAGCCTGAATAGATTGGTGTTGCTTATTTGTCAAGATTGATGTGAGTAAAACACTAGAGCTACTTTAATGATTTTTGAGTGTAAATTTCCTTAAAGCCTAAATTCATGAAGAAAAAGATAAATCAATGTATGATCACTTTCTATCTTTGATGAGATCAGGGAGCACTAAGAGAGTTGTTGTCTTGTTTTACCGCAAGCACACACATATTAGTTTCAACTTTAGATAGTTTCTGGAGATGATTTTGGCATATCCTTTTATTTATTATCATTGACTTTTTAACCACCTTATTGACAAATTAAAATAGGCTCAGCCATTTGATTCACACTAATTCTGCACACATCATTTCAGTGATGTCTGTGGCCCATATCCAGATGATCTACTGAACAGATCGTTCTCAATGCAAAAGTGCTGCAGTGTCCATAGAAATTACCCCGAAATGCTGTAAAAGAGGAAGACAGGTATTTGGGATAAATCATGGTAGAGTACTTTTAGTGAACTCTAAGTAAATATACCATTGCTTGTCCAGTGGAGCTTGCAGGCTGTTTTGTCCTTCCTTCCTTCCTTACTTCCTTCCCTAGAATTAACCACAAAAAGACAGAATGTAATTTATGTTATTATTTAAGGCTCTCTCCTTGCATCACACACTCCATGGAACCCTCTAGAACTCATCCTTTTCCCGAGGTGCTGCTCCCCATCCCCACCCAGCCACAGGACAGCTAAAGGTTTCCCACCCTTCCAACCTGCCACTGAATCCTTTGCTGCTGCTGTTCAAAAATCACTTTGACCTAATGCTGGTGATTTTCTCCACAGACATCTGCCCACTATAGAGTAGAAAGTTACTGGCAGAGGTTCTTCCAACCCAACGCCTGTGGCAGCTCCTTCTCTTTTAGTCTTGTGATGGGGAAAGGAGCAGCCAGACCCCAAACCCTCTTGGGTGACCACGTGGGACCTGCAGGAACCATTCTCAGTAGGGTGTTGCTCTCCCATTCCCACCTTCTCTGCCAGCACACTGCTGCTGTGGCTGAGGGACCCCTCTGGGGGGTGACACCTGAGCAGAGAGTGTCCTTCCTGCTCCTCAGGGCTGCTCTACTCAGAGCCAGCATCCTTGGCCCCCGCTGCCTGAGCAGCAGGTTGTGAATGGGCTGTTCTCTATTAACGTTTGGAAATGAAAGTGAAAGCACATGTGAGACCTGCTGAACAGAACAGCAGAACTGGAGACTTAGCTGTATGCCAGAAGCCACAACCAGATAGAAATCACAGGTTAGTCAGGAAATTACTTGCATTTAATTTGGGGCCATGTCTCCTGGGAGGAGGCTGGCCTTTTCCTGTTGTGCAGCAATGTTGCCCCCGGGTATAATTTGCCTTTTTCATAAGCAAGGGTGCTATCTCCTCCTTCCTCAAAGAGACCTTTCAAGGCCAGCTGAGGAGAATCAAATGTGGCACATTAGCAACAGGACAATGGCAAAGTCATTATAAATTGACTTCCTTACTGTGAGCTGCAGTAATCTGGATGTATTACTAGCATGACTCTGCAATAAAACCGAAGCAGCCAGTTCCTCCACTGGAATTAAAAACACCCTCTCCCTACTGACTTCAGAGAGGTAAGGAGTGCTCCCATCCTTTGGGGATGAGGTGAGGAGCCTGGCACATGAATATTCTGCTCCTTGTGCGTGTGCCCAAGAGAAGGAGGCTTTCCAAGCTGGTGTGGACATGCCAAAGCACCAGACTGCTCTGTGAGTCTCAAAAGAAGAACCAGCAGACTCACTGGTACTTCCATTCCACATCTCTGGTGGGTTGCAGTAAGAGATGGCAGCACACTTACCACAGAGCTGCTTTTCTTCTGAAAAAGGAGCTGCCTCAGTGATTGAGAAGGACATCTCTGACTGCCATAATTAAGAGCTGGAGCAAAAGCTGATGTCCTGCTCTTGTTCACCAATATCCCAAGTGCTGCATCAGTGAGGCTGCGTGTGCCAGTGGCTCCTCAGCAGAGTCAGGGCTGGAGGAGCCATCTTTACAGTGGATCCTGTAAGGAAAAGAAAGCATTTGCCAGTTTTTCCCCTTGTACTTTTTCCCTCACACCTTCCACACAAACAATGGCAGCTTTACAAGCATGTGTCTGCCATAAAATGAGGACTTCACTGTAAAATTAATGTTTCATTCAAAGCAAACAGGTTTTTAAAGGTGCGTTTTCTGCAGGGCAAGGGGTTTTTAAAAGTCCTTTGCTCATGCTTCCAGAGAATTCATTAAATGTTACTCTGGATCAAATGAACAAGTTCTTAATATAGTTGCAAGTTTTTCCTTAACTTACATTTAAAAAAGAATGGTTGTGATCAAGTAGAATTACCACCTCTATTGAAGATGCTTTGGTACTACACGTGTGTTCTCTGTATCACTTCTTATGACCAATTATTCAATGTCAGCAACTTCATATTTTTCAGCTTTTTGCCAATTATTGACTCTCAGTGTCCCTTGCAGAGAGCATCACTCCTTTATATCAGTGGGGTGTGCGGTACATGCAGAGATCATCTGCTGGAAAAGCCAAATCTCAAATTCTGATACTAACACATCCCTCTCCATAAACTGCGATAAGATTCCACGTGATCATCCCATTATCAAAATATGAGCAGGATTAGTCACATGGGGCTCCAAAATTAGTGACTTACATGGCATCTGTGATGATTTTTTTTTTTCTTAAGGACTGATTTTGGGCACCAGCTCTTTCCATTCCCTGCAACCTGAGCCAATCTCATGGACAGAGCATGTCTACCCCAAAGCACCAAGGTTTCTCTGTTCCCAGAACTTTTCAGAGCACCAGTAAATAACAAATAATGAAATAAATTAAACAGAAGCAAACAAAACAAATCCACCAGTGCAACCCACTGCAACCTCCTCTGCTTGAGGGGGTCAATGAATTCCACTTTGGTATAAGTTAGGATAACCATGACTTTCCCATGGCAATAAAAGCCCATGGTCTTGGTTCCCCAGGCCTCACACAAACTCATTTTCAGGTGAAATTGCAGGACACTGGTGGGAATTTTGCCACAGAGATTGGGCAAGGAGAGCCCTTGGTTGATGTGATTCTGTCTCAGGGACAGAGAGATTCTCTGCCAGCACCAGCTACAGGACCAGTCCTACCTTGGACTTCCAAGACCAGACTCAGGTAACTGGAGCCAGACTGGCTGAGGAGAAAAATATACTCCTTCTTACATTTCATAAGTTCTGCTTTTCACATGTGCTTAAGAAAAACTATTTACAGCATTAAAACAAAGTAGTTTAGTGGCTACCAAAAGATTGAGTTAAGCCCTCATCTAATTAAAAATATCCAGCAGACAGTGAATCTATGGCGGCAATTTAAAACGATTTTTGAAAGTAATATCTCCCAGGATTAAAATATGGAGTTTTTTATTTTCTTTTTTTCCTTTATAATTTCTGCTCTTTTCTAGATTTGCTTTGTTTGAGGGGTGAATCAACATCTGACTGCAGGCTTAACTGTGGCTTGCTTTTAGTACCATATACTGTCACTTCTCTTAAAAAGATTCTAATTTTTCTTTTATTTTCCACCTTTGTCTACAATGTGTGTAAAGAAAAGTGACCAAAAGGAGAGGTTAAGAATAGTTCCTTTTTTAAAATCTATGTTGATTGAATTAAAATGTTTGAATTTTATTGAACAGGGAAAAAGAGATTTTTAAAAGCCTATCTGTAGCCTCCTATAAAAGCATTTTTTTTAATAAAACTTCTGTTTAAAAAGTATGTTATTAGCAGTATATCCTGTGCTGCATATTAATAAAACAATGGAATTTTGTATTTCTTTTTCTCATAAATTACATAATTCAAACCTTAAAACACCTTTAATGAACACTGACTCGGCATGTGGCACTTAATAAAACTGGGCTAAACTCGTTTTCTGCCTGACAGGCTACCAGTGGAGAATGTGCCCTACAAGTAAATGATTAAGAGGCAGAAATCTTTTCTGGACTACTATTAAACACTTCAAAGATTTTCAAAGTCAGATAAAATGAAAAGCAAATGTGTTTCACTGCCTCTCAAATACCTCAAATGTTTTAGCAGGTGCAAGCAATGAAACCTTCTGTAGTGACAGCACTTTAGGGTCTGCAAAGTGCACCCTACTGAATTATGGGAATGCAGGGCTTACTTCATAAAAATTCATGATTTTAGATGAGGAGAGATGCATGTCCTTAATACCCATCTACATATGTAGCACAGAAGGAGAGTCCCGTTGTGTCTCTCCCATGTCACTTGTCTTAACCCTTGCTGGCACTGCAGGACTGTTTAATGTAGAGTTTCATAGCCTTTAACCTTTTGCCAGCTTTGCCTTTATTTGAACCCCTGTGTGGAATAGCAGGCAGAGATCCCTGTCCCCTGTGCTGTTTGTGCTGCAGCAGATATTGCAGTGTGTGAGAGGAAAGATCAGGGGCTGCCCCTGGGAACCCTCCTGTCCTGGAGCAAGCATAACTCAAGCATGTGTATCTCCAGCCACACTCTTCAGTCTCTCCAAGTCTCAGTTTCCCCACTGGGAGCTGAGAGCAAAGCTGGTTTTTGCCTCACAGTGTATTATTATTTGTACTTGATGCCACAGAGCCTGTGGGTATTAAGGAAACAGGGCCAATGGGTGGATTTTTAAATGGCACTTGCAGTCTAAGGCAACTGAGGAAATTTCTTTAGTATTAATTTCCCTGGCATATAGAGGAAAGTCTACACATATTAAATAGTTGTTGCTGCTTTGAACTTTTCTCTTCTAGAAAACTGTAAATGAAAGTGAGGCTTATAAAAGCAAAGATAGGTACCATCTGGGCAGGTGCTGGTAACTGCTCTCAGGCTCTGCCAATTTACCAGACCATATACTTCAATCTCAGTCTGTAACTACTTGGATTTGGATTCAGGAGGACTTTATCAGATGGTTGAATGGGTTTTTGAGAGCAGGACCAATAGCCTCCTTCTTGGGCAAGTTTGTTCCATTTCCTTTGATTGTGCTTTGCTTTAACATTTAACTAAGAAATATTTCATGGAGGATTAATAAATGACCAACACAAACCAAACACACTACAGACCAGAATGTTATGGGCTACCCTTAATCAGACAAAAAGCAGGACAAAGTGGTAGAACAGTTTTTAAGCAAACTGTTGTGAAATTCAGGCATGATTCTGTATTTATCAGAAGGCGTTGGGAACCAATTCTTTATGCATTCCCTTTAAATGTAAATATGTTTTATTTGCCTGCACCCTGAAAGGGATTGTGTAGCTGATGGATCACATTTTCCTGGGCTGCTGAGAGGATATTTCCCTGCCTATATCTCTAGCCAAGCCTGGCTGCCTGGTGTGTGTCCTGCCCCACCAGGCTCAGTGGAGCTGGCTGCACACCTAGCTGCTCATCACAGGGGCTTAGCAATGAAAGGCCTGAGTGTGTTCACTGACCCCATAACAAACCCAGACCCTGAGCTATTACAAACAAAGTGCTGCAGAGGAAAAGGGACCTGCAGTAAGTGGCAATACCAGAGGGGAAGATCACAGATTTAATAAAATCTCATTATCCCACTACTTGGCATCCTTGGAAACTATTTACCTTTGTGTCAAAGTGCTAAGTGGAGTGTCCAGCATTACCTCCCTGATGAATAACAACATGCATGATTAACTTTAAAGCCCCACTAACATAACTACATGCAGAGAATTACACTTACCAAAGTGGTAAATGGTGGAAATTTTTGCATGGCCAACAGCTTGAAATTCAGTGTTTTGTTTCCCACAGCAGCTGCAGCTTTACTCTTCCACACCAATATCTGACTTCCTGTGGATAGATGGAGTGATGGCAATTCTGCTAGGATGTCTACATGGGAGTGCATAAATGGGAGGATGTGCAGTAAAATTATGTTGAGAGCACAAATGTATTTAGCTGTGCAATAACAGAACCACACAAATGGTCCCCTATTAAAATAAATTCACAGAGCCTGACATTATGGAAGCTGAGAACAAATGTTTTGCCATGTAATCCATAAAGAAAATTCTTATAATATATAAAATAATCCAGATCAACTGAAAATATTTATGGGCCAGCCATGCAGCTGGTGTAAATCAGCATAGCTCCACTGAAGTTGGTGGAGCGACACAAGTTTTAGGCATATGAAGGTTTGGCACCCAAGTAATTTGGATTTTCAGCAAGAAAACCCAGAGCTACTTATCCTGTGGATTTGATGATTGAACCTCTGTTTAAAAGGTTGTATTTTGAAATTCTGAATCAAGAAAATTGTATATTACATTTTAGGTTTTGAACAGCTTTTGCAGGCTGTGGAAACTTTAATTCATCACAGTTGGCACTAAGCATTATCTGAGATAGTGTAATGGAAACTTTTAAGGACTGATGAGGTTTTTAACATTTTACATGTGTATTTACTCTTTCTACTTTTTAATATATGAGCAGGATTGTAGGGCATTGGACTCTGACCCATATTCCATTACATTCAGGAACAGTCTTTTTAATGGTGTCCAAGAGCTCTGGGTTATTCTGTTGGTCAGCCAGACATATATGTCTATCTCATGTATTGTCTATATTTATTTTGTGAGATGGGAAAAATTAACATGCCTACCATTTACTGAGATGTTTGCACATGAACATTACATCACACATTTAAATAAATACAGATGCATTTATTCCAGCATGTGGCTATCCAGACGTCTGTGCTTGCCTGGCATACATCTGGATTACTGAAGCATACGATTTCCACTTGTTTATCGCTCCTTTCTTTCTGAACCAATTTTTTTTCCAACTTATCCAAGCCCACATTTCTCACTGGAGATTACATGCCAAGTTTGAACTGTTTTCAGTTACCCTAGCACAAGTTTAACATCTGAAACAATTCTTTAAGCATGCTCTAAACCAAGCATATGGATTTTTACCAAACTTTCCAAAAGCTACAAAAGTATCAGCCTAAAGGAGTAATTTTTCTGGAAACTCATAAAGGGGCTTAGAAAGGAAGTACCTCCTTAACTATCAAGGAACACTCAACTACCAAAGACTTATTTTCAACAAGGTCTGTTTCTGGGCAAACACATGTCTTGTGCTATCTTCTTATGTTGGGTTGGGTAAATTCTAAGTTCAGTCCTAAAACATGTAAGATCCCTGAGAGTGTTTTTTAAAGCTTATGTTGAGACTCTTTAAGTTGGAATTTGTTCTCAACATTTACCACACTCTCCAAAAGGTCTTTCTACCTGGGACATGCCCTACCAGTAAGTTCTGTAGTGTGTCCTCAAGGAGCAAGGTTAGCACACGTTGCCGTCCAGCAAGGTTGAAATCTTTAGTGAGAGATCAGATCTGCCATAGCAGGAAACTTGGACTGTGGCTCTGAATTCCCTCCTTGGGTTTTTGGGCTGGTACAACAGTGTTTTGCAGCATGGCAGGTAAAAAGCAGTTTGTGTTGAGGCTCATCTAACGGAGGAGGCAAGAGCAGAGGAGCCTGAGCAGGCAAGCCTGTTACCCTAAGCCCCGTCTGGTACATCCTGACAGAAGCAATGTAGATAATTTCCATATGGTGTGTTCTTATTCTAACAAGCTTCAAGTGTTGAATTTTTTTGAGCTCTATTTTCTTTTGAGATACGAGAGTCTTTTTTATCAAGCAGTAGAAATTAGGTTATCTCTGCGTGCCAGCAGCAGATAGTGCAAAGTCCTCTGGAAACTCCAGCAAAAACACTTTATGGCCAGTCAGGGCTGCACAGCTCCTGTCCAAACAGGTCCACACACCAAAAATCCCTGGGGTTTGGGCTGCTGAGCAGGAGGAAGGGGGGCACCCAGTCCCCCCTTGTTGAAGAGTACTCTAAACTGGTGGTGTTCAAGCAAGGTGACAGCACCTGAGGGCTCTGCTCTCTGCAAAGCTTTTGCAAGCTTTGCTTTTGTGAGCTTAGAGTTGTCAGTATTCCCATGAGAAACTCCACAGACAGCAAATGTAATGGCAAACGTAAGCAGTATTTTAAGGACATAGGTGACAGTGAAACACTATCCTGGTTTTCCTCCCCATTTAGTCATGCTTCTCATTCCACCCTTGCTTGCAGGTGACATGAATTTGATTATCCCAGCTACTCAACCACCCAATGAAAAACAGCAGCTCCCATGCAGAAGCAAATCAGCATGAAATCAGAGAGCTGACAGTGGTTTCTCAGAAACTCCCTTTAATGTAGTTACACTGTGGACTGGGTTACCTATTCAAACCAAGCTGGACTGACACATCTGACCCAACTGAGCACCACCGTGTTTGTGTTCAACCCATCCAGCCCTTTAATGTCCTCAGATTACAGCTGTGGTGGGAGGGAAACCTGAGGTGTTTAACAAATGCTATTATTTTATAAGCTTCTGTTAAATAGTTAGACAAATATTCTGTAATCCTTCAGGCTCATCTTAGGTCAACCACATAGTTAATGAACAATGATAACAAATTAGCAAGTTGAAATTGAAGCTTTGGGGAAAATGCCCCATCTCTCCATCACACGCCTGTGTGCACATATGCAGAGCCTGTTAAGCATTTACATTTTAGTTCAAATTTGCTTGCCACACTCAAGAAAAATAAATTTGCTGTTTTTAATAAGAGGATTGAAACCAAAGGGCATTTAATCTTTTATGATCAACAATAATATTTAAATGCTAGAATATATTAAATCTACTTATAGCAATCCCTCATTACACAAGCTGTGTTTTCTTCCCTAATGAACTGCATGTTTCAAAATACAGTGCTACAAAAATGTTTGTAAAAATCTGCTTTACTTTTCAAATGTTTCACAATATAAACTGCAGGCATTTCACATTTTTTTATAATTCAAGCTTTAATATTATGCAAATATGTCTTAGCTGAAACACAGAATTCCTGCATTTGGAATTATAATACAATAGCAGAGCAGTGACTGTTTTTCTATAACCATTGTCTTTCTCACCAAAGGCTAAAATTTATGGCAAAGTATGCAAGCACAGTACTATGGAGAGACCAAAGAGACTATGTCTTCCTGCACTGATTAAACAGAATACCTAGCAAATGTAAATAACTGGATTTCCATGCTACTATTCTAATGACAAGTTCTTGTTTTATACCATGTTCAAAAGAATGACAGGCACCATACAGAAGAAGAAATACAAGTCTCTGTCATGAATATCTTACAAAAGCCCCAGTCCTACACATGCAGGATGAAGTTGTCCAGCTTTATTCAGGTGAATCCCTTCGAGTGCTGCCTTCCCAAAATACCCTACATGGTGGCAGAAGCAAGAGAGGAACCTGTGAGGTCATGACTTAAGAAGGGTTTTTTTCCCATTCCTTTTAAATATTTCCTTCTTGATTTTTGCCTATTGACTTGGTATCCTTTTATACAGATGGGGTCAATTTTTTCCTAGAACTGTGGAGGATTTTAGGCACCAAAACTGTTGCCATCTTCCTGTCATCTTTCCATTGTCCAGAGACAAAGCCCTATGAAGCCCTGGAGAAATCTAAGTGGAATATTTCTCTGTGAGGTCCTGATGCACTAAGGTGCTTAGCATCAGATAGGACTGGGACCTCAGACAGAACCTATTCTGTTTTTAAGTGGTCTGTGAGGGATGCACTCTGCCTGATATTCATTCCAGCCCAAGATTGTGAACATAGCAGACAATAGATGGATTGGTGTAAAACTATCCCAGATAACTGCTCATACATCTTCCCTCTGTCAGTGAAATTTGCCATGATGTGTTCAAAGCCAAGAGGCATTATTTGTGCTGTCCTGGATCTGTTAAGGAATGGCAGGGGGAGGACAGAGATACTTAGGGATTTAAAAGCAGAGAGAACTCTATGAAAGAGATAAAAGGAGTCAAATGCACAAACCCTATTTGAAGTCCTTAAAGCGTAAGAAAAGAAAGTATTAGACTTACCACATAGGGAGAGCTGGAATTTGTGTAGCTCTGGCCCCTGTGAACTGTAGCTGCTATTTTAGGGGTGGTCTGAATGTTTGAATAGCTAGCCTGAATTCTCAAAACTTTTCCTTAGTACTTATAATGCTCTTTTTTTTTCTATAAAAGTTGACTCTTTTAACTGTTGCTGTTTTTATGAACTACATCCTGGCTGATGTATCTGTTGTCATGTTAGAGAGAGGGGAGAACTCTTTGGAAGCTGAGAAATAGAAAGTAATGAAATGTATTTTATACTGTAGCTATCTGCATCTAGAAGTGTTTTCTCCACCAAGCCAACATGCGAGGTCTTGGACAGCTATGTTTGACTAATAATTTTCTCTGCAAGTACTCTCTGCATCTTTATTACCTGTTATCCAATATTATGGTCAAAGTTTCTTTCTACTCTTTTTTCCCATTTCCTCTCTAAGCAAAACTAAGCCCATATATTGATGAAGTCAATTTTGAAAACCAATGGCCTCTGGTGAGTTTAGTATAATGTATTTCTCCTTTATTCAGTGTATCTAATATTTCAAAGATCTATTTTGATTAGTATCTACACTAAGGTCTACACCACACAATTGGTTCATTTCAGGATGCCAGCACTATAGATCAGGGAGGAGCCCAAAATATATTATTGGCTGAGCTGCCTTTCAGAGCCTTAACCCTACTATTATGTAGTTATAAAAATCCAAATCACTCCATTGCCTGGACTTTGCAACATTTTGCTGATATCTGATGATAGGGTGCTGACCAGGTAGGTTGTGAGTGTTTTTTATCTCCTGTCAGCTACAAACATGTTGAGGAAAGATATTTTATTTACAATTTGTGTACTGTACTGTACATGACACTGACCACAGTGTTGGGTAATCTGTAGAGATGAAAATAAGAGAGGAGAGAGGGTTGTTCAGACCTTTTAGACACCCCATGTGTTTGCAGCTGTCTCACCCAGTTTCCCAGTACCTCACCAGAAGTTTAATAAGAGGGTCATACAAATGAGGGTGTCTGGAAGTGGCATTGTGACCATCTTTTGTGAGAAAAAGCAAAATCTACATCTGCCATGCTTTTCAATATTTTATAGAAAAAGAGTCAAATTCACAAGGTCCAAGAAGAAAATTCACACTGAGAGCCTGCTGACAATCATCTCTCACTCACCTGTTTCGCGTCAATATTATAAACTTTTGTATAAAGTTGAGAATAATGACATATTTTTGCCCCTGTATTGGCTGTGTAAAGTTGATTATTTGTCTCCCACAGTTGTTGGCTCAATGCTGCACACAAATTCTTCCTCAGGACTGTGAGTTTACTGCATTCTTTGCCTCAACAGAAGCTCTTCTCTTAGAGAAAAATAGCAGGTGATTTGTTTTCACTAATGGGTGTGGTGATTCTCTTGGATAATATCTTTTTAATATCATCCAAAGAATTATCCCTTGTGCTCACAGTTCCTATTTCCACTATGCCACTGATTTGTAAATCCATGTTGTTCAGACGCTACAGATTCATACTGATTAATTCTTAACAGGGACAAAATTAAAAGCAAAATATTTTTTTATAGTTTTTCTGGACATGAAATGGATGCTGGGAATGTAATGTTATTCCTCAATCATATAAACACCTTAAGCAAAAATCTGTGCATGCTGTGGCGGACCCTACTATAAAGGAAGCAGAGTGACATAATTAACTGCTCTTTTTATGACCTACCATGCTGGCCCTTTCCTGAATCTCAGACAACATTTTTTTAATATATATTTATGTAGTTATATTTTTATATATATATGTGTGTGTGTATATTCATGACTCCACAGCAGTATTTAAAAGCAAATATGCCTTAAAAAAAAGCAGACCCATCAGGAGGTATGGTAAGTCTACTGCTGGAAAGATTTTCTATTAGGTTGGAGGCAGTTTGCCATTTTTGGGAGATTTTGCAAAATCTTTTTTCGACATTTTTCCCCACCATGAGTATGTTCACTGTACAAACTCTCAAAGCAATAGTCTGGAAAATAATGGTAAAATGTATTTTGACAGCAATCAAGTTGGCTGAGTATTTCTCTAATGCACAGATCTCTCAATAAGTCAAGAGCAGGAAATTCAAGCAGAGCCACGGGAAAGTTTTGGCTGCTTTCAGCACATACCTGAATGGATGGAAAGATGCACTTCTCTATATGCTCATTTATATGTTAGTTGCTTCATTGATGTCTAATAATATTTCATCTAGAATTCATACAAACTATTTTTAATGATTAATCCAAGATCAAGTGATTTTTGACAGAGGAAATTCTGTTTATTTTCCAGGAATGTGAGGTTCATAGGAAAGTCTTGATTCCAAAACTCACAATTTCTTTGAGTGGCCACACTGGAATCCCAAATCTCCTCACCCAGGTGGTATTTGTCAAGAGGCATAGCTGTAGTCACAGATGTAATCAAGCAAGAATCCAGCTCCAGTTCCATCTCTGTTTCCTGCATTTCCCAGAGACTGTATTGTCTGGAAGTCAATGCACAGGGACAACCAGTGAATAAACACTATATCCAAGGAACTCTGCCACATAAACCTTTTGCAATCCAGTCTCATAGTGTTTTTCTGATGTGAGTGAGTGCTACTCAACAGGTATCACAAGCCAAGCTCGAGCCTTTGCCCTTTCAGTTTCCATGAGCAGGATCAATAAAAGGCTCTGCAAAACACTAGATTATAGGCTGAGCAGGCTGGATGCAGAAGCCAAATTAACAACCTGCCATGGTGTAGAAAGCTGCAGATTTGCTCTGATGAATGGAGCTCATAGCAATTATTTTTTTTTTCAGAGTGCGAATTGAAACATTATTGTACAACTATTAGTTTCCAGGAAAAAAATGTAATTGCTTCTAGATGCTGCTCGCTGTTTTCAAGAGCTCTTTAACCTTTAACTTTTTCAGTACAAAGGAAGCCTTGCTGTGCAGTGAATCTAACAAGACCATCATTTATAGTTGGCAGAGTTCATTAGTCAGTCGTAACAGTTTAATTATTAGCATTTTAATGCATGAGTGTTTAACTAGACAGAACAACAGTCTTTTAGGTACAGCTTGAGACTTCTTAAAAGAAAACGAACTAATTGGTGCTGTTGTTTATACTGTGTCTCAAATTAGACAACCAAAATTAAAGAAATTTGGAGTCAGATTTTGTCACCCATTAAATTAACATTCTATTTGATGGCCCTTTCAGTACGTTTCAGCTTTAATGAAAATATATCTCTTTATAGGAGTAAAAACTCTTTCATCTTTTGTGTCTTAAAAAAATAGTTTTGGTGAACTTGGGCAAGGCCAATTTCTTCAGTTCAGCCCCTGCCTCAGATTCCTGGTTTTGCTCTGAGTTGATTTCTCTTCAAGTTATCTCTGCTTCCAGAAATGAAGGTACAGTGTCAGCCATGGGACTGGTTAGTAGTTGTCTGAGGTAAATGAAAAGTTTGCAAGTTAAAAAGTTGCTTATATTTGAAAACATCAGTGTTATACAAAGAATATTTTTTTAAACTTTGATTAAAATGTTTTCATCAGTCTATTTTTCATTTTTTGAAAAATGTTTGATGAAAACTTTCCTCTCTACAATTTAAAATAATATTTCAGTTTGGTTTTTATTTTCTAGATTTTGCTCTTGATTTAACCCCTGTAGAAGCCCATTTGTTTTTCTCCCTTTTTTTAATGGATTGCTGGAAATAACAGTTATGTGGGAGCTAGAGGTCTGAAGGGGGATCTTTGGGAACAGGTTGGATTGCTTGGGAGATCAAAGGAAGAGAACTAAAAAAATGTGGATGCTTATCAGAACAATGCTTCCGGACCCTCAAAGAATCTAATTTCTGACTGTGGACCAAAGGAAAATATGTGAACGTGGGTTATCTTTGCTATCTGGGCATGGCAGGTTAATGGTTCTGGCAGAACATGTACTAAGAAATCCTACAGTGTTGTGTTGTCCCATGGGAGTGATGCCACTAAACAGCACCCCTGACACACTCTGCTTGTGGTTTTTGCAGCCTGCAGATGTTGAGGAATAAATTCTATCACTCCTTTTCAACCTCTGTTACACTGTGACCAGCAAATAAGGCATGACACTCTTCCCTCCTTTCATCCACCTTTGTTCTGCTCTCCCTGTGGTCCTTCCTTCCTCCCCTCCCATCCCTTCCTCTCTCCCCTGGAGCACCATGTCCTTGGATTAAAGCAAGGCATGGACTAATGAGATAGAGGAGCATTGGTTTGTAGCATTTTGTCAGGTAAAAGGGAAGAGTGCAGGTAGATTGTCTGATTGTTTTTGTAAATCCTGGAATCCCAAACTGATTTAAATTAATGGTTTTGTCCTGGTGCATACCATGATGAATCTGCATGGGATCCCCCATGATCTGAGAGCATGTCTTATTCTGAGGGCAGTGAGTGGCTTCTGCAAATCACAGGGTGCCCTGAGTACTCATAAATGATGGGATTTCAGGAGCTGACCCCTCAGTTGCTTCTCCATAATCTGGCAGGTGATGGTTCATGGCTAAAAAAGTTTTGTAGGGTCTCAATGCATCTGTGAGGCAATGCCACTGGCAATTCTTTTTGAAACTTTTCCTGATAAACAGTCTCCCTGCAGCATTCCTGTGTTTTCTGGATGATGAAATGTGTTGCAATAGGACTTAAGTATCATTTAAAAACTGTCCCTGCTTACAGTTTATTGCAGACAGAAATGTTACATCATATTTACAAGGTTAAATTAGAAGCTCCAGGTTTTACAGAAGGAAGAAATGCCTATTCAGGTCGAGCATATAATGACACCTATCCAGTTTCACAAACAGTTTATTAGAACTCATCAATTTTAGCAGGATATTTGGAATCAGAAATAAACATTTGCTGCGGAAATGCCTTTTCACTCAACAGTTCCAGACACAATGTGTCTTTAGCCAGACAAAGGGCTTTTATTTTCAAGAAATGGTATTTCAGAGATGGAAATGCCAGCTCCCTGGTGCTGAGATGTAGTTTCTCGAAGTCTCTTCCAGATGTGAAGCTTTAAGGAATTAAGTTATATTGGGAAAATGGATTATCCCTCGTGGAGAGCATTTTATCACCTCGTTAGGTTTAGGAAGCCCAGGTGATAGAGAAGAGTGGGAGAGAGATGCTTGTACAAAATGCTTCAAATCACAAAACAACAGGGAAAGACTGCCAGATCATACACTCATACTGCTGTAAAGTCTGTCTCTGTGTTGGAGTATGATTAATATGCCATCATTTAATCACACGATGGAGTAAAGAAGAAAAAAAAGACAGAGCAAGCCTGGATTGTCCCCGTTCAGCACGTTTAGAGAGCCACTAAGCAAATGACAGTGTTGTGATGGCAGACTGACTCCATACATCCAGCAAGCTTCCTGACAAAGGAATGCCACCTGATCCCTTGGACATCCATTTTTACACTATTTCTACAGTTGTTTTTTTTATTTCTGCTGCCATTGTCCATCTGATTATGCTTTGCCTGTGTGTGAGAGAGAGGGATAGGGAGAGAGAGGGGGAGAGAGAGAGGGGAGAGTGTGTGTTTTGTACATATCATCAGATTTGAGCTTGCCCTCTGAGGATATCAGTGTCCTAATTAGCACATCAGTATTATGCAAAAGGTAGAAGCTTTTCTGGTTCCCTTTAGTCACAGAGGGCTTGCTTATCCTACACACTCTTGTCTCAGAACAAGGGAAGTTTGTTCCTGGTGTAGCTGATTGGTGTCCCCTCCCTGTGAACAGGACACTCGTTCCCCTTGGGAATTCCTCTGGAGCTTTAAATGAAGTGGCAGCCCGGTTCTCTATATCCCTATTTACATCTGTGCCATCGTTTGCTTGCTGCTGGAGTCAAGGCTACAGGTAACACAGAAAAACAGACCCCAGCACACAAAGACTTATGAAATACCCTGTATTGCCTGTAGTTTTTACCTGTATGCCAGGGAGGGCTGAGGGTGTTTGTGCTGGAGCTCCAGATGTTAAAACATGGATAAAAGCTTGTTAGGGTTGTAAAGGAAAGCACTCAGAAATCACAAAATGTCAAAGCTGAGGCTCAATAAATCCATCCTTCTTTGAGCTATGAATACCAATGTAGGCAGCTTTTAATTACATAGCCACACTCTGTTTTTCCTAGATGTACATGTGAGGTAGAGTGACTCTGTGTGCACATATATAGAGCTGTGCAGTCTGGGAGAGCATATATTAAACCCCTTTTTCTTACCCATAAATAGAGATGATTCTAAACCAAAACCCTCACTTTGAGCTAGCTACGGACCTTAGGGAATTCAAAATCAGAATCTGGATTTGGATCTGAATTTAGCAGCTTAGGCCCATCTGCAATAAATACATACAGGATGAAATGTAGATAACTGAGATATAAGGCTATATAGACTTCAAAGTGGCTCTGATAAAATCATGATAACCACAAGAAAGAAGTGGTGTGTGATCTCAGATGAGATATCCCCAAGATGTCTATACAGCTTAATTTTCCCACATTGTGTCCTTTTATCTTCAGTGGATAAAAGGTGAATTATTATTATTATAGGCAGTGGAGTAGTAATGCCTGTTATTCAGGTTGTCTAACACTTTCCATTGTTCCCCCTCTAGTTACTTATAACTTTTCCAGACTTTAACCTTTTGAGCTGAAGTTTCCCATACTTGGTGTTTGCCTCAGGTTGAATTTGATGGAGAATAGACATTCTGCTTTCAAGACTGCAGCAACAGTGGTGGCAATAAATCATGTCAACATTTGCTCCAGCATTTATAAACTGTCATTTTGAGATAGCTGGGGAGAGGACAAGGGAGCAAGCAAGTAGACAACTTTAAAAACCTGCACCATCACACTCACCTTATCAAAGAGTGATCATGTCAAACCTCCAGTGACAGAGAGTCAGACAGCAGGTGGGTGGGAGATGAAGGAGAGAATGGCATTTCTCATACAGTGACACCTGTGCTTTGCCTCTCATAAGAACAGCTCCTGCCTCAATGGGGTAATCCACCTGCTTTAATATCTCTAGGATTCAGTTCTCACATAGCAGTGCAAAAAAATAAAAGGGGTCTAAGTCTGAAAAATCTGCACAGCCTGAGAGCTGTCCCACATTCCCCACCCAATCAGCAGATAGGAGCTGTGCTCAGCTAGCCTGCCATGCTAGCTGATAATTATTGTTGTATTAATTGGTGCTGTTCAGACTAGACAGAATGTAAAAGATCCCACTGTGTCCAATAATTAATGTTTTTCCCTCACTGCAATGTCATTAATAAGGGGTTCCTCCAAGAAACAAGTAATTGGATGGTTCAGCTTCATTAGGGTATTTTTAGATAAGATTTGGTCTAGAGACATATAGGAAAGCTTATTATGTTTATTTAGACTGTATTATCTATTGCTAATGTGTTATACTTATTTTGTATCTTCCACATTCTCAGGGATTGTGATGATAAAAGGAATGCACAAATTATGATTTAAATGAACAGAAACACTGCCTTTAATTTGGCTGTATTGAAATGATGAGCAAAATGCCATCTCAAAATATCGCCAGTATCCTATAAATCTCCTGTTTTCTCAGAGACATGCAATGCTATTGTCACAGGAAGACAACAGTCAGATTTTACTAATTAGAGATGAGCATAGTGGAGTGCTCTTGTTTTGGCAATTATCTGAGCAGCTTTGGAAACTGGAATGTGTAAATCTGGGCTTGGAAATTACTTTGAAAAGAAGACTGAGGGGGCTTTTTCAGGGGTATCATTTACATGGTCATGTATGACTTTATTATTCTGCAAAGATGCCTTGGGAATCTGACTCACATGAAAACTTGATATGCAAGTGAGCTATAGACCAGGATGTGGCGGATTTACACAGGAAACATATATGGCTAGTCAAAACAGCTCTGTTTTACCACAAAGGAGCTTTGCACATGCTTTGCGAGGATTTTATGTGGGAGCTTATTCTGAACGCAGCACATAGCCAGTTTTTCACAAACCAAAGTTACTCTAGTTAAATTTTTTGGAGCAACTTTGCCAGACTGGTCCCGTTCACAGCTGCATCCTCCTTAATCTCATCACAAGACACAGATCTCCCACTAGGAAATAATAATCCACAGTTTAGTGTCTGTATTATACTTAGTGCAAACACAAGAGACCACATTCATCCCAAAGTAATTCTCTAAATATGAGAGATCTTGTTGCAGCAGGGATGCACTGGGCCCAGAGGGTGTCAGATAGTGAAACAGGCTTATCACGCCGTGCTAAATAAAAGCAAAGAAAAACATCATCAGGAAAACTACTCAGAGACTTAGATGAGTTCCGTTGATCCTAATTAAGTTATTGTGTTGGTCAGCATTTTCAGTGAGTTGTGCAAAGGATATTGAGCCAGAATCTCATCTCAAGTATTTACAGATCTAGACCCATTCCATTAACTTCTCACTGTGGCAAATGAAAAAAGAATTTGCCTCCTCCCTCCCTTCCAGATACATCTTTGCCAAGAATGCTGCATATTGATAGCTCTGTGCAAACTGTTGCCATCAGTACTATTTTAAAAATAAGACTTCTTATAAACAATATGCAGGGCTTGTCCAGACAAATGTCTAAACCTGTCACGGTAAGTTCACCTCACAAAGAATTGAATGCAGCTCCAGGAAAGTCACCATGTCATAATTTTCTATGGTAATGGGATGTGATTTTAGCTATCATATTTCATTAGCATAAATTGTCTTAAAAAGGCACAGAATATTTTTTTCCTGCCCATGGCCTGCCCCAGTGTCTCTGGACCCCTGTCTGATGCAGGATAGCAGAGAGGAAATCACATGTAATTCTGCTGAAGTCAGGGGTGTTACACCAGCACAAATCACAGCACAATAATGTCCTTGGTGTCCCGGGTTCCTCAATAAGATTCACAAAAGTAAATTCCATTAGCATGTGTAGAAATATGTCTTTCTCATAATGATATGACTATAAACTTTTGTACTTGGGAGCAGTAGCAGAGAGACCCCTTGAAAGCCAGATATTGATAGCTTGCTTTATGTTTAAGGATGTCAACAGAATACAATAGTTCTCAGCATCCCTATTAGTTATCTTTAGTAAGAGAGAAGAAGATTTAAAGTAGGGGAATGAGGTTTGCAATGTAACAAGATAAAGTCATCTCCTGCAGTCTAGAGGATTTCTTTAATCTTATTTTTAGAGAAGAGCTGAGGAGCTTTTGCAAAACCGGCTTGTTTGGATTCAGTTCCTATTTTATCTCATCCATGAAAGTTTAGAGTTGAAGAGAGAAACAGATAAAAGTTTTGAGCAAACTGAGGTGGTTTTACATTTCACTCATCAACCTTCTTAATCTGGGTTTGCTTTTGTAAAACCAGTTTTAATCCAGATCTCTCCTTATCCAGTCTACCAGAACATGAGGGATGATACAGAATTTTGGAATTAAGGGACATTTTTTTTAAAAGTTATATTGTCTTCTAGTTTGCATCTAGAAAATTGTTGAGGGACTTCTTTTTTTTCTCTGACAATAGAAGGGGTCATAAGGGGTCATTACTTACAGCCATAAGTAAGAATATTTCATTTAGATTCTTTCATGAGGAAATTTTTCCCAATTAATTTTGCCCAAGGAAAATTCCAGCATTAGAAAAAGACGTCTTTTACTTTAGAGGATTTTTTAAATATTTCAACCAATATGAATACTTTGAATCCAAACAAGGAAGTTAATTTTTTATTCAGAAGCTAGTCTGCATTTTACTTTTCAGGCCCCTGATCTCAGTGAACAGAGAAGCTCTTCTGTATCCAGAGACAGTTTATCTATCACTATGGGAGGAATGAGAATGAGAGAGAAAATATCTTCATTTTAGTCATATAGAATGCAATCAGGACCCTGTTTTTCCTTTTGCCAACATGATATAAGAGATTCATCACTGAAGACCTCTGCTAGGAACATCATCTTGCATGATGGAATCAGTTATCTGCTCTAAAATAGGCAATAGTCCAAACAACAGGGGAAAAAAATCTCTCCAGATAAAGTTTTTATAAGTTAACAATTTCTGATTAGCATTGCAATGACTCCTCATGAACCTGATTCCAAGCTCCCAGAGCCGTCAAAGAACTACCAAACTTCTACATTTCTCATTAGCCATTGCAGTGGCTAAACGGAGCATGAAAGTTGATACATTTTACTGCAGTCGTTCACCATGGCCTTTGATCAAGGAAAACATTTCCTGTGTGTGTCCCCTCCTTCTCTTCGGGGAGAAACAGGTAAATCAACACTCATCTTTCTGGATTGCCTTGCATTATCTGATTCATTCAGTACTGCCAAATATTTTTGTCTTGTCTCCAAAAACTTCTGGGGAAAAACGTTGAAGTCCTGAAGGACCTCGGGCCTTTTCCGAAAGGCTGAGCATTCTTAGCATTTGTTCCTACATCTCTAAAGTTCCTGCAGGCAAAGATTTACAATCTCTGTCCTTTGCCTGATATTGTTCAACAAGGAGGCTGCTGGAAGAACAAGAAAGACAGAGTGGTTTGAAATGCCAGGAGTTGGAAGGTTAGACCTACTTGTACATCCCCTTGCTATCAGATACAGCATCTCAGAGACTTGTCAGCGCTCTGCTGCAGCGAGCGCGTGGATTCATAACTGGGATGAGTCAGGAGAGCCTGTGCTTTAGTCCCTTATGGTCACAGACTTGGAGTTCCAAAGCCAGCCCTGACACAATTTCAGAGTGTTTGAATGCACACAGGTTCTGCTTGCAGGGCCAAACACAGCAGTGATGATGACCAAAATCATCTGCATCTGCACCAGCCTGGAAGGATGTGATCCACTTGGATCGGACCACAGGGATTCAGAAGCTCTGGACAATAATTTGTGAAGAGGAATAAAACCACAAACACCAGTAAGAACCAAAATTCAGCAGTCTGTTTGCTTAACAGCAAAGGTCAGCTCTCCACAGCAGAGGCACACAGTAGCCTAGTTTAGGGCGTCTTTTCTGTTCAAAATTCCATGCCCTTAAGCCTTCATGAAGCCATTAGCTTCCATGCCAATGGACTCATCCAAATGTACCAATCAAGCAAAAATTTTAAAAGCCAAAACAACTGATTTCTCACAAAGATTTTTGTTTGTTTGTTNTTTTGTTTTTTTTTGTTTTGTTTTGTTTTGGTTTGGTTTTTTTGTTTTTTGTTTTTTGGGGTTTTTTTTGTTATTCCTCTTCTTACATACTGGGGATGCTCTCTAGCACTACCCACAGGGTCTGGGTACCTGCAGCAGCAGAATCCTACAGCATCACTCATTAAAGGCTCTAAACCCCAAAAGCCTGTGTAAACAGGTTGGTCTTTTCCCCCTGCTGTGTTGAACTCCCCTGTTACCACAAGGAAAATGCATTTTGATTACCAAAGGAATACATGATTGTCCAGCATTTCCTATTGTTTGTTGCAGTTTAAGCTGACAATCCCGCTACGGTTATCATCCAACCAGACTGACTGCTTTGAAAATTTGTTTAAAAACAAATCCTCCGTGCCTTGGGCAATCTGGACACCAACACCAACGTTAAGAGAATGGAAAGAAACTTAGGAGGGAACATCCCTTGTGCTCACTGCCAGCCCTTGAATTACTGGGAAGGCATTTCTACAAAAAGGGCCTCCAGTCAAGTTGGTGAATGGAAGAGCTGCCTCCAGAAAAATCAATTCTGTGTGGTAAGAACCCAGTGCTTCTGTTCTGGAGGCCTTCCTTCTTTGAAGCCGAAAAATCAAATGAAGCTTCAAAACTCCATCTCATCTCTAAATTGTCATAAATCTTATTGTTCTATGAAAGGAAACAGGGTAGACTGAATGAGTAATCAATTGGCTGATGTGCTCTGGAAGTCCTGCAGCTTCTGAGTACAAGGAAAATCCCTTCCCATGTCTCCAGAAGGTATTTTATTTTTTGCATTGCTTGGGGTGCTCCCAGTTTTCACAAAGAGGGAATGTCATGCTGACACTTGTGGAATCATTTTTATTTACACATTACTTGATTGGAAAATGAGCCAGCCTTATTTCAAGGGGATAGGCAACACCAGGAGGAAAAAGAAAGTATGGCTAAACCCCACACTGATTGCAAACACAATAAATGATACACAGGCACACACACAAAAAGGAAATTGAAGAATGGAATCTGACCCTCCTTGAAATGTAAACTGTATACAGATTTACTTCTAAAAATGAACAGATGTTTCTGAGATTAGGGGAAACTACTGTATAAAACCTCTGCTGGGTGCCTAATATTTTAGATTCCACAGTCCTTAGTTCCTAAAGTCCAAGTTTCAGAACTCTCTATTCTCTAGTAAACTATGAAACAGTCCAAAAGAGACATAACTTCTTGTATCTCTCCAGTTCCTGATTTTCATATTTAGTTCCCAGCATTATCAGAGATCATTTACTGGCATGAAACCCAGTAATCTGTCATCTCGTCCTGTAACATTGCATAACATTATCCTTAGCAGTTCTGGAAAGAAGACAAGCCTATCTGATAAATAACACACATGTTTCCTCCAGCAAGATATGCACAGTCAAATTCTTCAGGAGACATCAAACATGATTGCAGTGAGTGCATGTTGCTAGACTGACAAATTTTTTTTTGTTTTATTTTTTAAAGCATATTTCCAGTGGGAAAAAAGGAAAAAACCTATAGAAGGAAATATGCAAGATTTTACCTTTTCACCTATCTTCTGAACAGAAAAATGTTGGAAGCCAAGGTTTTAAACCCCTTACTGCCACACTGAAAAGAGGTTACTGACTCACTAAAAGAGGGTTTATAATACATTTGACCCATTTCACACATGTCCAGTGCCTGTGAGAGGCACTTCAGTGTAAATGTTACATCTGCTGTTCAATTCTCAAGTACCCACTCAAGGCTGTGAAAGTACTTGACAAATTTTGATTTTTTTTTTTTTTAAGGGGTATTTCCACATAGAGCATAATTATAGTATCTTTCAACTACAATGCCTGTTTGAAAATGTTTCAATTAGTAAAATTTATGTTAGATTGATCTGTCAAGGGATTTAGGACATAGCTGGTGGGAAGCCTGTACCTTTGTGTTTATTCAATGCCTGATGATACAGCAGCAAGCAACATTTCTATATTCCTGTTTCTAGCAATCAGAAAGGCCTCATGGGTTCACACATGCTTGCAGGCATTGCAAAAATATTATATTTTTGTGTAATTGGAGTTTTAAGAAACAAGCCCTCAGTCTTGTGCTGTGATGTGAAACTCCCGTTTTCCAAAATACCAGAAGTAGCAGAATGTGCTGGTCCACTTTTGGAAGAGAAATGAAAAATTCAGTCAGCCTTTCACAGTTTCCATATTTCGCATCTTTCAGAGCAGAATAGAACCCATACATAGCCAGATGTATATATATATAAAAATGCATACACATACATCTATATATTTACACACACACATGCACACAAAAGAGGAATTTTACTGTTTTGGTGAACAGGCTTACTCCCAAAGTCTTGTGGGTTTTTTTAATTAAATGAAACAAGTCAATTTGGGAGCTATCAAATGCAATTTAGTGTTTTTCACGCACCTCAGATGTGTGGAACTGACTCCAAAGAACATCAGCTCTGCCTGGAAAACGTGTTTGTAATATTGATGCAACACTGCCCACTGTTGTAGTGGCTAATGAAGAGATAAAATCCTGCAAAAATGGAGCAGTGAGTCTGTGATGTGTCTAGAGAGGGAAAAAGGGATACTTCTCTATTTTAAATATTTGCTTTTTACAGTAGCTGATTTCTGAAAAGTAACTGAGGGTTGCATCACTTTTAACTGTTGAATGTAACTGTTATTTTTATCTAGTCTCTTTGATGAGTTGACGCTGTTATTAACACAGTTTCAGAAGTATTTACTGATTTGTATAGTTAAATAATTTCACTTCCTTATATATTTGCTTCTGAATAAGATCTTTAGCTGGAATTATTCTACTGAAGCTGAGACACCAGCTGAAAACTGGGTAGTCCTTAATATGCCGAATTAATAGAGCTACACATGCAAGCCAAAGACCACAAAAGTGTCTTCAAAACTCTTGAATTACTTCAACAAGGTTTAGATCAGACCAGGAATCCATGGATAGAGCTTCATCTCAAATTATTTTAAAGACTTACTCACCCTCCTTTTTTTCCTCCTAGGACTATTTGATATCAGTATGTAGCTAAAAACAGAGCCAGAAAATGAACATTACAAACAGAAGAGTGTTTGGGGTATTTGGAAATCAAAACACTGATTTTAAATATATATGTGCAAGTACAGAGAGCACCTGGGCACCTCCATACTACAAGGCAGGTGTCTAATGGAAATTATAGTGTTGCTAATTTACTCTGAGGCTTCTTGTCTATTTATAGCCTTCAAAGTACCTCCACTGCAGAGGTGGGAGGCACCACGGTGTGATCACCTTTTCATGTGCATTCCATATGCAATGCAAAATGATGTAATTGCTTGATTGCTCTTATTAGACTTTTACAATGTATATAAACATGTATGCCATGGTGCATAAATCTAACAGGCAAAACAAACTGGTATTAAAGCCTTTATTTGGATTCACAAATGAACCCAATGCAGGGGTGGTGCCAATGCTGGTTGTTGTCTCACCATGTGATTTCCACCCCCCTCCTGTACCTGGTGTTGTACAAGTAAGGGCAAAATGGGTGGGTGATGTTTCCAAATGCCCAAAAGGCTGAAATAGATCCCCCTGCTCCCAGCATGCTCCCTGCTGCCAGAAACCAGCAATTAACTTCCGAGTGTTCTTGAAGTGTGGGAGATCCTGGAGATGTGGCATGTGTTGATCTAAACAACATCTCAACACTGAGGAGCAGGATGTGTTTGCTATTTGAATTATTTAGGAGCTTGTTATGTGAATTTTCAAGCAGCACTTTGCAGTATAAAATCTGATATTGTATGATCTCCAGTTGATTTGGTCGGCTGGCAGGATTACCCACAAAGGTTTGGTTGAAACAATACAGAATCTGGCAATTTGTGTGCAGAGCTGGAATTTCAAGTCATATGCAACAAAAGGTGGGGAAAAGAAGTTTTCTTCTCTTTGTTTTTCTTCCAAAAACACCAGACTGCTTTACTTTTCACGCACAACTTAGAAAAGAGTTTTGTCTTAGGATGCCCAAGGGTCACAGAGAAAGGGACTCATTCACTGAATTTAAGCAGCACCAATATTTTTAGGAGTTTTAAAAAGTATTTGTGCTGTGAGATTATGTGAGGAAAAGAATGGCAAAGTTTTGTATGCAGGAAGAACTAAGGAAAAGGAAAACACAGAGCATGTTGGATTTGCACAGGAGGAAACCATCAGGCCTGAAAGTAGTGGACAATAAATTAGATGGTCTGGGAAAGAGCATAAAAGAAAGAAGGAAAGAAACATAAGGGGGGAAGAGACAAAGGAGTAAATGTAAAACAAGATGCAGAGCAAAGCTGAAAAAAAATAACATAAAGTCAAAAACAAAGCAAGATTTTCAAATAATTGAGAGGAACCCATAAGGCCTCGCACAGCTTACGCAGCTCCTGCTTATTTCTCCTTTCTCACTGCTTCTCTTGTTCTGTGCTACTGGCCATCACTTCTAACAAAAAAATGTAGGATTGTTGGCTCACTGTAAGCATAATTGGCAGATTTAATGCTTCTGCCATTGCAGAGAACAAGAAATCTCTGATCTTTTCTGACTGATCATTCAGTGAAGCACAGGGGTGAAATCTATCAGTCTTTTGGAAGGCGGATGAGAGGCTGGACATGAGCTGACAATGGGCTGCATCCAAAGCACCGTGGGCAGCAGGTCAAGGCAGACCACACCTGGAATACTGTGTCCAGCTTTGTGGTCATCAGCACAGGAGGACACTGACCTGCTGCAGTGAGGCCACAGGAGGCCACCAAGATGATCAGAGGGATGGAGCACATCCCCTAGGAGGAAAGGCTGAGAAAATTGGGATTTTTCAGCCTGGAAAAGAGAAATCTCCAGAGTAATCTAATGGCCTTCCTGTACCTGAAGGAAGCGTGCAAGAAAGATGGAGAGAGATTTTTGCAAGAGGATGGAGTGACAGGACATAAGGGGAAGGGTTTACACTGAAGGAAAGCAGGTTTAGAAGGAAGAAATTAGGAAATTTAGGAAGAAATCATTTCCTTTGAGGGTAGTGAGGCACAGGTTGCCCAGAAAAGCTGTGGATACTCCATCCCTGGAGGTGACCAAGGCCAGGTTGGACAGGGCTTGGAGCAAGCTGGCATAGTGAAAGGTGTCCCCGTCCATGGCACAGGGTAGAAATAGATAATTTTCAAGACCTGTATGTCCCTTAGGATCATGGCTTCCACGTAATGATCTGCTGGGTCCCAGCAAAGTCTGGTGAACAGGAGGTGGGTAATAAAAAAATGCTTCCTGGCAAAACCAGATGCTTTTCTTTGTGACTGATATTTTTCTGTCAAGCCAAACAGCGAAGAACAGTTGCAAAGGAACAAAATTCCTCTAAATTGCTGAGGGGAGCTCTGACTACAGAGCTGTGGAAATTGGTACACTGGACACAGCACAAGTGTGCACATTCACAGAATCACAGAACCGCAGAACCACAGAATCACAGAGTCACAGAATCACAGGATCACAGGATCACAGGTTCACAGGATCACAGAACCACATGCTGAGATGAGAAGGACCCACAAGGATCATCAAGTTCAGCTCCTGGCTCTGCACAGGACCTGTGAGCAAAGGAGACAACTTTCAGACCAGTGCAAACTCTGCAAGTCCTGCAAACAAATCTGGTTTCTTTACTCCGAGCCATACTCAGCACCTTCTCTGCACCTACAACCCACTAAAGTCAACCTTCAAACAAATTCTCCTTTTAAAGCTGGGAACAGCCTCACATCATCCTTCATAAGCAGCACAAGCTGAGCAATCCAGCCAGGCAGTTATATGGCTTTTAGTCTCACCCCAAAATATGGGAAGTTTATATTTCCATGGGGTGTGCCAGGCCAGGTGCTTGGGGCTGGTCCCATGGGCCCCCAGGGCATGCTGGTGACAGCTGCCCCTCTGCCACCGAGTAGAATCAGGACTTAAAACTGACACATCAAGACTTAAAATTGACGCATCAAGACTTTCCTGATTAATTTCTCTTTATGCGGCCAAACCCAGAAGGGTGCTGGGTCATCCCCTGCCCATATTTGTTGGAGAGCAGACCCCAAATCCAACCTGCACCAGCTGGAAGCCACCCATGCCTCACCTCACCAGGAAGAGGGGAGGATCTGGGACTCTCCCTGCTCTTGTTTTCCTCTGCATACCAAAATGTGTCCATCCTATAATTTCTTAAAAAGGAAATTATAAATTTCAAAGCCTTATCTGTGCTCAGCAAACACTTTACTGAACTGAGCCTCACGTTTATGGAGCACACTAATCTCAGTGCCAGCCATGGGGATTGAGGCACCTCCAATCTGAGAGTGGTGGCATTAGGAAAGGGACAATAAAGTACAGCAAGACAGCACAGAACTACATAAATTTATAAATACTCACTGTGTGACAACCAGCAGCCTTAGAGTAACATGGTGTAAATTATTGCATGCTGCTCCTTTCGTGTATGCATGGGGTTGGGTTTTTTTTTCTGAGCAATTATTTATTTTTCCCTGCTCCCCACTGTTCTGAATGCAGTTATTGACAAGTAACAAGGTATGAATTGTTATTGCTTTTTTTTTTGTCATGAATCCCTGTAGACATTTACTTAACATGAATTAAATCACAATCATGTGTCATTTATTTTGCATAAAATGAGACATAAGTAGTCTTAATCATATGGCTGTAGAAAGAACAACCACACCATTGTTTCCCATATTTGAACAATAATTCTATATTTAAACTTAAATATTATAATTAGCAGCTTTGTTTGCCTTGCTTAGAAGTAAGATAGGTAAGATTGACACCTCACTTTTGACACCAGACATTAGATTTAATAAGCATAATTTTCATTTATTTGAGTCTAGACTGACTTTTTTTATCAATGTATTTATTGTAGAAAGCAAATGTACATAAAGAAAGTTGGCATATTTATGAAGAAAGCTGAAATTACTTTTATGTGTTGCTTTGTCCAACTGATAAAATACCTACTGGCATGAAAATACCTATAACAAGAGCTGAAATCACATCAAACTGTAATTGACATGTGATTTTAAAAAATGCTCAAAGTAATAATATACTATCTCATAAGTAAAGATTCTTCTGTTCACTCTTTATCCATTTCCAAGAATCTTTTTGTCATGTAAATTTGCATTGATTAGTTTTTAATTTGACTTTCTAAAAATGTGCTCTGAATACTTAATTCCAGCAAAACTACATTTTTTCCCTGCTAATATTAATAACAATAATTGCAGCCCATAAATGTAGAGCCTTGATAGATATTTTTTTAAATGCACACAAACTTCAGCTGCTTCAAGGATCTTTCATTTTGCTGTTACCTATTTAAGCCCCAACCCTTCTCTGCTTATACAAGCAAGCCTAGTGGTTGCTGAACCAAAAATCACAGTGTGACACACAAATAAGTGAGAATTTTGCCAAAAGCACCCTCTGTGAAGATGAATTCACTGTAAAGCTGATGAAAGAAAGCCCCTTCTGCCACGGAGATCCTGCTCTGGGAAAGGAAGGATCAGGGAATAGTGGAGAAGGGCATTTCCTAGAGTCAGGGGCAAAAGCTCGTGGGGCATAGGAGAAAAAGTGAATGTGAAATTCAGGTGATTCCAAAGCCTGGAACTGCCCCATGCCTCACAGTAAGAGCAAAAAGGAGTTTTTCAGGTGCAAATAAAACTGCTGATGGCAGAGTGTGCTTCCAAAGTTAACAATAAATCCAGGGAGAGGAACTTTGCTGTTGGACAAGAGAGGCAAGCAGTAAAAAATTAAATAAAAAGCAGTAAGCTTTAAGTCTCAGCAAGAGGAAAAAAGAAGAGGTAAAATGAATTAAAATGTTACCAAATTTTAGAAATAGAGGTATTTGTGCAAAGTTGGAGGTTTTCTCCAACACCTTAAAAATAGATTTTTATATATAATTTCTGTTTAAGATGCTGAAAGATATTTCACAGACAATACTAGTTTTTGATGTATTTTTAAAAATCAAGGTAGACAATTAATTTTCTCTTTCTGGACATCCAAACCTCATGTATTTTTATAAAAGTATATTCATAGCTGTATATTTTATTGTTCATACATTACTTTTGAAGCAAGGTTTTCATTTATTTCTTCCTTTAAAGCAAAGGCATATCAAATACTACAGCATAGGCATAAAAACAAATTATGTTTGAAATAATCTAAAGATTAAGCTTTACTTTTCTTAGCTGATTGTGTTATTTGAACAATAATATTTTCAAAAAATATTATTCATCTGCCTGATGAAAGAAAACACCTGATACATATTTTTATTCAAATATTACTCCCGTGGAATACTGGCAACATTTTATGTTTCAGCCTAAGCTACAAATTCCTTCAGAACAAATCAAATGTCTTTAAAGAATATTTCTGTTTGAAAAGGAATTAAGCTTTCCTGAAAGAATTTTAAAGGTTGTGATATTCGCAGTCTGATAAAGCAGCACCTTTAATGAAATTCTAATTAGCAATTTCATGCACTTTGCTATTAGTCATATCAGATTAGTGCACATTTTCACAGCCTCCCTTTAATTAAGTGCACTTATTCCAAGTTTCAAACACTTCCCTTGTAAGATGAAAACTGTGCTGAAATGTTATTTAGTAAACAGCAGACGTGTGAAAGTAAAGGTGCGTCTCCATGCGCTGATGGACGTTTTTAAACTGCCCACATATGTACACGGCTCTGGTGGCTGCCAGCTGCCTCGGGGGCTTTGTTTCCTGGGTTTTGTTTGTGTGTGCATTCTGCACGTGCCTTTAAAAAGTGCAAAGGGATGAAACCCCATTTTCCAAAGGCCTCCAGAAGTTCTCAGTGTGCGCAGTTCACGGGATAAAAACAAAATTTGGGTTTGAAAAATTCCAGAGAGTCCAGAGTGCAGCACGCATGTTTGCTTCCCCAGACATCACCTTCTGTCACATCCCTTTGCACTGTGGCAGCAGAGGCTCCTGGTGTAAATCCAGCATGTTGGACCCATTATTTTACCCACCAGAATCATCAGCAAAATTCCCACACACTTTAGTGGGAATAGGTTAGGCCTTATCTTTCATAAAGGATATTGCATTGCAAAGGCAAGTACTTCTAAAATGCTGTACGTAACACTCATCTCCCTGCAAGCTGATTAACTTGTGGTCAGCATTGTAAAAGGTGAGAGATTACCAACACTGCATTAATTCACAGAATACCTTGTTTTGCATGATAGGAGCAACACGGGGAGTGATTTAACATACATAATGATAAGCAAGTCTATTATGTGCCAGCAGATAAAGAATATAACGTGTTTCTTCTCCTTTCATCAATGTGTAGCTGTAAAAACACCAACGTGATCATCTTTTATGGTTTTCATATTTATATATATATATGAAGGTTTTCTCATTCCAGAGCAGAGTCTTTTGTTTTGTTTTCAAATGCTCCTGCCCAAGCACTGCTCTTCGGATTTGTTGTGTTCCAGGATTTCCATTTTATTGTATTAGGTAATTGCACATGTTTTTAAACACGTTCTCTTGCTGATGTCATTCATTTAGATTGTAACATTTCTGACATTTTTAGGTAGTCCCCCAGGCCTCATAGCCCTCTTAGCAGGGTCCTTTCAGTGAGGGGTGTTTGCTTTATGATTACTGACTGACATCTCAATAACTTGGAACATATTGAGCAGTGCATGTCTAGTGAGCAGCTTTTTTAAATGCATGGTCCACTTTGTCAAGTCATGTGCAAGCCATAATTTAGGCTAATAATTACCAGACATGAATGCTATGAAACATTGATGTCTACACTTTTTTTCCCCCCTCTAAGTACTGAATTTTAATACATCAGAAAAGGTTTTCCTAAGGCCAAGATAAGCCCCCCAAAAAGCTCATATGGAAGCACTTTAAAAGTGATAAATGATTTGGAATGTGCACTGTCTACTGATGTACGTCTCAGGAAAGAAAATTAGAGCTAACAGGTGTTAGATAGGGAACGGTGAAGCATTTTAATAGAATTGTCAAAATATTTGTCCCGGTTGCTGACATTAATGCATGCAACAAGAAATGTAATGCTGCACTGCCGTTAAATGACTACTTGTTTAAATTTCAAGTCGATGGCAGGAAATCCTAACTTTGTCCACTGCTTCTCTGTACAGGCCATCCCTTCTGTGCTTTCCTCTATGATTTGCATCAAAGTGTAATGGTTATATGGCTCACGTCTGCATGCTTTAAATAATCCATGCCTGTCAAATTTCATTTTTTCCCCTCAGATCAGAACCATCATAACTCCTTCTCCGCTGGCCTTGAAGTCACTACAAATATATTTGTACATTTTGGGGGAAATAATTTAAATACTCTGAGTTGAGGGATAATTAATCTTTCAATTATTTTCTTACTTCAAATGTATTTACTAAGTAATCTGCATGAACTTGTAATTATTATGTATTTGTGAGGTATTTTCCATGTAATCACAAGGTATTTACATGGTCATATGAATCCTGTAAATTATAATGATGCTGGGGGAAGGGGTACAAGGAGGGGAACTGTGCTGCCCACGCTAAAAAGCTTTTCCAGAAATCTTTGGAATTCTCCTCAGTGAGGTAGCCTGAAAAAGCAGGAAAAGCACGTCCTTTAGAGATTATTGTGATTTCTGCCAACAAAAGAGATTCAATATCCACGTACAGTTCAGCTGGGTGAAGGGGGAGAGGGGACTGCATATAGGGACTCTTTTTTCAATCTCTTGTTTTAACGGTAAAACATTAATTCAAAAGTTGCTATTATTTTTCATAGGAACCACATCAGTTTACAGACTACTAGAAGCTCAGCATCCATTCATGCTTCAAAGACAAAAGGGAGATTTCTCTGCCTAATCTTTGCAGAAGCCTAAATAGGATGTAGCCTGTAGTCAGACCATCTCTGGCTGTGATCTTGTCAGAGCTCAGCACACATGCACAGGCGTGTTCACACACACACACACACACAGAGAGCTTTACAGCCACAGCATTAATAAAGCCATTTCTCCAGCATGGTGAAAGCAAGGGAGCAAGATGGGGGCTTATTGCCATTTTAAAATACTTGGGAGACAGTGAACAGATATTTGGACAAATGAACTGATTTGGAGTGAGCACTACAGTGGGTCAGATTAGAAATGTGGGTGGAAGAGCCTTGGATATCCAGCCACAGGGGAGACATCCTGTGCTAGGAGAGCAGGGCTGTTTCATCCCTAACTGGCATCTTATCTCTCTGTAGAGCCTGTGGTTAAAAGCCAGTGCCTTTTTGGAAGCTTTTCCTTACAGATGAGATATAAAAGCAACGCCTGCCTAACCACTTATATACATTAATAATCCCGCAGTGCTTTCCAAAAGAGGAAATATTAACCCAGGCACCACAACAATATTCTGTGTGCTTATAACCCTCATACAATTTAAATTCAATCTGGCGTAATGTTATTTTTGACTTCCTGACCCAAATCTCTGTGTGAGTGTGTGTGTGCATGTGGCTCTGAGCTCTTAAGCTGATGCTTGCTCCAGTCCAACAGTGGATCCATCTCTCTGGTGCCTTGGAAGAGATTTCTTAGCCTGTGTTTCAGTGAGCCTGTCCTGGAATATGTGCTGCGTGTAAAACCATTGGCTGAACACAGCACAGCATCCACAGGGCCATTTTTACGGTACACACACATCCTTAGTTTCCTTGTGCTGCATCATTGCCAGAGCCCGTAAATGGAAAGAGGCTCTCAAATCCCTCTGTTGGTAAAACGGCGAAAGTGCTCCAGCGATATTTTCCCCTCCTTTTCTGTCTACCCACAGCTCCCTTAGACTGTGTCCAGCGTGTGTGCAATAGCAAAGTGCATTGCTCTGAGTGTCAGAGCCAGGAAATGCACTCTCATTTCACAAATAAACAGTGCCTGAAAGGACAGGCACTGTCTGGGCTCCCATCCTGTCCAGATTGTTCCTCTGTGATAGGGACAGTCACTCTCTGCAGCTGCACCATTGCAGAGGGGTGTCCCCTCTGCCTCTGCGAATTATCAGAGCCAAAATAGATGCTGAAAATTCTAGGTGAAAGAAACAACCAGGTCACTGGCAGCTGCAAAAACCCTAACCCTGTGCACACAATTTTCTGTTCCTAACTGTCCTAACAAGCAGCCAAAAAAGGTTTTTAATGACACATATTTTAAAATACAATGCTGAGCTTGTATATTTTATTTCAGTACCATTAGTGCAGGTGGCTGCTATCTTTTAGAAATTTTTTGTGTGGTATTTGAAGACAGTTTTTTTGGGTTTTTTTCCTGCTATTTTTCCTTCCTCTTCATTCCAAAAATGTAGCTCTTGATGCAAAAACTGTAGAAATGGGCCTAGACAGAGTCAGATTTCAGGTGCCTCAGGCCCACTGACATGAAGTTCCACTGGTGATACACAGTGAGAGAAGTTTGGTGTATCTATTCCCTCCTATCTGTATTTTCTGTTCATCTCCATTGCTAAAATTAATACAAGTAGGTAGTATTTTCAGTATCTTACTCATCTCTGTTGTCACAGCCCCCTCACCTACCAAGGCTTATTCCTGTCTAAATAAAAAATTCTATGTAATGAATGGTCAAATATCAAAGATGGGGCTGTTAGGGCACCTTTTCTAAGAAACAGCAATTCAAGCGGGAATGAGTCAGAGGAGGATTACTAAGATGATTCTTGTACATGGAGCATGTCTCATGAAAGAAGATGAAAGTTTTCTTACTTGCTCTGCTTTGGAAAACAAATGTGCCAGAAGTGTACTGCAGGATGAGCTAGACTGCAATGTTTAAAGGGGAAGAAATTAGTATAAAACCAGTCATGAATAAATAAATGGAGGCTTAGAATTGGAAGTACCTTGCTCCAAAAGGATCAAGGATCTGTAGCAATCTCCAAATTACTGGTTGCAAGGAAAGGCAATCACTTTGCACGGTGAGCTTTAATGCTCTGGGAAGCAATGAAACAATTGATCCCCAGTACAGGGGATGTCTTTTCCTGTACTGAGGGTTTACAAAGGCTGTATATAAGAAAACAACACAACAATCTGTTCCATGAGTACCCCCATGTCCTGTGTGACCAGGACTAGAGGCAAACATCTCAGTTTGCAGCTCTGTCCTGAACTGTTGTGAAGCACACATTGATTTATTTCCCCACTTGCTGCAATGCAGGATCAGCCTCCCAACACTTTCTGGAAGGCAGAACTTGGGGATGACAGTGAGAAATTGTGCCTCTGAAAGAGCCATCTCACTGGGACTGGAGGGGATAATTGTGCTGGAGAACCCCAAGCTTATGCTGCTAAAGAAGCAGATGAAGCCTCGCGCTCATTTCTGCTTCAGAACCAATTCAAAACTTTGGAAATTTTCCACAAACACAGAGAGGGAGGAATGAGTGCACAGGGAATAGAAGATTCAAACATTTATCAGTTCATTATTCTCATTAGAGTTTTCACCTTTTTCTTTACATTTCAATGTATAGTACACATTTGTTGAATAAAATGTCTTCTGGAAATTTCAAAATAGTTCTGAGCCCAAAAGATTTTCTAGAAATGCTCCAATCTGATACTTCAGAGTGGCTGTTTAAATCAGCTCTGTGAAATTTTTACACTGGAAGGAAATAGTCTATTGTGAAAAAAAATTGTTACCTTAGACCTTTTCCCCTCATATCCTGCTCTAACAGGAGGCTGTTTCTGCACAGGCTTGTCCTTTCCCCTGAGTGCTGGTATGGATGATACTGGCTGAACCTTCATCACACCCTGCACCTCCCTCTATCAAAGCACAGTTATTTGATTCCCTCTTAATTGTACTGGGAGACATGTCAGATATCCCTGGTGAAGAAAAAAAACCAAAAAAACAACCAAACAAACAAAGGCATGGAAAGATCACTTGCCCAAAGTCCAAATGCACTGCCCATCCACTGAGCATCACCATTCGGCTGAAACCTCCAGATCTTCTCACAACTGACCCTATGTCTCTGACCTTCAGGCTAAAGTTTATAAGGAGAATCATCAGTAGGACTAAAAGCAGAAAGAACACCACCAGGATAAGCTCCACTGCCTTCAGTGGGAGCAGGGAACACACAGATCAGCTCTATTTAGTTATTCACCCACCAGTACCACCCCCATGGCCCGTCACAGGCGGCTTGCCCCTCCACTGGCAGGCAGCACTGGTGTGAGTTCCAGTCTCACAGGTGCTTTTTCCACTGCAAACAGCCCTGGTAGTGAATTTCTAGTTAAGTAGAGCCCATCTGATACAGAAACCCCTATAGCTGCTGATGGGGTCAACTGGGAACATTTCTGAAGGTCCATCCCTCCCTGTGAACTGATGAGATGTGGGGGGTTTGTTCACAGGGAAAACTAAACTCTGCTGGATGAGTGAAAGAAAAGGTGATTAAGTGTGGCGAGACATCCTTCTACAGACAGGCAGCTCATCAGGGGGAAGTCAGTGACCTCAGAGGCCATGAGAATATATCAGAAGTGTCTCCAGTTGCGGAGGAGAAGACAGACTTGGGCCAACCTTCAGCTGATGCAGGAGGAGCTCTGGCAGTTTGTGTTGGCTCAGGAGCACTCCCCTGGTCCCCTTGAGTAGCAGCAGTGCTGCTACCTCCATGGAGCTGAATAATCTCTCTGGCAGCAGCTCTCAGCCAGTGCTGGAGCCCTGACCCGACCCCAGGATCGTTCCTGCGCAGGCAGCGCAACCTCCCCAGGCTCAGCCCAGGAACGTGCACGTGAGCCCCACTTGAAAGAAACATTTCACCCAGACAATATTTCTTGCTTGGAGCAGTCGTTCTCCCCAGAACACTGCCACTTACCCAGCATGGGAATGCTTTTCATTAAAGGCAAAACACATATTTTCTATCCGCGCGAGCCGACGCTCTTTGTGCCATTCATCATTATGCATAGCTAATATATTCTGCAAAACCTCAATTCTCCTGCTTTCTGGCTTTCGAGGCATTTCTGAAATCAAATGAAAATATTACACTCCTGTTTACTTTTAAACATGGTTGTTTTTCTTTTTTTTTCCCAAAGCAAATTCATTCTGTGTTTTAAGTAAGATATCACCGTGTATTTATGGGAGTTTAATAAGTTCTTCCATTAATAACATAGACAAACTAATTTACCAGAACGTGTCTGTTTTAAACTTTGGGAACAAAGAGTGGGAGTATGAAAATCAATCTTTCCTTTGTACTTGAGCCACTGACCCATTAAAGCTTTGAAGATCATTTCTTTAAGAAATTGTGAGGAGTTATTTAACTACAAACAGAGCTACCTTCCCATTCCAGCTGCGTAATCAACCGTAATAAATTAGAGGAGGAAAAATAAAGGTTCGCTCCATTTTTTTTAATAACTAAAAATTCTTAATAGTACTTTGACAAATCGGCCCAGAGCAGAAAGAAATCTTCATTCTTCCTGCAACTGCTATTGAGCACAAGTTAAAACATTGCTTAAAAGCTATTTTTTTTGTCTTTAATTATGGCTCAAAAATGTTCTTAGTTGCCTAGGCTTAATTATTTAACTCAAATTAATTGTAAAAGTTACCCATCACTAGAAAACAAGCCAACCTGTGAACTGCAACATTGGTAATGGCTGCATGTATAAAAACATATAGCAGCTCCTTTTTTGCTTGAAAAATGAACTCCTGATGGTATTATTTATTGTTGGTTATCATTATTGACTATTTCACAGTTTAATGCTGATAATATGCTCAGTTATATAAGAGTAGAAATTTAAAATAATCTTCTGCTTAAACTGCTTAAGCAATCTACATGCTAAACAATCATAATGATGTTCTAGTTATCAGAAACTCCAAAGGAAAAAATCTGTAGGAAACATCACTAAAACCTGTTTGCAAAAGGCAGAAAAATCCTGCCTTTTTAAAAATTCTAACATATGGATAATGAATTTTTTTTTTAAATACTTCTTTTGATTCAGTTTTGATGGGCTGTACTTTTCAAAGTCTTCAAATAACCTGAAACAGCACTTGAATCCTGCTGGAAGAGTATGGTGCTCAGTGACAGGGGATAGGAGGTTGACCCTGCAGCATTTCCCAATTCAAAGGCTGGAAAAAACACATCAAAGGGATAAAAATTCAGATTTTTTTTATTATTATTTTCTGCTTTTCTAAAATGTTTTTACTAAACCTACTGGGGCTTTTACCCTTTCCAAAGAAGGACATCAGAAGTTCCTTCCCCTGCCCACACAAGATATGCAGGAAAAGAGTGCTTAATAAACACTTTGCCATTTTGTAATATAGAATATAGTGCAATTCACATTTCCAGAGAGGTTTTTGGCACAAATGAGATGCAGTTTATACCAGGGAGTTCAGCCACTGTGCCAGACAGTCACTGCCCACACAGCACAGGGATGGGTAACTCACTGATTATTCATCTGCACAAGACTGGGGACAGTTCTAGACAAACCTGCAGTCATCTGCTGATTTTTTCTGCCCTCAAAGATCCCAAACATTTAGATTCAGTTAACATATTGGGTAATATTTTGCACTTAGATGCTTCAGTCAATTTTATTCCAATTGGAATTGCTACTTGATTTCCGGTTTTATATATACAAATACATATATCTCAGGACATTTGTGTTTGTTCATCAAACAGATCTGTTTATTAGTCTGAGAGATTAAACTCAGTCCAGCTACATCAATTTTCAAGTCTTTAGCAGGTTATTCTTTGTAGAAGTATCCAAAAAAAGGTGTATTCCAAGTGGGTGCTAACACTTCATGTGGATCAAGGTCCAAGTTCCAAGGTCCAGTTCCTCGGGGATATTTAGAGAACTATATTTTATTGATTGAAGGATTAAGTTGCTTTGAGGATCTGATCTGAAATCCTCAGCTTCACAGACTTCAGAGAAATGATGCCATTTATTACTGCCATGGGTCAAGTTCTTGCCTCCAGGGCCAGCTTTGACCAGCTCAGTGTTCCCTGTCTAGGTTGCTCTAAAACTGCCCAAATTATGCAAACCTTTTCATTAAGGCAAACCACACCTGGAATTCTCATGAGAACAGCTTTTCCCAGAGCATTTCACTGATTCATCTTATTGGGGCTGGTTGAACATATCTGCTGGAATCTTATTAATTATTAATTTTTTTTTACCACTTTTGGCTAAATGAACCTCTTGCACTTGGTTAAAAGAGTCTGGGCACATAATATTCAGACATCAGGTTGCCTGGGAACTCTTCACATTCTCCTGTTTGCTACTCATTTTTCATGATACACTCATCAGTCACCCTGGAGCACCTATCCATCCCACAGGTAGTGAGTAGCATCTTCAGCAGGAGCTCCTGTTTTTTGACCAAAACCCAGATGAAGAGTCAATAACATGTTTAAACACACATCTGAGTCCTTCTCACAGCAAACAACACTTGTGGACATTCTTTAAACAGATAACAGCAAAGACAAACCCATTTTCAATATTCTAGTAAGATAATAATTATTTGTAGCTGAGGAAAATTGGGGGTTCCCAGTGTTGCCAGAAATCAGTGTCCTGGTTACCCAGCCTTAGACACAGCTCATTCTAGTTCATTCTATCTCAAAAATGTGGACCAATCTGTATTTTTTAATCTGTTTTGTTCTAGTTTCTCAAAAGGTTTCTCCCCAAGGGAGATATTTTAGTGTAGTGATGGAGAAAGGTTCATTCAGTGAAGTTCAGTGAAGTTCAAAATTACACCTGGAATATTTCTTCCCTCCATTAATACTGGAGATGAGAAAGACCCAGAAAAGACATAAAATATGGTGGACAGAAGTTTTAAAAGCACCTAAGCCACTGAAGAGTTCATGGCCCCTGGACATACAAACCTGAATCCCTAAGTAGCTTCTGAATAAAAGCAATGGTAGAAATGTCTTTCTACTCCGCATCTCCATCACTGGAAAATTAATCATATGCTAAAAAAAAATTACCTTTAGGGCTCCTTTCTTTTCAAATCAGTGTAATTTCTCTTAGACTATCCATCTGATTTAGCTGTAGTGCAGTTTATAACATCATTAGAACAACACATTTTTGTGTCAATTAACAATGTGCTGCGAGGTCTGCCCTTGCAACTATGTCAACATATTCTTCACCACTGGAGATCATGAAATACAGACAGCAATAGTGTTAAAAAACAAGCTTTTAGATCCATTTTACTTTGTTGCAACACTGCTTTGCAGATACTAAATTAGAGCCCATTTAAACCATTCAAGCATATAATCAAATTTCAGTAATGAGTTATTAATTAAGCAGGGGCATCCAATTCTGTGCTAACTGCCTCATAAACAATCGACAGGAGATTTGTGAATTTTGACTTCCTGACACTATTAAACAAATCAATATTAGGTTTCAGACACAGCAATTCAGAGAGTTTTCCCTGTTATTTGGCAATCGTCTGCCTGGAATACTAATGAAAGAATTAAGAGCTGTAGATTTTGCATGTGTTCCATCAAAAAGATCCTTATCTGTGGGGAATTGGGGCCTGATTTGCATGGCAGAAGACTTTGCTTTTGTAGGTACAATTTTTCTCAATATGTCACTCATTAGTATTTATAAACTACAGAGCAGTGAAGCCTTCAGCCCCTATTCATAATGAACAGTCATATCCCTGCTGGAGATACAACTGAACAAAGCTGTTTATTTATTTATTTAGTGGTCCTCTCCCTTTTGTAGCTAACCAAACCTGCAGAAAACTTGGATCTAAGGAGAGCTCTGAGCAACTTGCATTGCATTTATTTTTTTCAAAGGGTTGTATGCATGTATATATTTATACAAGTATATATCAGTGATGTATGCCGTATATATTTATGTAAATATATATCCATAAATGTGTATACACAGTTATTTGAATAACAATTAGCTGTGTAAGCAACACCTTTGTTTACACACAGCAAGTCACTGCCTAAAAATCACCTTCAAAAATTTCCAGTATCTCTCACAGATTTATTTTTAATTTCTTTTTCCTTGCTGTCAAAATGAATTCAGGCCCCATTTCAGCCAAGCTTTGGAGCTAAGCAGGGTTTGCTGAATGGGGGATTAGTGCTGTGCAAAGTGCTGGGTTAACAGGGCTGCAGGATGGAGTCCAGAGAGCAGCACAATGCTGCTGCCTCCTCCTCCGGCTGCCCTTTGCTGCTGCCACCGAGTTGAACTTCACCTAGGGATAAGTGAGTGTTTAGTTTCCATAATCACATGGTCTTTGGCCCCTTAATGAAGAGGACAGCAGGGGCTACCAGCACCTGTTGAGGTAATGGCTTTTGTAAGGAGGATTATCAGGCTGCCAAGGACTGGGCTGAGGCGGCACGTGGCCAGCTCTCGGGGTGCTCTGGATATGCTTATCCCAGGGTTTTGGATGGTTTTTGCTGGAAATTTCTGGCTGCTCTCTCCAGAATCAGCTGAAGCAAAAGTCCAAAGCCCTGACCTAAAATTTCTCCTCCACTTGTGTCTGTGATTGAGTATTCTGCAAAAATTCTGGCTTAGAGACTCTACAGGAGGAGGCTCTTATCTCACATCAGTTTACTGTTTCACAGGCTATATATACATTTTCTGTTAGTTCCAGTATCTCCATCTCAGTCCCAGATGCAAGAAAAATGTACAAAGGTATACCATACTTAAAATGAAGTTAATATTTGTTACACACACCTCAGTTTCTAACACCAAAACAGCCTTCTGCCAGCAAAAACGCTGAATCTTGTTTGGTTAGCAAAACTTGTGCTGTATTTACATGAACAAGTATCCAACAACTTGAAGGATAAAACCTCCCTAGCACAGAAATCAGTGTGAAAATAGGTCAGACACCAAGCCTTTGGAAAACAACATTGGCGGGTAATGATAAAAGTACTGTGGAGTGATCAGTTCCAAAGTGGGTCAGGATTCTGTCTGCAGGAACAACACTCCTGCTTTATTTCTCCTGAGGAGTACTAATGTGCAAGCTACACCCCAGGACCCCCTTCTTCTGCAGACAGAGGAGAAAAGGTTGCTTCTGCCCCAAATAGCTCCTAGTCAAAACTACAAACAAATTATAATGGATGCACAGAGTCAGAAAATGCTGTCAAAGGACAACACAAGGAAATTAATCTGCCTACTAAATAGCAGTGGGAATGTAGCATTGAATGCATCTGAGTATTGTTTTATTTTGCTTTTCTACCAGCCTCTCTCTCCCATTATTTCCTTCTCTCTAGGATCTTAAGACATCTAACTCATTAAAAATCTTCTTTTTAATTATCTGCCAGGAAAAAAAATTAGCATAATTAAGGACATTGAAATTTAGATTAACAACCAACCTAATACATGGCACTGCTTCCAAGAAGAGAACTTTTCTTTTAAATCATCATAGACTAACCAAAGATTTCCTTTCGGTTTCTGTCTAGATTTCTGCTCAATATGGCTCTGAGAACATATTTGAGTGCATATCACTTGATCTCTTCAGCAGCATGCTCTTGTTGGGTTTTTTTTCATAGAATCACAGAATCACTGAATGCTTTGGATTGGAAAGGACCTTAAAGATCAACCAATTCCAAACCCCTTCCATTAGACCAGGTTGCTCAAAACCCCACCCAGCCCGGCCTTGAACACTTCCAGGGATAGGGCAGCCAAAGCTTCCTGATGATCTCCCATAAATTTCAACAGGAGCACCATTCTGCCAAATGCCTGCAGGAACTCTCACTGACCTGAGGTGAATCAGGGGGGTTTGTTCACCCACTGAAGTGGCAATCCAAGTGCCACTGGTAGGAGACTGAATTTCAAAGGCTCCCTCTATCATCAGTGCTGGAATGACTGGGTTTCAGGTGTAGGCATGAAAAAAGTGATTTCTTGAACTCTCTGTGTTCCCTTCTTGCCTTATTTTCAGCGATCCCTTGGAAATTTTCAAGTCACCAGTCAGTTCAAGCTCACCTGACAGCAGAGAAGTGAGGTGGGAAGGGTGTTCTGCTAGCTGAGGGGTCCAGAGGATGCAGCCTCTACAGGGGAACACTGATCATTCTCAACACCAGGGCTATGCTTGGTGAAGGAATGTTCTGGTGGGACTCCTCTCCTGTAGGAAATACCAGAAAAATTAATGGAACAAGTGCCACCATGGACTGGCTGGGGGCTCTTGTGCTGCAATTGCACTCAGTAAAATAGATGTGTTCTTTCTCTTTGGACATGTTTCTGACAGTGGCAGTGTGATTAACGTGCTGAAAACCCCAAGAAGTCCCTACATCCAGAGCCCACCCAGACCTTCTCTGTGTCTCTGATCTGCACCTATTCAACAAGGTCTGGCATTTCCAGGTGTCCAGAAACCCTCCAGTTCCCTAAACAGCAGAGCCAAAACACCCTTAGGATTATCTGATTAAATCCCCATTGCACTGTCAGAGCCCCATGCCAGGGAAGGTTGGAGCAAGTGTAAGTTCCCCATGGATGCTCCCTGATCCATGGAGCTGAGCCCAACCCACAGCCACAAATCTTAGAGGAAACCAGGTTTCATCATCTCTGCCTCTCATAGAGCTGTGCTGCTGTTAAGGTGAGAATATCCCCTCAGTGTGGAAAAAAATATGAACCCTGAATAAATTAAAAACGGGAGCTATGTTACACGTTACTGTCATTTAATTAACATCTCATAATGTGTTGCTTAAGGAATCAAGGCTCTATCAGGATAAAGCCTATAAGCATTTTCCCTGTTTAATCAAAAATGTAGATCACATCACATTTTATTTCTTAAAAAAATTACACACTTATTGAAAAAGCTATGATTAAATTTTATATTAAGTGCCATTTCTCTGAATTAATTCTCCTCCTAAAAATTCAGTGTCAAAGAGGAACATGGAAATTAGTGTATGAAATTTGGAAATCTGCAAGGATAGATAGATGGGTTCATTTGACTTTATTAAATTTTGTTCATTGTACGCTGATAATGACTCAACAATATTTATCCCTGTAACATTCTACGTGAGTATATTCTGACATTGTAGTTTGGACTAGCCACCTCTTCTTAGACAACCTGGCGATTCCTACTGAAAGAAATGCCTTTTTTCAGGTTTTCTATCTCCTTTTCCTTTCTTTTTTTAGCTATGGTGGATTTGTATTGTTTGGACTGAAATTGTGCTGTCTGTTTCTAGTTAATAACCTATTTATTTTAGTCATCACCATTCAGATCAGAGGCAGGGCAGGGATGCTCTCATATGTTTTGGAGCACAGCAAGAAATTTAGATAAAGTGTGGGGAAGGAAACAGAGCATCTTTTACTGTCCTTGAGAGGAAACCAGACCACAGAGCTCCCATGAATGCTCCACTATTAGGTGCTTGGCCCTGCCAAAAGATGTAATATTTGGAGCCACAAAGAAAAGGAGAAATAAGTGCAAGGTGCAGACTCAGGGAGAGAGATTTTGGAAAAGCTGTTTGAGGATGAATGCACAGCCATTAAAACAAAGGTGACTGAGAAAGAAACATGGACACAAACATGGGATCAAGCCCAGCCTTCAAAACTGCAAAGCATGCTTAACTTGGAGCTGGGATAAAGCAGAGCTTCAGGCACCAAATATATTGTGCAATTCTGGTGCCTTCTGAAAATTCAGACCTTTTGGAGTAGTGACTCAAAGAAATGGACTTTGTTCATTTCGGTTCATATTTCCTGTCACTCTGCAAATAATTTTGTCAATGCTTCTGGACAGAGCAAAGCAAACATGAATGTCAGAGACTCACCTCCAAGGACATTCATTAGTCACAAATTAGATACGGAAACCATGTTCAATAAGCAAAATGTAGTACTAAATTGGTTCCCTGAATGAGTCCAGAGGCTGATGAAAAAAGAATACTGTGTGACTATGTAATTGCAGGCTGTACCATGACGGGGATGCCCTGACCACACTTCTGAGCACTTGACTACAACCAAACTTTCACTTTTTCACACATAAGAATGAGTGTGTAATCTCAGAAGAGAGATGTGATGATCCATGCCCTTCCTGCTTGATGGAGTTTGAAGGGTTGGGCCAAAGCACTGAGATGTTGTGGTTCAGGTTTTTTGCTGCTGTCTCCTTTTGTGGCATCAATGGCAAAATTGAGTGCCACAGAGCTTCACCTGGGTAAGCAATGTTAGCAGCTTTTTTCACCTCTTCATGGAAAGGAAAGGACAAGTTGGCCTGAAGAAACACATTTTCTAAGGTCTTAATTAGGTAACATTAATCTGAATTTGTATAAAATTGTGGCTGACTTTATTAAACCATAAAGTGTGATAAAACTGCATTAAACCTTTACCCTCTACCTGGCCAGACAGTAGAGAACATGAACGATTTCACAATAGCTCTATAAAAATACTGTTGATTACAGAGGTTTAATATGTAATAGAAGTAATAATAAGAATAAAGAAGAAGACTGCAGTCTAAAAACCCAATTCTTCATCTGTTTTATTTTCTTAAAATAGGGTTGCCAGCTAGATAGGGCTTGCTTTTCAGTATCATGTAAGCTTTTCTTGAAGCCCAGTCCAGACAGAAACAAGAGGCTTGAAACTTAAAGGGAGGGAAACAGAACTTCTTCAGGATGAAAAATAATCAATCTTCTCAGTGTTAACACCTCTTTTCAAGACTTACTGGCATTCCCTCTGAGCTGTGTGGTGTATCTGTTTGCACAAGAGAAGGTATGGCTGTAGGAAGGTGTTGTGCCTGGAGCTACAGAAACAAGCACCTCATTTCTGAGTTCTCAGAAATTCAGAAATGGAGTGTGAGGAGTCTGGTGGCTCCACTGGTCCTTGCCTGGACTCTGGTGGTGGAGTCTCTTCCAACAAGCTGCCTGACACTTCTGCTTGTAGCTCTTGGCAGGTTCCTCAGGTCTATCCGTGCCTCCAGCCACTGCCTGTGGTGTGGGAATATTGATGTTTGCCCAAATGGGGCTAATCCTGTACAGATGTGTTCATGCATGTCTGAAATGGACTCAGCCATCCTGACTTCAAAAAAAGATATCAAACAGGCATTTCCCTGGCAGGTATTCCTGTCTTAACTGACACCTGCAATGGAATTGGTATGATTATCATTTTGTGAGTACAAGGAAGAAAAATCACCTTTCTATATTTCAGAGGGAGCTCTTTGGTTGCTGCCACCTCAGTGTCCTTGGTAGGACACCTTGGAGTGACCAAATGAAGGGAACTGCTGGCCAATGCCCTCGTGTTTGCAGGCAACACCTGCCTGTGGAGCTGGCCATGCAGTCCTGGTGGCTAAACACAAAAAATTCTGAGCTCTCAAGTCAGAGGCCAGGGTAATTTAAATAAGATATACAACACGGACTTATTGCAAAGGCACCAAAGTTCATTGTGGGTAAATAGCTGGTTAAATAGATTCAGGCAAATGAGGAAAAACTCTAGAAAATGCCCCATGAATTGCCTTAGCCTGCACAATTATTTATGTTGTTATGTGTTTCACATTTTTTTAGGTGTCAGTGGGCTGAGGTCTAGGAAGAAAATAGAGAAAGAGAATCCCATGCTCTGTGGAGCTGAGGGAAAAAGTTTATAAGCAATGGTGATGATTATGTGCAGTACATGCACACTTGGAATCCTTGCAAAGATCTCATTTCATAATCACTGATCACATATCAGAGCTCGACAGACACCACAATAAGGAAAAGTTTCCAAGCCTCTCTTCAATAATTAGTTGGTTTTGTATTCATGGAAAGAGATTGTACATAATGTCCCAGGAAATGTAGTTTTAGTTTAGAAGATACTGCCTATATAAGGTGAAGGAAATTAATCAATTTGGTGATCACATCTGACAGAGAGATAAAAGTCACTTAATACCTTTGCAGTTTATTATCCTTTTGATATCATATCTCATTTTCAGCATGACGGGAAAACTCAATTGATTTAAAGACAACTGTGCTTTAATTTACAGCAGAGGAAGCTCAGATCATTAGATATCAACATTTTCAGCAATCATTAGAATTGAATAGTTGATAGTTGCCTTTCTAGACTTTGGCAGGCCCAGCATGTAACCACACAGAGTGTACAGATCTTTGACTGCTTAGCCATTAATTTCTTTCTAAACCATGTGCTTGGCTGCCTGAACAGAGAGGGAAAGTGTTTGGGTGGAGCAGGAGATAAAACTTCATATTTATGCTTCCATCTGCACATATCCACCCACATCTCAGTAGAAGTAATATGGAGCTGAAAGAGTAACGTTACACAGCATTTGGTAAGATGCTTCATTTCTCCACTGTACCATTTCCCTATAAAAAAACAATTGTTGCTTTTCGGCATGTAATACCCAATTTATTAGCAACCTGGGGATACCTGTGGGCACTCAGAACTATTTCAGGCATCTCAGGACCATTATGGTTTCTATTTAAAGATCCAGAACCAGTGGAATGACAAATAGAAGGCAAATCAAGCTACCACACTCCAAACAAGATCTGGATATACAGAGTAATCCCTAAAAGCAGCTGTGACAACCCTTCTCCTGAGCAAATCAGAGATCTCTTTATTCAAGGCCTAGTTGGATGGGGCTTTGAGCAACCTGGTCTAGTGGAAGGTTCCCTGCTCATAAAATGTCTTTGAAATAGATAGAAATTCTAGAAATAGACAGATATCTCAAGAAGATAGTCTTAAAATTTAAGCTGCTCTATATCTCCCAATAGCCCATTCTTTAGTGTAAGCCTCAGACTTCATTTACAGAGTTATGTTTCTTATAACATTATTTACATAGCAATATGAATGTGGGCAAGGTTTTGCAGATGGCTAAAGATAAACTCCTTAGGCAGGAGGTGGTTTAAATATAAGTAACAATCAATATAAACTCAACCTTTCTGTAGCTGATGACAGTTTTTAAATTTATACCTCATTTGCCAAAAGGATGATGGTGAACCACTCCAGCTATTGAATTTTGTTGATAGCATTCTCCTTGGCTGATAAACATACGTCTCACACTGGAGGAGTATGCACTTTCATTAAAATGTCTGGAATATTCCGGCTTACCCAGCTCTGGCACAGCATTCAACTCAGCTAGGAATGTCATGCTTTGCATGAGAAAGGCACATCTTTTGTGGGGCTACAGATATTGCCTTGTTTTAACAACATCTGCAGAAACAAATCCTGATAACGATCACGCCTTATTGTGCGTGGATAACTGCGCTTTTCACGCTTTCATGGGAGTCTGGGGAAAGCAGGGGATGATCATCAGCTGAGTGAGAGAGACATCCACCCATGTGTTCTGCAGGAATTGGGAGCATCAGCCACATGGCTTATGTGTTCATGCAGGACCCAGGTACAACAGGGACAGCTAAGACCAAAATTGTGATTAAAAAGGTGACTTTTCCAGTGCCTGCCTAATCTTGGCAGTGCCTGGAAGTACCTCAACTCAGCCCTCACACATGCTTTGTGTCACTCTGTGCATCCCCAGAACAGTCCTGCAGACGCTATAGCCCGTGCTGGACTGCAAAAAAGCTTTGTTGTCCCTGGTATTCACAGTGGCTGTGTCTGCTGCCTCCTCACACCAGATTTTTTATACAATGGCCTGTTGGTGAGGGAGGGCAGAGTGGGAGTGACTTCTAAGTCCTGCTCCCAGGATCTTGTATAGGTTATATTTAGTAAGACCTTACTACAAACCATGGGGGCTGAGGGCAGTACCAAGGCGATGACTCCTCCTAAGAGAAATGTTAGCACTAGTCCAGCCAATCATCCTCTCTGTGCCTCATCCTCATGTGCAAAAACGTGCAAAAAGATGTGCAAAAATCACTCTAGCACATCTTTCTGCATGTTTCTGCTCTGGCAGCTTCATCTCGGCCTATATATGGTGAGGGAGAGCACTTTTGGGGCTGGGTGGAGGTCAGTTCCCACACCTGAGGAGACCTCATTGAACTGCACCTAGCATTGCCTAACCTCTGGTTGCACTGCTCTGAAAGGATAAAGGTCCTTTCACTTCTGGTAAAATCTACTTGAGAAGTGAGACCTCTCAGGCTTATGTTAATATAGCTGACGATGTGCCTCAAGGTAAGAAGGAGGAGGAGATTTCCAGGGGCAGAGGGGACTTAGCCTCCCAGTAGCACTGAACTTTTCATAGAACTTCTTCCATGCCTTGGAATAGCATCCCCTGGCATTGTTTATTTGACTCATGACCCTTTCAGGAAGAAGGAAAACAATTCTGATCATTTAGAAAAACATAATTCTAGATAGATTTCGAGGTCTTGCTAAGCATCAAACTTTAATAGAAAAACCATATTACTTTACAGTATTCCTTGAGACTGCATCAATTCCAGACTCCTTGCCACTGTATGGTACACTGAATGGAAAATCATTCAAAAATGTTAAAATAATCTGACAGGAGTGAAGCAAGGATGGAAAAGAGCAGTGTTGGTCTGGGGGAGGAGGGAGTGTGTCACAGCCCCCATCTCCCACTTGCTGTCATATGTGACTCACAATCAGTCTCTGGCTGTGTGTTTTGTTAGTTTTTCCAGCACAGTGGTAGAGAGAGCATTAATTGGGCTAATTATTGTGAGCTATAATTTAACTCAGTAATCAAACTCATAAACCAGGCATTATCAAATTTATAAACTCAGCATGCTCAAGTGCACTTAGCGATAATGAACTTGCTGAGTCAGATTATTCCCTTCCCACTGTTGATAACGTCAGATTTGGACTGTCTTGAATTTAGTATTTTCCACTGCCCTATTATATGGGGAAGAAAAACTGGCAATGCTTGAAAACAGAACACTCAATATGGTTATTTTTTTAACCTAAAGCAGAAACTTCATTTTTTTGCTTACATGCTTTAACTCTGCCAGACAGGGTTGTTTTAATTTTCACTCTAATTATAATGAAATCTTTCATTACTTTTTGTATCTCAGTCCTTTCGTCATAATCATCTTTAGGTAAGACAAACAAGATTCTGGTATATAAAAAACTTCATTTCTACAGATTCAGAAAATTTTGGCCTCTTTACATAGGTCAAATGTTGTGCCAACAGAAGCAGAGCTGACTTCCCAACATTGTTGTATTAACATACCTCAATTTTAGCCTGGGGGAGAGGGAAATGATGTTGTTTGGAATGAGCTGGTAATTTACTTTCCATGCTTTCTCAGTCCTGAGGCATCTTTTCAAGATGAGACAGCCAGCTGTGTAAATTGAAATTGGTGAACAATTGTCCACTGGAGGTTCAAACATCTGAAAAGCAGAGTTATACGCTCTTCTCTGTCCATGTAGAATATGGTGTTTTCATTTTACAGGGATAAGGGATTTACTGTTAAATTAATGGACATTTCAAACTGCAGTGGCAACACATGTTGTCGCCTGCATTGCTGGGAATTAAGTTGCGTCTGTTCAAGTTATCACTTGGAAAGAAAAGCTTCCGGTTTCCGTGTGATGGCATGAGAAAATAACACTTTCTCCCCGTGTGCCAGGGGAAATGAGGTCACAGGCTCCTGCCTCATGCCTTGCAAGTGGATATCTCATGTACAAGCTCGGACAGGCATTAAATTGGTTATGCTTCAACTTCTGATTTTTGTTTTCATTAACATCTGCACTCTTGCGTGGCCCGAAGCGTTTTGTCCTTTTTATAGCCTTCCTTGGTAAAGCCGTGGAAAGCTGATCTCAAATTCACATTAATGGCCTTGGATTTTCAAGTCATTCCTCACAGCAAAGACTCCATTCTGCTGCTTTTCTCATGGTGTGACACCTATACCCCCGTGGATATCCTTGCCTTCACAGCCTATCTTCACATCAGTGTTTTTAATTCTCCTTGGCTAAGTCATGACATCAGTCTCCAGAGTAACTCAGACTTAAGTGCATCTTGACCAAAAGGATCAGAAAGCTACCACATTGCAAGCCACACAGCTCTGAGGATTAGTGGGAATTTGCCCTACACACCACAAAAACCTGAAGTCTACATGCACTCCCCAAGGTGTACGTGTGATCATACACTCTGATCCCTAAGCTTATTCCTTGTCTTCCTGAGCTGAGAACAGGAAAAGTAATATGTCTAATTTTTTTTTCAGCACAACAGTGTATTTTGCAGAGAGTAATTATAGTCATTCTATATATACAGCTGAGATATAGATTAAAATAATATGATCCAATTTTGATTCAAATGTCTGTCTGCAGGGCAGGACAACCTGGCAGAAATCACAGTGGTGCTAACACCGGTGCAGCTGTATAATTACAAGTTGTTGGTATGAGGACAGAAGGGTATTGCATGTAGGTGAAAAATTAGGGAAAATTATTGCAAGGTCAAATAACTCAGGCTGTTCAACCATTATTACATGTAGCACAGGTTTGATAATGAGTCAACTGCTCTTTCCCATCAGAGAAGGAGGATCACAGAACAATAAAATCATTGAGGTTGGAAAAGACCCCTAAGATCCAGTGACAGTTCCAAGCCCACCACTGATCCACGAGTGACACATCCCAAGTCTCTTAAATTCCTCCAGTGATAGTGACTGCAATACTGACCTGGGCAGCTGTTCCAATGCTAGACCACTCTTCTAGTGAAGAAATCTCTCCCAACATCCAATCTAAACTTCCTCTGCTGCAATTTGAAGTCAGCTTCTCTCATCCTGTCACTTGTTACGTGGGAGTTTGACTTCAACCTGGCTCCACGTTCCTGTCAGGGAGTTGTAGAGAGTGATCAGTCCTTCCAGGAGCCTCTTTTACTCCAGACTAAGCTCCACCAGCTCCCCCAAATACTCCTCATCAGACTTGTGCTCCAAATCCTTCCACAGATTTGTCTGTTAATGGTTTCCTCTTTACTACATGTAGCAAAGCTGCAGCCCAGACTAGAAGGAACTTGCACTGAGAAGAGATAAATTTTGCTATGAATAAAGCTTTCCTATAAAAGAATTTCTGTTAAGGTACATTGATATCATTAAGCAATTCAGAATTTCTTCTTCAGCTCAGGCTAAGCAAGCACTACTCTAGAAGCGTGTTCCCAACTCATTCTAACCCAGCAATATATGGGTTTTTCCCCCTCACCTTCCTTTTTTTTTGCCTTTCTGAGTTTAAGAAAAGACCATGTGGTAACATTGCTATGTTGTCAATCAGATGACAGTCTGTCTTTTTCTATTTAGACATGGCAGGAGGTCATTCTAAGGAATAAAATATAAGTTCTGTCCCTGAAAACTGGCAAAGCATTGAAAAATAATACCCATACAATAGCAAATTCTTCTAAGTATCACTAAAAATGATAAATCCTAATTTTCTCAGGCCTAATCCTGCAATATATTTTGTACACATAACCTCCAAGGTCAGAGGAAGATAAAAGACCTGGAAAAATACCCTAAGTCCGTCACATATCTCATTGTTTATTACTTCTTCTATGAAGGAGTTTCAAGAAGCAAAAAACATATAATTAAGACTTAACTGATGCTCCTATAATAACCGCTTTTGATTTGGAGATAAAAATAAATTAGCAGATAAGCTCTTTTATTTCTGCTCAGCCACTAGCATATTCAAATAGGGTGTAACTTGTCCCTTTAAAAGGCACAGTAACAAAAACAGATGGGAAGGCAGTCACTTATTAATCTCTGTTTTTGTGTAGCTATCTGGAAACTCTACTTTGCTGTCATTATTTAAAACTCACAAACAAGACACGCTGTCAGTGATTCTCGAAACTGGAATTCATGAGAATTGTCTAAACAAAACATATTCACTGCTCTTACGTGTAACCAAATGCATAAATGTTGTTGTCTTTTTATTCTTTACAGATGGTTTGTATCTCAAGAGATTTATAGAAGAATTCATAAATTGGCATCGCTGGTATGTCAGAAATGTGAAGCAGCCCCTGCTCCCATTGTTCCCTGACTGTGAACCTGCCGCTGGCTGAAAGAGTTTGCTTAAAATATCAAACTCAGAGCACAGCTCAGTGTGATCACTAAGCTGACCCTCTGCTCTTTGGGGACTCCTCAGGACTAAATATACAGCTTGATAATCAAGAATTGTCATCTCTTTTGGTCATCTATTTCTACCTCCTTTCAGCCTCCTGGCCTGGCACTGCAGCCTGTCAGGAGATCCTGATTAAATAACTCGAAGGGAGTGATTGTAACCAAATGCTCTGATGAGTGAACCCTCCAAGAGCTTCACAGTGAGCTGGTGCACTTGTCATCAGGAGCAGCTTATTCATCCAACAATGACCTGTCAAATTGACTTGTTAGCTTGGCTGATAATACTCCTGCCTTTTCCCTGCTAGAGAAAAGCAGGGAACATCCCAGATGCTTTTGAATAACTTACGAAGAGCATCAGGGGAAAGAAAAAAACCTATTCTACTTTCACCAAAGATTTGTGGAAAGGCTGGGAATTGAATCCAGATTGCCTGACTCCTTATGCAGGGCAGTATGCATAAGGCCAGCCCCTCTTTTGAAGCTTGATGTTCTGTTCTTTCTCTATTTGACAGTCCTTTCCCTTGTTCTCATTTGTCTTTCAGATATGCTGAGTGGCTCATGTGAAGATTGCTAAAATCACAGCGTACGGGATTTTATCAGATATGATTTTTTTAGAACCTGTGTTGCATATATGTCCTCTCACACAAGAATTGTGTAAATGGAGAAGGAGGAGATTTATATGAGAGTTCCCATAGAAAACTCACCTGTGGAAGGAGAGCAGATCACGGAGAATTTATCCAAGCAAAAACAAAAATTACTTCTGGGAAATTCCCAAGATGTGTTATACACCACTGTGATATCGTAGTGCTTTCCTTGCAGAATTAAAGATTTTCATTATTTTTTTAACACATTTTCATATATTTCCTCCTCCTTGAACAAATCCAGCAGCAATGGTGAGAAATGGATGTAAACTCAGTGGGTTTCTTGAGAATTAGAAGGAAATTCAATACTGTGCCAATCATTTACCAGAAAATTCCTTATGAAAGAAGAAATCCCTGAAATGTTTTCCAAAAATGTTTAAAACTTGGATTTACTTGATTTTTTAAATTAATTTACTCCATAAATTTGACCTCTCCAGATCTCAGATGCTTCATGATTCTTTTTGTCTCCTAATGGATGCATTTGGTAAAATGATTCCTAGCTGTGTAATTCACCTTACACTCTGCAGGATTGTGGGATAATTTGCTAGGACATTAAGAGATTAGGCCCCCAGCCTAAAACTGGAATCCATGGGACAGTGACCTTGTGTATGTGAAGGGGCATAGGGATCATTGCCTAGAGCAGGGTAAATACCCATTTCATGCACAGCCAAAGACCATAATCTGGCCTGGATGCAAAAAATCCCTGGATTTCTGTGGCCAAGTAAAGGGGCATAGTTTTCTAATACCCTAATGGTGAAACAGAGCTTGTCTTGGCAAGTGAAGATACCAGGGCATCCAAGTGAAAAGAGAAGTCAAGGTAGATCCAAAGACTTCACTCTACTTGGACCTTATGCATGTCCAAGATAAGGCAGAAACAGCCCCTTATTTTTTTTCTCTTTGCTTGGCACTAGTGGAACATAAAGTTTTTTTTTTCCTAGTGATTCTTCTTAGACACTCTAATATTTTAGCTATGGCAACACTTGCAACAGGCAAGAATCCACTGATTGAGAAACTCCAAGAACTAAGAGGAGTATGAGCAGCTGTGAAGGAGTCCACAGGACCAGAGAAGAGGCAAATCCCAGTTTCATCTGTGAGATTCCAGGGAGCAGGGATGAAGCTTGATTTACGGGGAGGCGCAAACTCTGCGCAGGAGAATGCAGGAGGAAGAGCCTCAGGGGAGCCTTTGATGAGGGAAAACAATCTAGACATAAATAAATACTTCAATGGATTTGTCCCTTCATTATTTTGGAGCCTGATCCAAAACCCCGTTAAGTCAATAGAAGGGCTCCAGCTGGGGTTTAGGTGAAGAACTGAGGGTGCAATTTGCACACAATTCCTGTCACTTGGGAATATTTCTGTGTTGTAGGGAAGCCAGCCTGGTAAAGCACTGAGCTGATACTGAGAAGCATTCAGCTATGGCAGGATATACTTTCATTGAGTTACTTGTTGCTGTCCAATAAAGTAAAATATAGGAAACCCTTTAGTGTTTCATCAAATTCTTGATCATTTCAAAGAGGAGCAATATTTCTGTGTCTGGCTCACATATTAAAAACTTTCCCTGCATATTAAGTTTCTTTTTTTTTTTTTTTTTGTCATAGGCTTGGCTTCAGATCTTTCTATGACTTTTACTAGGGGCTATTTTTGAAGGATTCGAGTCTGTTTTGCCAGTATAACCTTCAATTTCTAATGAGTGTTATTTCAAAAGAGACTTCTCCACTGGTAGGTAACAGAACATAAAGTTACCTTGAAATTCAATAAGCATTATTTACTCTGTATCTACTAATAAATCCCATCATACATCCTGCTTTCTAAAATGCTAGAGGTTATGATCTCTCCTGTTTGGCATACAGAAGTTAAAGAAACATTAAATTATTTCACTTGGGGGATATCAGACTTTTCCTTTTTTACATTTTGATTTTTTATTTGCATGGCCAGGTAACATTGTTACTAGCACCAATTTTAAGAAAGCTTTTTTTAAACATACTGTATTTATTCTTCCTTTTCAGTCAAACATTCTCCTTCCAGTATTATGGTGATAATATATATCCAATTTTCATCGTAACATACAGATGTTTTATGCACTCTTCCCTTCCCATTTCTTCAAGGCCCGGTGCAAACCTAATTACAATTTTTGCAAAGGCTTTCCTCGAACATTAATAGATTTTAGATAAGAGATAAAACATGCCATAAATTCACATACATAACCACTGCGTGTGTATGTCTGCCTGTATAAATCACTTGCAAACCATTTAGATTTCTTGGTAATGTTTTCTTTCAACAATACATATACATAGCCCATTCACACCAAGAAGCTTTTTTAAATCAATAGTAGATACAAATCTGTATTTGTAGTTCCAGTGACCCAAACACATTGCCATCATCCATAGTGGGAGGCTTTGTTATAACACACCGCCTGTGTTGCATTTTTAACTTCCAAATATGTTATATTAATTGCCCTGCAATACCTGGGAGACAACTGAAATTAAATGAGCACATGAACTTCTGTGGTATTAAATACTTCTGCCCTTGATCTACAGGGATCCTTTTATTGCTGCTTTACTGGTAAAAAATACATAAGCAGCTTCATCAGTTTAAGGAGTTTTATTTCATTTTTAAATCCTGCAAATTGAGTATCTTTGGAGAGTTTCTGAAAATGTGTTTGAAGAAATAATTAACAGACTGTTATAAATGATAATAACCAGTATTTCCTAATTTATTTTCTGTTCATGAATGCAGCTTGAACAAATTTTATTTTCTTAAAAATAGAAAAAATCTGTTTCAGCCCAAATTTTCTTCCTCCCTCTTACATCACTAGTAAGATATTAAATATAAAATGCACATTAAAATGTAAACATCACCACACTGAACCTTTCTCTTTTGATCATTTCGAATTTGACTATTAATACTTTAATTTTCCTTACTCTGTGTGTGTGTGTAAGTGTATGAGTGCATGCATGTGCCTCTGATCTGGCTTATACACTGTACTAAATTGTTCAGTAAATACTCTGCAGCAGGATAAGGTCTAACTGGAAGAAAATTGTTGTGAGTTACAGGAAATTAAAAAATTCCTGCAATACCAACCCACTACTCAAAGTCAATCTGTGGTATCCCACAATCCACTCGGCTCTGAAGTCAAGCCAGAATGATTTTTGAAGAGTAATTTCAAGCCTTATAAAGGGTCACATCATGTATTAAAGCCATATTTGCTTCTGTGTTTTGTAAATTTTGAACTCATTACTAAACCTTTGTCTCTCATGCTGTACGTCTGGCTCTGAACGCTCCTTCATCAATCTGATCCCTAAAACTCCAACAAAAAAAAAAACCAAACCAAACCAAAACAAAAAAAAGCATGCAACACATTTTGCATGTGAAAAAGTGGTAAAACATAAATAGTTACAATCTCTAGGTGCCGGCATTTAAGGAAGGCTTTAAGAAGCTTATCTCTTTTTTTGTTACTTTAGATAGCAAAATCTCAAGCAAGAAGTTGCCCAAAACTGCTGTTTTCTGACCACCTTCGGGAAGTGCTGAGTGCCCTCAACTCCTGTTGACTTCACAAGAGATTAAGAGAGCTCAGCACCTCCCAGTATGAATCCCACTGAGATATATCTATATCTATACACATGCATCTATATTTATATGTAAAATGAACTGCTAACAAATAGTGGATTGCCTACTCCTTTTCTTGGCCAAACTCTTTGTGGAAGGATCAGGCCCAAAGTTAGAGGTAAAACCATATGCAACTTACAATAAGCAAAACGTGTCTATAAACAAAATACAATTGGAAATCTGGGAATCATTTATGTAGAAAGTGCTGGCAAAGTGCAGGCATGTGTGTACAAAACAGTGCAGCACCTCTACAGATTTCTACAGTTCCATTTCTAAGGTTTCTACACTAAGCCTTTATCACAACCTGGGGTTGAGAAACAACACACTGTTAAAGACAAGGGGGTTACCCCCACAACACATTCAGAAATGGGATGGGACTGCACATCTTCAAGCCCAAAAAAGATGTGTACACAAGTTGGGCTTTGATTCTTCTAAGCTCTCTTCTTCTGAAGGACACCATCACTGATTTGCTCTCACTCAAGGCTTCCCACAGTATTTCATTGTGTGCCTACATCACATTTACACAGGCTGCTCTAAATTCCTTCTGTTTTCCCTGAATACTTTCTTCTTATCCTGATAATAGTCCTGGGGTGAATCAGCTAAAAGAATCTGCAACAATCTAAACAAGGATTCAAGGAAAATATCCAGTAAAGTAGTTGCAAAATTAGAATGAGAAGCAGCCCGGGTAGGGTTGCAGCCTGCATCAGCACACATGATGAACCACATGGGAAAACTCCCCATCATGTGGCTTTCAGTGTCTCTGTCTCAAGGATGGCCCAGCCAGGTCTGACATCAGCAGGAAGCAGAAAGGATGTGTTTTGGCCTTGCTTTCTGCTGCATGCAGCACATTATTCAGGTCAGAGCTGGCCAGGTAGCCAGCAGAGGAGTGCCCACTCCTGGTCTGAAGCCAGGCAGACTTTGCTGAGCTGCCACGGTGTGCCAGGCCAGCTGCACAGACACCAGCTGGGGCTGGGTAAAGCTCTGCTGACACTCCAGCATGCCCGTGTGCACCAGGCCAGATCCACACATCTATTCCCTGTGCCTGTGCTGTTCTGTCTCAAGCTTCAGGAGCTTCAGGCCCCAAGAGACCAGGGAGATTTTGCCCAGTGAGCACACAGAATTTAGAAGCCCCCCTGCGCTGAAGAGGTTTGAGTTTCAGCACTCAGTGTGAAGGCAAACATCTCATCTCTACAAGCACTGTACAGCAGGAGCAGTCCTAGGCATCACTCTAGAGCAGTGTTATTTACACTGCACAGGCTGCAGCACTACCAAACTCTGCTTCTCTCCACAGCCACTGGAAAGCAGCCTTGATGCCTTTTTTAGCAGCTTGAATAGGAATCTTAAATACAACCTGAATTTCCCACCTGTAAAACTGGGACAATAGTACTCATTAGGGCAAGTAGTGTTCTGTAGCTGTGGGGAGAAGTATTTTGAGAAATATTATGGGGATCATCTCATGCTATTATGACGAGGTAAATTTTCATGACAGAAACCAAGAGAACTGAGACTAAAGCAGAACTGGACAAAATTACAGGATTATAGAGGCTGCAGAGAAATTCTACAGCAGCTAGTAAGATACAAACTTTGCTTTGGGACAAACCAGACATAAATTCTTGTGTCTGATAATACAAGGCAGGTAGGTGATATGTGTGATCTCCGTGAGTCATTGGCCACCAAAGGTGGGAAAGAGTGCAATATTAACAAGTATTCTACCTGAACAAAGAATCAAATACAAGGGACTAGAAGTGAAAGAATATCTGGTAAAAACACATACATGAAATATATTTCAAAGAACACGGAGATTGTGATACATTTAATAAAATATGTGGAGGAGAATCTATAGAAGAGTATAAGAAGAGCAAAATCTTACTTTATTTTTGTTTCAAGGAAATTAGATTGTGTAGAAGATAGCATGTTGATGTTATAGTCCATAAAGTTTTAAACATATTACTTGCTAATCTACATTTCTTGGTATAGTCATAGGCTCAAAGGATGTTGCATAGTATCTGTCTCTACCTGCACTTATCAGAGCAGTTCTGCTTCTAGTGCAACAGAATCCTCTAAGCCCAATAAGAAGTTGACTAAATGACATAAACCAGCTAATGCAGCTGGGCCTCTGACATGATTATACATGTGGTTGTTATAAAATCATGTTGATAAATTTATTTCGAACTGCAAAACTCACATTTGGGGGGTTGGTTTGAGGTAAGGTGCATCGGAACCAGAATATGAAGAAAGAGGCATTCCTGGAAGTTCAATGTGTCTGATTTAGAAATGTTTTCAGGAAAAAGACTTCTCCTTGGTGGCCAATAGAGAGAGGTTTTGCAGATCCCCTCTGCAGGAGCATATTCATGTGTCAGAACAGGCATCACTCCAGTCTGATCATTGTAGCCCCTTGGGCACTACCTGTTAATTTGGTGGCAGACCAGGTGACTACATTCACACACAGCTTCCAGGTCCTTTAGAATAACTGTAAAATCTCTGTTTTAACAAATGAAGCATCCCAGTGAAGCTGGTCCTTTCAGAAATCAAATGGCTGGGAACATTGTAAAGATACCTTGAAGAAACAGTCAGTTTGGATTAAAAATCTGATCTTCACCCTGCTCTACACAGGAAAATAAGGTTCTCTGAATGCCCTGCAAATTACACATCTATTTCTGTACATATCCCCTTGTCCTTCACCTTTTCTGAAAAGCAGGGAAACAAAAGTTGAAAGAATATAAATACTATATTCTCTTTGAACATTGAACACCTATTCAGGAAACAGTAATTGCCAACTCACAGAAACAGTTTGGGGATATTTTGTAGTGGCACCAAATCCTTACTTATTGTGGAGATGGATGATGAAGGAAACCCAAATTAAATTGACAGTAAGAAACTTAGTTCATTTAAATATTTGCACAACTGATGTGATTTCCTTCTATGAATATAGGGTGCAAAAAGAAAAGCAAAAATTAACATGGAGAAAAATGGCAGTTTGTAATGAGACAGTGTCAGTTCTACCATAACTGTGGTTAGGATTATTTCCATCATAAATCCAGTTTTCCCTTCTCAATGCTACAAATTACAATAAAATATCTTCAGCTTCAGATATGGCATATATGGCCCCTGGCCAGGAAATTGTTTGGGCAAATTTTAGGTCATATGTCAGACACCAAATTTTTTTTTTGAAAGTGAGTCACAGTTTGTCTATTTCTATTCTCACTATTTAGTCACGCCATAAATAGCTGCTGTACCATGGGGCTGATCCAGAAAACATAAAAATATATTCCTGCGCCTAAGATCTAGCCTGGGATGTGAAAAGCTTTTCATCACATTTTAAAATTCCTCTCATGACAAATTCATAAATAGGAGATTGGTTAATGTATAAATCTTTGAGATTTATAGCCAATGGGAAATTTGCCATGCTGGTGAGGTGTATGAAAATCAATTTCATCATAAATGCCAGCCTGTAGATCAGTGCTATCAGCACCACACACGTCTGTCTTGGGGCCAAATGAGTGGGGACTGTCTTTGGAACACTGTTTGAAAGAGTGTGAGTATCAGTGAAAAGGCAGTTTGTTTTTCTTCTGGGCCATGTATTTAGAAATGTTTGCCCTTCTCAGCTATTTAGTGGCAGCATATTGACTTATATTAATTGACAGCCTTCATGCACAGGAGAGAGGAACCTCCAGCAAATTCCAGTGGATATTTTGGATAGGGGCAACTGAGAGGCCAGAACTGGATACAGCTCCAGAAATCGTGTCCAGGACTGACAGTCCTGAAGGACATTTAAGGTTTCCAGGTTTTCATTCTACATTAAATGTGTTTCCTCTTTCTTATGAAACTAAACTCTAGAGAGGAGCAGATTTATATAAATCCTATCTCTGCCACATTTTTAGAAACTATGTGTTACAACTTTTTTCTTTAAAGGAATTCCTCTTTTTAGTAGGCCTGTGGGTCAATGTATAATTCAACGTACTTTAAGCATGACCAGAGAGAAGTATTCATGACCAAAGTTAGAGTTTTCTTCATAATGGAACATATGATTCTCATCATGTGGAATTTGGGCATCACTACACTGAGTGACATATTTGTGGTACTGCTCCTCCAGGAATTTGATTCCCACCAATATAAGATCAGGTTCATTTGATGTTTATATTGAATCTTGCCATTGGTTTTGCCATAACCAAGTTGCTTTTGATAATCCATTAAACAGTTTCTGGAAAGTATTCAATGCAAAAAAACCTTTTTATAAAACTAATGAAAATCACTAGCCTGATAAAAAGAGGTGCAATTATGAAGTCCACCTTGGAATAGCTTAACATCTCTCATTTCATCCTGGTAACATCACAGTGCACCCATTATTTAAATAGGAGCCATCCTTTTAAAAGATTGTGACTGAACGTTTTATGTTAGGTATAAGTTTTGGTAATACCTCAAGGATGTCCAAAATGCAAACTGATACTTCATACAAAAGTACCAGGCTTCCAAAGAATCATTAAAAGTTCATTCAAAAAAAGAACCAGGAAATTTGTACATAATAAAATTATGACATTTCTATATGAAATGTGAAGACACAAAACTGGTCAACCTCCGATTTTGAAAGGCCATTAGAAAAATTCTCTGCTTCTGTTTTACTGGAGATAATATAGTTCTAGTCTAGCCTGGAAGTCTGTACTATGAGGCAAGTTTGACAACTCACCGAGATGTTTTCTGTTTCATTTGTCTTTTTTAAATAGCCATTTGTAGTAACTTAATACTCAGCTTCACTGAAATCATGAACTACATGTTTTGATGCCAAATCCTGCAAATTACTTCAGCTGAAGGTGAGTTTGATCACAATTGCCATTTACTTCAGAGAGGCAGGAATTCAGTCTCAGGAATGAGACTTAATGAAGTCTCATTCCCACCACTAGAATGAAAGATGATGGGAACATATGCTGAGATCCAAATTCCAGAGTTCCTCATTCTTTCAAATTTTGTGTGCATGGACTTTACATAATCCAATATTTGAAGCCAAATAGACTTACATTTTCAAGCAGCATATCACACTAGTGTCTATATTAATTGAGTGGAGTGATCATCTCCTCCTGCTTCCTGATGACTTTTTCTGGTTCTTTCACCAGCCTTGCTACACCAACTGGGATACCAAGCACTTGAATGGAGCCCAATGAGTCTGCTCTCCCCTGCATACCAATAAAGCCAGAATAAACTGGTTTTTCTGAAGCTTTGCTTCGTTGTTCAAGGTAAGGAAGCAGGGATAGAGACATCTAAAGGATTTTTTTCTTTTCTGCTAAAGTCTTCTTGTGAAAAAATTCATTTGAAAAAGGGAAACCTATTGAAACATCTTCTAAAATGACAGTTCAGAAGTTTTTTGTGTCTGAAACCAATTTAATTACACAATTTCCTTCACTTTGATTGAAAAATAAGTGTTGAAATTCAGTATGAAAAACCTCATGTGCTTCCAGAGTAATTGTGTCCCATCTGGCCAAGAGAAATAATTTTATCCATCAAGAGTTTGTTTTCTCAATTTCTCAGAATTTTGGAAAAAAATACTCAGAATACCCTTTTATTTACACAGTTTTTAAACAAAGATTTGTCTTGTTTGTTTTGGAGTTACCATCAAGTCAAGAAAACAGTCTCATTCCTGATGATCTCCCTACTGTTAGGAGGCAGCACGAGAGGGAAACTCCTGTTGTGCAATGTGAGGAGATGCGAAATCAGAGAGCAAGACTAAGAAATAAAAGGCAAAGGGTTGGAATGTAGAGAGAGGAAGGAGTGAAGTTACAAGGAACAAAGAGAGAGAGATTATTTCTTTCATGGAGACTTCTGCCTCTTGCTGACCTGGTAGGGTGCATCCAAGGAATCCCCCTGTGTGGAGGATTATGAAAGCAGCCCAGAGCCAAAGAGTAAGCAGCAGTGCAAAGTCCCCAGCCACAATTGTAACTGACAGCACATCGTTTTTAAACAGAGGTCTGGAGAATAGAGAGATGTTCAGTTTCTCAGCCAGGCAAAATTCTGTGGAAAGCAGATTTTGCTGGGAGCAGAAGGGGTAGAGAAATTAAAAGGACATAATTCAACTAATCTAGCTTTCTGTCAAAAAAAAGCGCCTTGCTGCAAAATCTTCAGTCAATCTTGTTTGGGGTGGTTCCTTAGACTTGAGACCATGTACATTTTTTAAATCTGTGCATTCCCTTCTTGCTTTTTAATGTGAAGTTCAGTTAAACCCGTATTTATCTAAATTATATATGTGCTCTTAGAGTAAGTAGGAAGAGGTGGTTTTAACTTTAAGTCAGAGCTGGAGTTTTATATGAAAGGAGGTAGAGTCTGTGAATGGGTTACATCAGTTATAAGAGGCAACAACAAGTATGCTGACAGATTATATATATGTCTATATTTGGATAAGATCACAGAATAAAATAACTGTTGAATAAATCACCAATAAATATATAAATGCTAGTTTCCTCCTTATGTGGTTTTCCAGCCTATCAGCATTGTTTTTATTTGCACAGAAGTATCTTCCACCTGTACATTTAAAAAGCATTAAGCAGCCAGACAAAACTTCCTCTATTCCTGAATTTTAGATGCAAGTGCACAGTGCAACGAATTAGCACAGACTGATTTGAGGGGGGCAGAAATCTCTATTGCACAGCTGGTGTGTTCGCCTTCCAAATGACACTTCCTAGCTCCTCTCCCAACAGAACCAAGTGGTCTCCTTATGTGTGCATTCTCCAGGACCTTGTCAGCTGGATCACAGCCACTTTTTCTGAAGGCTGGGAAGCAGACAAGATGATGACGTTTTTAATTGCAGCCTCCAGAAGGAAGTCTCCTTGTCTAATAGATTTACAACCCTATACTCAGTGAATGTTACGTGCAGTTTTGGTCACCTCAACATAAGAGGTTAAGTTATTAGAGGGTGTCCAAAGGAGGGTAACAAAAGTGGTGAAGGGCCTTGAGGGGAAGCTGTATGAGGACTGGCTGAGGGCACTTGGCCTGTTCAGCCTGGAGAAGAGTCCCTTCGGACTCAACATGTTCCGTGATTCTGTGATCCATCTATCTAGAGCTCTGCACTGGTTTTGGACCTCCTTACTGTCTGAGTGCCCGCAGAGGATGCCACAGATGCTCATCAAGAGCTGTTAGCCTTAACAAAGCCTCTCTACAAAGCCACATTCTTCCATACTAAGAGAATTTGGAGTGGGCTTTGACTTCCAGCACCAGTTCAGAGTCCAGTTTTTTAAGGACAGTACATTAAGAGAGCTTTAAAGGTGTTGCTCACCTTCATGCCAATGACTTTAAGTGGTAGGAGATCCCTCTTGAAAGCCAATATTGCTCCTCAGCACAAACAAGAGACACGAGCTGTAGAAATACGAGCACGGATTTATAGCCTCACAGCTGTGGGGATCTGAGCTGCTATTTGTGTCTGTATTGCAAGTAGGGTAAACTGCTGCAAGACACAGGGAGGTTTTTATTTGGAACTGACTGATCCAGCCATCTCGGGTAAAAACAGGTTGGTAGTTGTCTGAGCTCTCCACAGCCCACCTCTTCAGATCCGTAATATGGCGCAGAAAGGCCAAAGTTTAATTTCTGTGTTTGCCTTCTCTTCCACACTACCTCATATCCCCAGGCGAACTCTTCCCCATGAGAATCTCACTTTAGTGGTGTAGACTCAAATGCTATAATGTTTTTGTGGAATCACCCAAATGCACTTGCCTTGCAGTGTGAGCAGAGCCCTCTTTGAGCACACAAAACCATTTCTCAGCCTGCTGCCTGTGCTCTGTAACAGGTGTATTTTTCACAGATTTTTATCATGGCACTACAACAGGTACATTTCACAACTTTCTGTCAAGGAATTTCATCCACTACAAGACATAACATCCTGGCACTAGGCAAAACTCTTTCTGGGGAATATTTTATAGCATGCACATGAAAAGGCGTCAAGAGAGTAAACACCAATTAAGGAAAAGGCTAAGAACACTGTTAACCCCTAAGGTTCCAAGTAATCATCACCAAAGTCTGTTTATTCAGCCGTGGAATTTGTGTACAATCACAGGGGATATAAAATGGAATTGAAATATGAGAAAGGGCTTGACTATGACTCCAACATAACAAGGCAGAGCTACTTTGATTCATTCCAGCAAAGATATTGGTGCCCTGTGATTCACACTGTGTAGCAGCATTTCAGTGCATGACACCACTGAAAGTCTGTCCAAGATTTTCTTTGCCTTTTTAAATTAACTCACACAACTCTGTGTGCTGAACCAGCTCACAGAACAATGGCACATCCTCAGAAAAAAAAGGGCTTTCTGAAGAGAAGTGTGGAGCTTGTAAGCTGCCCTGCAAAGATGGGCAAGTGGGAACCCACATGGAATCCTCTAATCCTCCACCAGCAGTCAGAACGCCCTGGGAGAGTGCACAGATTGAGACACTGAACAGTAAAGACAAAATGTGAAGGTGTACAGTGTCCATTCTCTGCTGCAGTGGCAGCTATGGGGAGGGCATCTCACACGTAAGGAGAGGAAACACCTTCTAAGCAGACACAAGTGAACAAAGGCCATCACTGTCTTGCTTGTAACATCCTAGATCCTCTCCACCTTCAACTGATAAGACTTCTGTACTGGGATCAACACCAATCTACTCCTGCCTCATAAATGGGAACAGGAACTGTGGATGTGTGCAGGAAATGGGACACAAGCCTCACTCTCCAGGTCCTCATCTGGGAGGTATCCACACAGAACCCAGCAGAATCCTACAGATAGCTAAAAATGAGCACAGGACCTTCAGGCAAGGATAAGGAAGAACACAGCAAGCTTCTAACATCCATCTCACAACAGCACCAAGTTTTTGTTGCTCTACCTTCACAAATGGTGTAGGCTCTGAGAGCAGGACTCCTGTCTCAGCAGACTGCACCTCCTTCCCCACAAGACAGCCTCAGCCCTGTCTGATGGCATTTTCTGCAGCAACCGTTCTATCCTCCCCTCAGCCATTCCCTGGGAAAGGGGCAGGCCAAGAGGTGGGTGCTGCCAGGGCTGCTGGAGCCCAGAGCTGCACAGTGGGTTGGCTGTGTGTTGTGTGCCCCATCTCACCCATCAGGGGTGATAGGAGAGGGCAGACACTGTCAGTCTGGACATGTCAGTCTGTCAGTCTATACCATGCCAGCATCCCTGCCCAGCTCTCAGATCAGGTGTCTGCCAGCCCTGAGCTCTGGCTGAGGACAGGGACAGTCTGTAAACAACCCAGGGCTGTAAACAAGTGCGAGCGTTTGCGCAGCATCAGAATATGGGCACGCTTGGCTCTTGTTGATTTTGGTTTTGTTGATTTAGTTTTTACACCATTGCACTGCTCATTTGAAGCTTCTGAATTTTTTAATGGCTGCTGTTGATTCAAAAGTTTTGTCTAACTTCTGTGTCTGACAATGTGTTGGTGTTGACACTTTGCCTGTGTCTATTTTTTCTATTTTATTCTATTAGAATAAAGTTTGCAATGAAAAGTTGAAAACAAAAACTCTATGGAAGTACACTTCCCAATCATGGAATCAGATTTCTCAACCCAAAGAAGTGTATGATATGTGGAAATTTTAGAGTAATACATCTCAGGAAATCTCGGGGTTTAGACTTACTTATGCAATATTGTAAAACATTAATTACTACAGGTTTGATCTGAATACAATTTTTATCCAAAATCATTAACCTTCATTTCTGTCTATACAGTACTTCCTTACAGAATGACATGTTTCTTGAAAATGCACTGGGATACCAAGACGTAATGCATTAATTATTTAAATATTCTTTTATTTTCAAGAAAAACCTCTTATTTCTAGTTTCTTTTTCTCTGCAGAATCAATTACTTGAATGCAAGCTTAACTCGATCTCACTGAAAACAATACATTTCATAAATATAAATAAATAAATATCTATATATATATGGTGACCAACTGCCACATCTATTCATTGACTTCTGTAGGGATCTTTCATTCAATCCAGAAACAGAGGCAAGATGAATTATGCCAGCAGTCTGTGGGCTGTGAAGTGTTAACCAGTGACATCACTGCCAACAGCTGAGGACTGCTCTTAGCAGAATCAGCTGCTCCAAAATTGGTGTGCTTAAAAGCCAGTTTACAGGCTGCCCTGTAGCTTTTGGAGAAGGTGGAAGGGGGAAAGAAATAAGAGGGTTTATAGTGCTTCAGTTGCCTTTGATCCTGTGGTTTAGGGTGTGTTTGCTAAAGAAATCAATTTCTTTTGATTTAAAACAAAAAGTAGGGTTAAACTCATGCCTGATGTAACTCTCATGGAGTTACACCAGTGATTAATATTTTAGGGGAGTGGCATGAGCTATTTTAAGTGCTGTGCTTTCTTTCAAGCACCTTTGAATTTATATATGAAATTCTAGAGTAGCATAAACCAAACAATATAAGGAGTTGTAAATACAGTCTGTGAAAACAGCATAAGAATCTAGTAACACAAAAAAAGGTGTTCTAGTCAGGAATGGATCTCATTGGGTTCAAGATACCAACATGTCACCAACACTGAGGTCTTTTTCATAAAAGTAACAGGAAAAAAATTAGAAAAGGCACAGTAAAGGCACAGATGATGGGATGCCATGTTTATGACTCTGGAAAACATCCAGGACTTAAGTTGAGGAGCATATTGAGCTTTTTTTTTCTGCATAGATGGATCCTTGTGAAGTGTAACTTATACCTCTGCTGGTTTGTGTGCAATGGGTTTCCACGGGGACTCTGGAAAGAGCATGAGATTATTTCCTGGATTCAAAGCAGATTTCCAGTGTGAGAGGTGGCTAAATGAAACATGGGAGTAGCATTCCTAACCTGGATGCTGTCCTGGTATTAAGGAAATATCTTTTAAACAGTTCACCTTTTTCCAGTACTAATATTTTACTCCTCCAATACTCATCTTTTACTTAGTGAATTACACCTTAGAGGCTATTGCTGTTCTCACAAAGCATTTTATTCCATTTCCATGAGGTTTAAAAGGAGAAGCTGCTATAGGCTGTGTGATGCTAAGCACCTAAAAGGATGTTGAAAAACCAAATCACACCTTTTCTTATCTCTTTACTGTATCAAATTAGACAGCTGAAAATACTCCTCTTTCCATGAGTATTAAAGATAGGGTGTTTGGTGTTCTGATGGTATAAGTTTTTAGAAATGCAATTTTGTAAAATACATATAATTAGAACCAGCAGCATTCTTTTGGAAGAGAAATAGGTCTGGGTAGAGCTCTTTAGAAAAACTAATCTGCATTCACCAGCAATTCCAAAGAATTTTTTCATTCTGTCAACTTTTTCAAGCAATAAATCATCGTTACTTTATATTACTTTACACAGAGATAACTTAAACTCTGGCTGATCGACAACTTTCTTATTCAGCCTTTGACATCAATTATCTATTATCTATTCTTCTGTCAATATCTGCTGTCTAAATCTCATGCAAAAGAATTACACCTTTAGAGAGGAAAAAGTGCCTTTACTACTCCATCCAACATTTGAATGACTACATTTATTCAGTGTTCAATAGGACTGGGCAAATAATTTAATCAGCACAAAGACACCCCAAGTTTGTTGGAGTTAATGAGTTTTTTCAAGTCGAAACTTGAATGTCTTTACTATTCCCTTGGGAAGCCTGGACAGGAAGGTCTCTGACATGACTCTCTCCATCTCTCCCTGGGCTGTTTTGCAGGGGAGAGGAAGTTACTGGGGTATGATCCCGTGCCTCGCAAATGCCCAGCTGCTGTTGCAGCCCCTTGGAAACACAGCCAGCAGGATAGGCAGGCCTGGGGCTAATGCAATTTAGGCCAGTAGTTTGTGTGGTGAAATGTTTGTAAAGAACCACACACTGTGGCATTTCCAGAGAAGAGAAGCACCCAAGTGTTCAACCCTCGTGGGCACTGGATGGGTTGGGCAAAGGGGAAGATGAGGATGAAAAGTCCTCTGCCACAACTGTTCATGACTCTTTCCAGGCACAGCCAGGGATGTTCAGGGACACCTCTGAGCCTTCCCAGGCTTAGGCCAACTCTCACAAATGCTCTCCTGTTCTGGTTACCTGGGCTGCACCAGAGGTTTGTTCTGCTCTTTGTCTGGGTTTGCACAGAGCATTGGAAATGCCATTAGAACAGCCAGAGTGAATTGCCACACAGTGGGATGGGGTTCCACAAAACACCTGAGGAAAATCACTTCACTAATGGAAAAACACATCCATTGATATTTGTGGAACAGGCTGAAGGGACACCATGGGAGCAGCTCAGGTCTACTGAGCATATAATATACATTTAAGAGGACCAACTAATTGCACATCTTCTTAACCTTCCAAACAGCTTTCCAGCCCCTATATATTAATAATGCTGCACAGCAAAAGAGGACACACATTTAAGGTGGAGCTGAGGCTTATCCTCAAATTTTCTGACACCTTTTTTTCTGCAAGACTTTTCTTTTAAAAATTAATGCATTTTTAAAATTGAGATATTGAAGTTAAATCAATGTCTTTATTCCATATTCCTTAAAAATCCACAAACCTAGCTGAGATGTTTCAGGTGCTCCGCATCAGGTTCACCTTTTTCAGGAAAACAAAAATGTGCCAGCAAATTCTCAGTTAAAGCAGTCACCACCCCTCATGGCTTTCTTTTCAAGCTGACGCTTGCCCAGGTCAGAGTGTCCCAGCTTTGTCATTGTGTGTTTTAAAGCACACTTCAATCATCATTTTCTCTGGTGTCAATGTTTCCACTTTATTTTCCAGCATTGTTATTTGAACACAGTGATGTTCTTCCATAAGTCTAGGACAGGACTTGGCAACTTGGATTTTTCACTAATGTCTTCTAAAATAATGAAGGAAAATATGAAAAAAACCAAAAAGCCTGGGCACTCACCATAAAAAATGTTGAAGTAAGATACATTAGGATCTTTTGGCAGTCATTAAAGAAGGGCCACTGTGATTTGCTTGTCTATTCTTTGAAGTTATTTTGGCTCTCACCAAGAGCATCCACATGCCTCTTCTGGAGAGCAGGAGCTCCATTCTGCATGGCACTGATGTAATCTTTGCATTTCTCAAGATGCTACTGAATATAGCATTAATGCTAACAAAGATCCTTGGGAATCCATTCCCAATGGCATGGATACACATCTACTGTCAACGCTCATTTCACAAGGACCACAGCAACTTTTCACTGTCAGCCAGCCTCACAGTCAGACCATGTTGTAATCACTTCTTAAATTGGTCTATTCTCTTTGTATTTTACATATTTCTATGAAGAGAAAGTACAAATATTTCTAGGAAGGAACTTTCTTTGTCTGCATCATTTATGAGCCACTGCCCTGGCCTTTACTGAGTCCTTCAGGTGCTAACTAAAGAAGATATTAACAGATAGTGGCTAAAGTTCAAATATTATCAAAATTCTGGCAAGAAATTCCCTTCACAATACTTGCCAAAATTTTGGAATTGACTTCCCTCCAGCCTTTACATTGCCTTGACTTTGAGACAGGAAACCCTAATAATTGCTGTGCAAATATCCAGGTTGATGTTCTGGCTCCTGAATCTCCTCATGACAGGTTAGACCTAAATTTTATGTTGCTGATTAACTTTCTTTCTTCTGGAGACAATTGTTCCACATCTTTGAATATAGATTTTTTACTAAATTTGATTAAAAATTACTAATGTGACTGTATCATGATCTCTGAAATATTTTGTTTGGTAGTACTTTAGGTTTAGTAAGCACAATCTGAGCATTTCCAACCCATGATATGTTAATTTGTTGTCTTTAGTCATCACAGCTCAAAATGATCAGAAGAGCCAATGCTGATTTTTACTCCTTGTCATTACTCAGATAAAAGCTGAGATCCTCAGTGAAAATTAGCAGGAGGGTGAATTTCATTGAAAATGCTGCAAACACAGAATACAGACACAAACTCACTCTCCATTGTACCTCAGTGGTTTGATTCTTAAAATTCATGGTAACCATGAACAGAGAAGTCTGTGGCTGAGACTCAGCTCTGTCCTGTTTTCACAACAGCAGTCACAACCTGGAATAAGCAGCTGAGACCTAAAATTCTTTCAGAAAATTCAAAACCCTATCAATTCTAATAGTTGTTACCCGCTCAGAAATAGCATTCTGTAATTTTTTTTCAGAACTTTTAGCTTCCATTCATACAAGGGATGTCTGTGTTTCACAAAGACATAGATATACTCGGAAAGAGCTCCCTTTTGAGGCTCGATGGATGATGATTTTGTTTCTTTCACATTTTTTTCTACTAAATATTCACCTGATCATGACATCCAAGTTGAGCAAAGGCAAAAATAGTCTCAATCCCTGGATATCAGGTTTGTGGTTTGTTTACATGTGAGTTTTCTTCTAATGGATGACGGGGATGAAAAGTTTCCTTGTTCAAAGGCAGATAAATAAAACCCCATCTGCTACAGACCTTGAGAGAGTATATGTATCTATACTCTGTACAGAGCTCTGCCATTAGCTAATAATAGCATTAACAGTTCAGAAGTAAAAAGAAAAAAATCTCTAATACTCAGTCTTAGCAGCTGATAATGTAAAATAGGGTGGCATTTGGAAGCATAGGATGATGCCAGTCCCTGGGGAGAGAAAGGTGTTAACTTCTAATAGCTTTTCAGTAATAGCCAAGCATCTGCAGTCCACCATAAAAAAGGGTTTTTAAAAATTAATAGAGCTGAATGTGCTTCACACTGAGGAGAATGCCAGATTAATAAGCGCATTAAGGACCGCTTTGGATTGGAAATAATTATGGAAGATGACAAGGAGCAGAGGTGGCATTGGTGGTGCTTTCAGGAATGCATTTTAAAAAGCAGTTTAAAGAGCCTTCAGATGTTGGTATTATCCTGCGTGACCAAATTAAGAGCAAATGAGAAAAGTTTATCTGGCATTTTGGAGTATTGAAAGGGCTTAGTGTTATAAATTATACAGTATGAGGATAGGCAGTGGTGAGTAAATTCGTGTTAAACATTATTGGCAGTTTAAATAGCAACTGCTTTATACAGAACTAAATATTTCAATTTGGAACTAAAAGAGTATTCACTCCCCTTTCAAAAATGCATGTTTAACTTATTTATTTGCCAGACAATCACTAGACAGTTTTTCACTGATGAATTGGTGAACATTGTCCCCAATAGGCTGTTACAAATGTAGAAAAATAGAGGTGGGTTATAGGTATAGAATTGATTTAGAGCTCTACTGATGAAAAAGTTGAAAGCGACAATGACATCTTCATCTTCAGCTGCAGGGTAGGCTGTGTGCACTGGGGGTTGTTTCCAAATGGGCCTGGTGTTTATCAATATTTCATCCTCTTGTTTCAGCTCCTTTTTTACTGCTTGCTCTTTCAACCCTTGCAGGAGAGATATCTTCACACCATGGTTCTTTATGTTATTGAGGCAAACCAAACCAGCCTCGGTCTCTTGACGATGAAAACACAAACCCAGGCTTCCAGGTTTTAATTCTCTGGCACAACAAGGCCTTTCTGAACACATTATAGCTTTGCAATCCTGTCTGGTGCGTGGTTAATAAAGGATAACCATCCCCGAACTACACAGGTGCTCCCAGAGCAATTCCAGCAACAACGGAAGTGACATTCCCCCTCTGTGCCATGATCAGTTTCCCTAAACACAAATAGAATCAAGAAAAGCTTTTACATGAACCCAAAAGTCTGTGAAAATTCACAAAGTGGTTTTAAGACTTTTTCCTCTCAGTCTAAAAGTCTGCTGCTTTTTTCTCTTACCTAAGTATTTGCAAGATGTTATAAAAAAAGAACACCCTTATTATCCAATTCTCTAATAATTACTTTAGGAAAAAACAAAACTAATGCTGAAATATCTTTTAGGTGAGTGATACTTGTAAAGAGGCAAACCCCACAATTATAACAGCATCTTCCATTAAACAGTTCTAAGTACTGTATATGCAACATGCTGGAGACTCATTATTTCAAATCCAACTTCTCAAAGATTTATTTTTTCTTTTGAAACAATTTCTGACAGCTTTTGATCTTCTAAACTGAAAAAAATCAAAGAAATCTGTTTCTCTGGCATATTAATAGCAAAGGAATTTCTGGATGCTGCAAAGTAGGAACTGAATATAATAGCATCTCAGTTTTATTCATCTTCAAAGAAAACCAAATATATTTTTGAGACTAAAAAAATAGGATACCCTACAGATTTTGAAGGGATGGGATAAACCTCTTTTCACAAGAAAAGATGACAAGAAATTCATCTTGAAGGACATTCACTATGCCTCTGTCCATTTAATACATTTACAAGCCAGCTGCCATGAGTTAATCTGGCTTTTACATCTGAAGCAAAATTATTTTATAATTTGGGGCTCATATGCCTAAGGGATTTTTTCTGTTCCAAAATTCTTTGGATATTGTAGATCAACCTGCCAACAGACATGGCAGTACCATACACTGTTGTCTAAAATTTATGCAAGGGGTTCATTAAAAATTCCTTCATAAAAGTTATATGTGGGAATCTTAAAATCTTTCATTCATGGCTTCCTCACTGCAACTCTTTGCAGGTGTAAAAATGAAATAATAGCAGTAGATCAATTATCAGATGTGTGTGTTGTGTATGTTCACCTATATAACTACAATAGTTAATATAATATACAGCCAAACCCTTAAGAAATAAACACTAACAAAAGCACATTTTACAAAGGTTCATAAATTTGGGTAATCCTGCCGAGTTTTTCTTGTAGAGCTGACTGGTGGAAATATTATCTTTGCTTAATACCATGCTGCTATTTCAGCAGGCCCAGGACATTCATCACACAGAGCCACGAGCTCAGCTATGGCTGCCATGGGAAGTTGCAATCCTGGGGGAATTGTGTTACAGTGCCAGGCTCGTCAGAAGGAGGTCAGAGGGATATCACAAAGGAGAGCTGCTGGCCACTAAAAATCACTTGGCTATGCAAATTTCCAGAGATAAATTATACCAACATTAAAAAAAAAAAAAAAATTAAAAAAAGGTAATTCAGGCTGTAAACAGCAAAGGGACAATGCAAAGGAGCAGTGATAGGGCTGAAAAACTCTTGCTGTGGAAACTGCTTAATTACACATCATAGGTGTAATTTTAGCACCTGCACATCATTAGTACCAAAAACAGCAAAATGTATGTGAAATGAACTGTACAACTTGTAGCCATTCTGACAGCACAGAGGGTTTTATGCGTATTTACCAATTGAATGGCATCTATTCTGTTGTTTAGTAGAGGCAATTCATGGATGGCTTAAATACCACTTTTCCAAACTTGCTTGTTTTTGCAAAATAAAAGTTGTGATTTTATCTTAAATAACAGAAAGCAAAAAATCTTGGAAAAAAAAATTCTTAGCTGGCATAAATTGCTGTCATTTATTTATCTATGGCAAATTATGCCAGGTGAGATTCAAAGCACTCCAGAGATGGCACTGCCTTGGCATGATTAGGCATTAAGTCACAGTAGAGGCTATCAGAGTAAGATGATGAAATTTAAAGGCCATATTTTTAGAAAAAGTAAAGAAAACCTGGCATTTTAAAAATCACAATTAAGGGGAAAGAAATCACAGCAAACAAATGTTTGACTCTGCTGGAAATTAATTCCAAATTCACACATAACATTACTAGTTAGGCTTTCTCATGTCTTGTTTTTCCCCAGAAAGTATTTTTCTAAACATCTGTTAAAAAAAAAATAAAATGTCTTATGATAGCCACCTATATCACACTACAGCAATTAAAGCAGCCACTCTGTAATTCTATGATACTTCCTTGTTGGGTTTCTCTACAGAAGGAAATACAACTTATAAACCACAAAGCACATGGGATCATGTACAAACATTGCTACCCTCAATGCAAAGATCTGAGGCACTGGAATTTATACTGTAAGTTAAAGAAAAAGTCTAGAAATTCATGTGAGAATATATATTAGCAACAGTTTTTGTAGAAAACATCTGAATTTCCATGAATAACATGGATTGATTAAAATAACTAGAGTGTCAGGTCTTGACCTAGATGCAGATATTTAGAAATATTCTAAGTCTTTGTCATGCAGCTGCAGAAGACATTTAAATTTTCCTCTGAGTTTAGAGTTGGGATTTCTGTTTGCAGCTCCTTCTGATTTCACCACAATTCTCTCTCCATGTAGGAGGAGTAACAGGCATTGCTAAATAAATTAGTTTCCTGAAAGTTCACACAGTCCTAAAGATATAAAATTCTTTCCAAGAACTTGACGTAAAAAGAAGAAATAGGAACAGAAAAGTGAAATCTATTCTACCAAGAGACTCCAACAAGATTTTTGGCAGATTGCTGAGAAACAAACTCTTGACTCATGGGTCTTCATTTTCTAATACATGTGGAAGAACTATTCTCTGCACTGACACAATTTATTAACTGGAATTCTATGATTAGAAAAATGTGACAGTGAAGAACCCCTACAAATGAACGAGGCTTTAAAAATCCAGCAATTTTTTATGAAGTCTAGAAAGTCTCATTCTGATGTCTGCCCTTCATAAAAACCCAGGAAAGCTGGAGATTTATGGACTATTATAACTCCCCACAGACCAGGAAAAAAATGGCAAATAACTCACTTTGAAATGGAATAAGCCAATAGCTGTATCCATGAAATCTGATGGTGAACCAGCAAAATTTTACAAAATACAGAAACACAGTCAACAAAATTTCACACAAGTATTTGTAAATGCTAATGCAGAGAACCTGGTTTTCTTGACTACCTTGAACTTAACATGTTTGTAAATTCCTTGGAGCAGGACTGGCAGCTCCTTTGTCTTTGAACAAGGCCTAACATGATTTTTTGTTTGGTTTGCAGTCATGACCACAGTGTTAACAAAGATTAAAAAAATGCAAAACTTATATAAAACATATATAAAATGTATGCAATATTTATTTACATAATTATATAATGATTATAAACTTATATTATTTCATCAAAGTATTGGCAGGAATGTCATGGGATTCAAGATACACATCCCAATGAAAAATAAACATCTCCATATTTCCCATGTGTTTGAATACACGATGCATGCTTGTCTTAAGGAGAAATAAGGGGACAGTAATAGTTTTTAATGAATTTTTAATCACTGACCCGAAATTTGACTGGTCAGAACTATTTGAACTGGACAGAAATTTGTGGTCCAGAACTATGGTTCAGAATTAGAAAGGCTAAAATAAGTGTCCCAACCTTTGAAATTACACCACACTTAGTCATTTGGATTCTCTATTATTATTATTATTATTATTATTAGTGGTGGTGGTGGTGGTAGTGATGTTATTGTTGTCATTTTATTTCAAATATTAAACTATTCTTATCTCAACCCAAGAATTTTCTCATTTTACTGGTCAATGGAAATGAAATCTCTGGAGTTCCTTGCCCACAGCAAGACCAGAAGCAGATTTGATGTTGTGTGAATGCAGTATGGAAAGAAACCGTGCAGGATCCACAGAAGTATTCCTGTGCTTACCACCAGTAAAATCTTCAATCAGGTCTCCACAAGCCCCCTGCTAACAGAGGAGTTGTCAGGAAAATTCAGGGAGGAAAGGAACTTGGTCTAGAATGGGAACCATGAGAGGGATTGGTAGGTCAGAACCTGCAGAGATGTCCTCTAACATTTCTCCATTCTTCACAGCCAGCTCATTCATCCCTGCTAAAAAGGATCTAACCCCCTGCCAAGGGGGCTGAGAAAGGTGACCAAGAAATAAACTTTCCATGGAGAAAGCTTGGGATGGATGCTACAAGAGACTCCATATCCAACAAAACCCTATGGCACTGGCAGGCTCCTGAGCTTCTCACAAGGCTTTGCCTGAGAGTTTCCAGATATTTCCAAAAGCTGCATCAAATTCTCAGCGGGGTGGAAAGGCAAACAAAGCAAGGCCAGATGCATTAGCAGCTCCTTGCTTCTGTTGCTATCCTCTAACTTCCAGATGCATATAGAGTATCTGGGTGTTTATAGCATTTAAATTCTGTTAATTCTGATCCTTCATGCTGTTTTCAGGCTGGCATCAATGGGGCGTGGGGAAGAACAGGATATTCCCTCAGCACTGATATTGTATTTGCCCCTGCTGAAATTTTACAGCAATATTATCATTTTTTCACCAGTTATATGTTTCCTCTTCCAGACCAGCTGCTGTTTCAGGCATGGCACTTGGTCTGTAACTTTAGACAGATAATGTGAAGCCTGAGCTCAAACACAGTTGCAAAGCAAAAGAAAAGCATTTGTATCACTCAGAAATAATAAATTGCCACACATAATAAATGTAAATAGGCAGATGATGTCTGTATAACTTGCTGTCCCAGGAGGAAGATAAAAACAAACCTGTAACAGACCTGAAAAAGAGATACAACACAAGTTCAGATGAAAAACAATTCAGATTAGGTAATGTCTAGTTATACAAACTCTTCCTATAATTTGATGATCATCTTTACTAGTTTGAATCATTTCAAAGAGTAAAGAGCATTAAGTCATTGAGCAGACAATGAAAAGGGAAAGTATCAATTTGGCCAGTTAAGTTAATGCTGTAACCTTAAAGTGTCTTTTCATTTGAGTTATCACATTGCTGAAGCCAGAAAGTTTTGCTTTGTCACAGAAGACTTGTTTGTACCTGCAAAGAAAAACAGACTGTCAGCAAAACTCAGGAGGAAGACAGACAAGAAACGTGATATAAGACCCCCTGCAGACACCACCACACTTGCTGGATTCAGAAAACAGATCAAAATATTCAAAATAAGCCTCTACTTTGTCTCTGTTGCTGTCACCAACATGCCTATAGGGGTGATGAGCATTTGGAAGTGGGATGCTGGAAGATGTTCTGTTTCAACACTGCTCACCACTCTGGAAGTGGTCAGCTTGAAGTTGGTCAAAACACTGGAAGTCACAAGGAAATTGTGTGAAGTGTGGAAAATACATGAAGGTTTACATGGATGGTGCATGCTGAATGACAGGAGCCATTTGCTCACTTGATAGGACTCTTCTTCAAAGCAGCTCCTAATGAGCACTGCAAACACCACAGCAGTCACTAGGAAGCTCTAGCAGGCAACACAAAAAGCATCCCTGGATGAATTTATCAGAGCTATACCAGTGGAGTCATGTCTATTTCCAGATCTATGTAATGAAATGATTGGCAAACTTGTGAGCAATGGTTGTCAAAGAGCAAAGTAATTACTTAGTGCTTTGTACTCCCAAAATTCTTTCATGGTGATCCATTGGAACATCGTCTTGAAATCTAAGCATGGCTTTGCTGAATTGTTTTCTCTTTGGTTGTTTTCATTCCTAAATGATTTCAAGTTGCATTTACAAGCAAAGAGACTATTGGCTTTATATTCATGCTAGAACTGAGATAATATTCACGCTAGAACTGAGATATCAAAAAAATTGAGTTTTGAATTTAAAGAAGGATTGCCCTTCATAATTTTTTGGCTCATAGTGGTATAGGAAGTGAAGCAAAGGAGCCCTCCTTTGTATTCAAATGTCTTTTTCCCTAATACTTCCTTGAGGTGAGCACAGGGGGTGATCAGATAAGAAATGGAAGTGATGTTCTGGTTGTAACCTGGCTGCTGCAGAGAAACAACACGCTGCTTGAATTATCCACCAAAGGTGACCTAGTGCTTGAATTCAAGCAAGACCTTCTTACCTGATTACAATAAAAAACTAAGAAAGAGAACTCTGGCTTGTAGAGAAGTTGTATTCTTGATGCCATCCACAGCTGTGGACTTGTGTGAAGCAGGTGAGCAGTACAGTGCTAGTGAATATACACTGTCATGATGAAAAAGATGTGAAAAGGGAACTCTGTTTAAAACTCTCATCTGTCCTATCAAAGCTTCACTTCCTCTCCTCCAGAAGGCAAGCACAGTCATCTCAAATTATAACTACAAAGAGGTGTAACATTTTCTCCATTGTTTTAACAACCAGTTTAACCATTTTTAATTAAATTAGTTCATTACAGATACATTACAGATGAATTTATGTAAATAACAGTTCTCCAGATTCCATATATGTAAGGAATAACAAAATACTAAAGGTTCAAAAAGCTTTTGTGAGATGAAGAACTTACCCTGGAATTGGTCCACTTGTTTTGAAGGGTTTATTAAAAGAAGGAATTATGGGCAGCATCAAAGTTCAGAAAGATTCCAAAGTGGAGGGTTTTTTAGCTTTTGGTGATTTCATTGGCCTTAGCATATCAATCTGAGAAAAGCATTTCCTTAGTCTTATATCTACATTTTGTTACATTTTATTCATGCTTGAAAAGCAAACCAACACCCTCATGTAAAGCGCCAGAGAAAGAGAAGCTACAAGAGGCCAGAGAAACTGGGAGCTGAAACAAAAGTCCTGAATTTCAAGAACTTTCCAATCTGGATCAGAACCTCCTCCCTTCCGTTTATTACCCCAATTTTTATTATTTGCAGACCTCTAACCGAAGAAAAGATGAAGAAATTTTTACCATAACTTTTTAATTAAAAACTTTCCTCTCTAGTCATTTAAGCTGTTTTTTAATTCATATTAACTGTAATTTTGAGGCAAAGAAATCTTTTTTTTTTCTTTGTGTTTGGAAGCTTAATAAACCAGGTAACAATGGAAATATTCTGCCTCCTGTTTTAAATAAATTGTTAAAGAACAATGTTACCCTGAAACCTGAACACTTACATTAAAGGGAAGAGTGAATTTCATTACGTGATCCCTCTATTTATTTTAATCTGCTCATTCCTGGGAAAAAAAATGAATGAGAATTTAAACACACGCAGCAGTTTTACAAGAAGCAACTTTTTTTCTAATTATGTATTCTTTACTTATTAATCAGTGCTACAATTTCCTGTGACATTTAACACAGACACAAGTTATTTTCATTCCAAAAGTTAGCAGTTCACTGTATCCTATACACATGGCACAAGCATTGCAAATGTAAATAAATGTAGGCGTCTGGGTTTTAACCACTGCTTCCAGAGAAACGTCTTTTTTAATGTGGTATAACTTGCAATCACACTGAATGTCATCACAGCTTTTGAGAGTGGGCAAGTCTTCATGCAATCTTAATTTTTCACTGAAAAAAAAAATCCTGGCATCTGTGCAAAAATAATGAAGTCCATAGAAGAGGAAAGAGAGGAATGTAGCTAATAATCCTATTTATGTTCTTATGCACTACATTTCACTTACTAGAAATAGCATGACTAAATTCTAATAAATAAATATACTAATTGGTCATTGGAAATGCAAATTTCAACTACAATCTTTAATGCAGTATAATAAAACCCATTACAAGCAACAGCTTTGTAGATGCTTTGATTGTAAATAAGAGATTAGTTTTAAATTCAGATGTGCTGAACAGGTTGGCATAATTTCAGGTAGCAGTGGATTTAGGCTGCTTGCCAATCTGTGGGAAGAGCAGATATATTAATACCTGCACTGTTTCTACTCTCATATGTTCAGTCTGAGTGTTTGCTATTTGCTACACTAAATTATATTGACTGGCAGACATGAATATGGTTTTCGTCTTCCAGTTTCTAGCAGATCACTTTTCTTAGGTTTAGTAGATTCCATGGGGCCATTTTGCATCACAGCTTGTCTCAGTTTTTCATCATGTCCAAACAACGTATCTCGATGGCCACAGGATAAGCCACCTTCCCTCTGAAAATGAAAAGCTAATTTAAGCCCTGATTTCCCCTGCGCTGGGATATTGCAAACATGTGCCCTCGCCATCCTTCATTTTCTCTGTCTGTGGTGCTCTCCATCCCAATTCCCATGCAATCAATGAGTAAATTTCTCCCTTGGCAGATCTGCAGATGGTCTCAACTACTCTAACTTTGTGCCAGTTTACATTGGCCAAAGATCTATTCCCTGCCTGACAGGACTGAATTTACCACTGGGAAAGCATGTGTGTGACACCACTTGAGCAGACAAAGATCTTGGTGCTACACCACGCAAGGCAGGAGAAGTTTTGGCCCCAGTTTCTCCCAGGGGCAGAAAAGCAAGCACTTAATTTTGGATAGGGCCACAACAGTGGGATTTGTAGTGTTTCTCACTAAGCTCTACAGGTTTTAGGGAAGACTTTTATCACCCTAAACTCTGTTTTCATGACTCCAAACTTCCACTCAAGCATCCATTAGAGAAGAGTATCTTACAGGGCTGTTAACAAAAACTGCCTGATTTGCCTGAACACTGCTGCCCTGCTGAGAGTTTATCAGGTGGTTCTAGAGCCCTTTGAGCTTTCTCAGCCTCAGCCACCTAAAATAAAGAATTCAGCTGATACTTGGGTACACATAACCGATAAATTTTGCAAACCACGCATTTCAGATTTTTTTAAGCACTTAAGGTCTAAATCAGAACTGTATCCATTTCAGTTGTTTATAGTTCAGCATTAAAAAAACCCCACAGATTGTAGCTGAGTCTAAATCACTGTGTGGAGCTAATCAGTGTGACCACTCAGTGCTACTATGGGTTTCCTTTCCAATTCCATCACCTTAATTACTGTCTCATATACCCACTTGTTGCATCCTGCCTTAAATTACTTGTAAATTCTTTGGCACTGGGAATGTTTCCAGTCAGGCTTTAGCATAGCCCTAAGCACAGCAGTCTGAGTAGGACCTGAGGGACTTTTGTAATAAGAATAATTAGTACTGAAATTGGGATGCTTTGGCCTGAAGGGGAAAAGCCACAAGGGGGAAATTGATTGAGGTGTCTAAAATGAAGTCTGTTTAAAAAAAGAAAATGAAAAGCCCTGAGTGGCATCTCTGAGTGATAATATAACACAGTGACAGATCTTTTTGATGTACCAAGTAAGCACAGTACCTGAGGAAGACAGTTTTGACATGTGCTGCAAATGTTTTGGGGCAAGATAACTCTTCTTTCTTCAATAGCAGACAGCTGCCTTTTTTACCTTGAATTTTCCTCAGATTCTTTGGTGGCATACAACTTTTGGTAGGACTTTTCATGGCCAAGTCCCAGAAAAAGTCTGGATACATTGAGAAAATCCCAGTCTTTGTGCCCAGTACTTTTCCTCTCTCTAGCTTGAAAGGACAGTAGACTTTCCACAGCACCCCGGGTTGTGTAAGAAACATCATCTTAGCAATTTTTTGAGATTATTGAGGTTGGTTTTCTATAGGAATGAGTGGTAAATTTAACTGACTTGTGTCAAATTTTAGTACCCATAGGATACAAAGGACAGGCTCCAATTTTACAGACCTTGGACATTTTGTTTAGTGCTTTTCTCATAACCCATTGCAGACTGATCCAAACTCATGCATTTTTTTATAAACTGGGTATTCTGTGAAGTGGTTATCTAGTTTGGTTAATGATCTAGATCGTCCTGCAGGGCATTTTTTATTCTGCAGCATTGTCTTTTGCATGCCAAAGATCTTTGTACAAATCGATCAATTATTTATTAAAACAGGGCTTAACTGAAGTACAGCAGATCTAGAGACCCAAATTCCTTGCTCATGGAATTAAACCCAGCTGTACATTCTTCAGTGAGGTCCTGCCTCCTTACAGTACTGCTTCTGCCAGCCCTGAACTCTCATTAACAAATTATCTTAATGATTGTTTCTTGCTAAGACAAAAATTTGAAAAATTCCTTAATACCTGCACACACAAAATTGCCACGAGGTTTTACATTTTGATCTTTTATTTCTCATATCCTGTTGAATGCCTGACATAAATTATTCATTTTTTAGCCCTCCTTTGCCCCTTTCTCATAGTAATGGCTTGCTGATGCCAAAGAGTAAGATGTGGTTCAGCCCTCTGGTGCATGAAGAGGATGAAGAGGAACCACTGGGGCTGGTTTTAGTCTCCTCCCTGTCATTGCAACCTGCTGGGTTTGTGCAAATAAACATAGCTTTGGGGCTAAACCACCTCAACTAAGTATTTCCAAGGTAGTACCATACTAATGATCATAAAACACACTTCCTAACTCTGTCCCAAGAGACCTTTTCAGAACTGTTTTATGAGAGACTAGGGAGACCTGTTAATGAGTGAAGTAATTATTACCTGTGGGCACAGATTTAGAACGACTTCATGCTTCAGACTCCAAAGGCGTGAATGTCTTTGTTACAACTATGTTGTGTGCAGTAAACAAAAGAGATGCTCACAGAATTACAGATATGGATGTTAGGATGCATAATGCATTTTTTTTTTTACATCCAGAAAAAAAATCACTGAGATAAACAGAAGATTTGGTATCATAAGCTCCTGTAAAAAAAAAAAAAAAAAAAAAAAGGAAAAAAAAAAAAAGTGGAGTAATTTTCCATATAATGAGCATGATGAAATCTACAACATGTTGTTTATTTACAAGCATACACAAAATTAAACTACATTTCCTGTTTAATTTACAGTATTAAACAAAGGCATAATATCAGATCTTGATACCACTGTGCTAATTCAGAATGTACTCACTTTTGTTTTGTTTCCAATATTGAATTCTTAATGTAATGTTGTGTGTTAATCTGGTATATTTATAGAGTTACATGTGTATTTGTGAGATGATATTATATAATTACAGTATCATCTATTTCAACAGAACCAGCACCACACAAGACTCAAAAATGTCAGTGGCCTTATGGCCATCTTGTGCAATATCTTTCGAGGTTTTTTTGGGATTTTTCGAAGAGTTTGATAGTGCTCCACCACTGGATGAACTAGATGACAGGGAGGAGGATCAGGGTTGTGAGTAGCATGGCTTGTGCTATTCCCGTTTTCAACTCTCCACAGTCTTTAGGGGGCAAATATAACTATTTTATATATAACAAATATAACTATAACTCCAAGGAGAACTCAAAGCTGGTGCTGTCTCAGGGGTCAGGTGATGCCTGAACACACTATGAAGCACAGAGCTACTACACACTGTGTGTATGAGCCAGGAGCTGGTACCCAAAATTCCATAAAGAGATGAAAAAAACAGATTGACAATGGTTCTTGCTTTTCTTTTTACCTCTTCTCTGCTTTAAGGAGCTTTACTGAAATTAGGTGGTTGTAATGAAGTGAGCTAACACTTTTGAGGCACTGGAAGAGGTTACCCAGAGAAGTTGTGGATGCTCCATCCCTGTTCAAGGCCAGGCTGGATGGAGTTCTGAGCAACTTGGTCTAGTGGGAGGTGTCCCTGTCCACTGCAGAGGGCTGGAATAAGGAAATCTTTAAGATCCCTTCCAACCCATTCCATGATTCTGTGACTCAGAGAAGCACACGCATGCACAGGCATGCAAAACTTTCTTTCCAGACTCCTCCTGCAAAAGAGAAGATTCAGAGAGTGACTTCTTTCAAATATATAACAAATGTTGTGTTTTGTCCTCTGCCTCCACTTCTCCAAATCCCCCAAAAACAATCAGATGATGAAAAAAGGGGAAGGAAGCACCTGGCTTCATGTGGCCCACTGTGATCTTGCTCAGGAGGAGCTTTCAGGGGTCTCTGCAGGGCTCCCTTAGAGGAGAATCTCAGGTATCAGCTTCCCTAGAAAGTCGAGGCACTTACATGGGGCACATGCAGACTTGAGAAAACCAACTGGGGAAATGGGTGTTTTCACAGCAGATTTTTTTTTTTAAGTCATTTTTTTCTATTCCCATTTGGTTTAACTTCAGCAGCTGGTGGGTCTATAGTGGTCCCTCCTCAAGAGCCAGGTTTATATTCTGGTAGTTTGAATAATTGTCATTTAAAAGCCATTGTGATTGGTCTCCTCACCTTTTACACACATGGCCATTACATTCCTACTTGGGTATCCAGTGGGCAGAACACAAGGAGATGAGTAAGGAAGGAAAAGTTCTTATTTCAGACTAAGTGTTCTTAGCAGTTAGTGATGATTATCAGAGAAGATTTTAAAAATAACTGTGTCATGGCTTAAGGTTCATTATAAATACATGTGAAGGCCTGAATTGCTCAGGGTACCTGCTTGCAAGCACTCAGTGGTTACAGTTGTTAAGACAGGTAGGGAGCTCATTTAAAGTGTAACTTAATGCAATCAAAAAGGAGAAATTATTTCTATTTGTGAATGGGAGATGACTAATATAACTCCTGGAAAACTGATATAGTAGATATCAGAGTCTCACCCAAAGCAGCAAGAAAGGCAATTACCAGATCAACATCATATAGGAAACACATGGTCTAAATCTTGATTTTTGATAGAGTTCAACTCCACTGTGAGATTCTACCCAAGAGTTGCATTTTGCTGCTTTGTGGATTTCTGACAAGTAAATTTAAGTGAAGTTTGGGGCTGGTTTATGGCCAGGTGTGCGATAAACATAAAAGATTTTTTGGTGTTCTTTAACTCAAAATACTGGCTCAACTAATGCATCCTTGGTGTAAAGCCACTGAAATCAGATATTGTCCAATAAATCAATTTTATTTTACATTCTAAAGTTGTGCAATTGATATTCAACTGGCCTAAACTGGATCTCACTTTACTAGTTATTTCATTTTCTGGAAGATTTTCCCTCTTCAAACAGTATTTCTTATTTCTGCTGTGGTGTTTTCATTTTATATAGGCAAAAAAAAGTCAAACATGCTCAGATATACCCCAGAAGCAGCTGGGTCCTGTCCTGTGTATCTGTTTACTAAAAACGTGAAATTATGCAAGCCTTGATAAAACTGCTCATGTGGTTGTGTTCTGGAGTCTTCAGAAATGCAGAACTCAGTGAGTACCTGGACAAGGCTTCAATCCTTTTAAATGAGAACTCATACTATGAGAAAACTTTTAAAGCATTTAAATTCCTGAAGTCATAGTTTATCACTTATGTGCTTTTGTAAACTCTATTACACATTTAGCTGCAGCTGGAGTACCTAAATAGGATAAAAACATAACTTTGCTTCTTCCATGTTTTTATTTTATATTTCTTGTTTGGGATTTATATCACAACAACTTGTCTCAAATAGGAACTAAACTTCTTTTTCGTTTTTTTTTTCCCACTGAAAGGTATGAATTCCTGAATGGTAATTTAGCATGGACACTTCAGGAAAACACTGCATGACTTTTCACATGATTTACATTAAGCTTTCATTAAAAATGAGAATGGCTTAGATCCTACTGCATAAGAGCAGCAGAAAGTAGATGATGGTCTCCAGAAGCTGAATGGAGAAATGAAGAATTGCATTATTATTTGATTTTTTTACTCTCTCCTTTTCATATGTTAAGAATTGTGAGGTAGCTCTACAGATAACAGGAAAAAGCTGAGGATCAGTATCAGTTTGGGAAGGTGGACTCATAGGGATTGAGCTGGTCAGGGACCCTCTCTGTTCACATGGAATAAAATCCAAGATTTTAGTGGGAGAAGGGTTAAATTTTAGAGCTTATCCATGTGAGCCAGTTCGTCCTTTAGCCTGCATACAATCAGGAGTGTGGGGCTGCAAGATATGTTCTTCCTGTTGGACTCAACACCATCACCACCAGCTGAAATCTACAATATTGTCACGCAGAAATCCAGATTAAACAGTGATATGGGTCCTTGCTTGCCTTAAAAATCTATGAATACATGCCCAATAAATGAAGATCATCTACCATGTAATTTTCAGCGAGATTGGAGCCACGACGAGGGCGGGACAAGAATAGCATCAAATAAAGGCAAATATTCCTGAAATCTGCATGCTATTACTTCTACCCAGAAAAAGGGGGTCTGCAGGTCCAGGATGGTGGTAGTGGGAAGGAACATCTGGCAAGCTGGAAGGTAACCAGAAATAGGGAACATATGGAAAAAGGGCTGTGGAGAGGCGGGGATGGAGTGATTTCCATTACCCTGTGTCATAATGCCTAACCCCAGATTCAGTAGAGGCCACTGAGTGAGTTTGTGTGCTTGCCAGTGCCTTGTGCAGCATTATTGTTGCTTTGTTTTGTTTCTAGGGAGAATTACAATCTGTTGCTATATTAAATATGGGGCTTGTATGTGTGTAGGGATACATGTGTTTCTCCTCTGCTTTAAGACATCGTTGTCAGCTTCAGAAGTAATTTTCAGATTCAGAAAGGGTGGGAGAGCCAGGGAAATGTGATTTGTTTGTCTACATTATCTGGGAACTACATGACTTGCTGTTTCCTAGGGAAAGCTCTATAATTTGATTGCAGATCTATATTTAAATGTGGAAGAGTCTAAAGGGGACCTGACACCTCCACTGTAAAAACTCAGATAATACAGGCTTCAGGAGTTTAGAGTTCAAGATATTTACATATTGATGTTTTCCAGCACTGGTACGAGCAATCTAACAGCAGAGGATTTGCCACCAAACGACTGTCTGGTTTGGGGGTTTTTCAACTCTCATTTAAGTGTGAATTCCTAGATATCTGAATTTACAAAGGCAGGTCCACTGGATTTCCATTTGCATATTTTTGGCAGCAGTCCACCTCATTAATGCAGGAGAGAATCAGCCAATATTATAAGAAAAACACATATGACACTCAAGGGAATTAGAAATATATTGTTAATTTGACGGAGTGTTAATAGGCCCCCTAATGTCACCAGTTTTTCCTAACAGTTGTCTGCAATGTTTATTTCTTGTTGGACCAACAAAATCATGGTTCACATTATAGATGTGAGCTCAGAGATGGTGGCTCTTTAAGAGAGATATGTTCCCCAGTAGGTGTTCAGCATTTAGTACTCCTCTTCATTTTAATCAAAGAAAAGTCTCTAAGTCAAAGGAGGGAGGAAATCAAACTCTGACTCAAATCTCTCGTGTAGAAGTAGATATTATTTTTGAATGATGCCTCCTGAGAAACTTTCCATTGACCTCTAAAGCAGAAGGGCTGCAATGGAGCTGTTATCAGGTTTAACTCTTGTGACCCACAGCTGAAATCATTGTAGACGAGTGGCTATGGGGAGATTAAATTCAGAATGTCCTGTAAGCTGAAAGAAATATAAATCTAACCAGTGCTCTTTAAGAAGCATTAAAGAGTGTGTATAGAAACTTAAAAATTCCTCTGTGTTAAGTTACTTGGTATTCCTTTTCCATTCCAGATTTATGAAGGACTACACCATTATTCTCAACCTTTTCCTACTAAGGGCTGGGAGGTTACAAGTTTTGCTCTGGTAATTACCTATCAGTCTAACAAAGTAACCTTAATTAGTGGGATTTTTTCATCCCATATATAGGAATGGGGCATGGTGTGAACACATGTTATTATGATTTAACACCTCGCTCAGATCTCATGTATATCCTTTGTCTTCTGCTGTCACCACTGTAATTAGGCAGCAGAGGTGCAATATATTCAGATTTTTTTGTCAATACCTGCCCAAAGCTCTAAATGCACGTGATAGAAATGAATGCAAAGGAAAGCTGTAATGACCATTGTAGACAACCAAGCTCCATTTAGCTCACTGCAGTGAGCTCACTCTGGTTTGCTCACAAAAGCCTTGCTCACGGGATCACTCTGGTTTCATCAAGATGGGTTATTGCTCAGAGAGAGCAGATTTTTTCCTCTTTCATTTTAGCACAAATCTGTTTTATCTTCCCTCAACCTGGCTTTTGATTAGAACAGGTTCAGAAGTGCTGCAGACAATACTCGTATCACATAATCTGTGGATTTCCAATTCGACTTGCACTGATTAACCAAATTCATTATGCACAAATCCCAAGCAGGCAATCCCACACATCCCTGTGCCACACTTCCTCCCTCCCCTTATAACTCCAGTTCACCAGCACTTGGGAAAACATTTTCTTGCTGAACACAAGGGAGACTGTCTTCCCTTCTTCCCTGTCCTTACACATTGGGATTACATATACCCAGTTATTTTATGCAAATATCACAGGGAAAAAATGAAATTAATCTATGTAAGTACTGCTTGAAATACTCATTAGATAAAAGATTGGTTCACACAGTTTCCTAAAATGTCCCACTTCTTTCTTATTTGTTTCCCATCTATCAATGAGGTTTTGGCCTCCAGAGAATTTCTCCTCCTGATCCCAGGAGCAATATTTATTCACTCAGAGATTAAAACCCATGCTATATGGTATAGGTAACTAATCGCATAACTCAGACACTGACTATCAAATAATTTCAGTGAAATCTCTCCACCAAAAGAGAAAAGCAGCACAAAAGCTCTTATGGATGAAATGAGATTTATATATATTTTTTAAGGTCAGCCAGGAGAGTCAGAAAGAAGAAAAAAGGCAAATTTTGCTCAATAAGTTATTTATTGTACACAACATGATGTCACCTGCTTTCTTCATCAAGCTTATACTGTTCAGCAGAGAGCATGGACAGTGCTCTTAGTCTCTCTTAGTGACAGACCTGCTTTTACTATCATTGACACTTTTCTTCAATGTTTTGTTTGGAACTATCAGCAGCATTTTACAACTGCTGCAACAGTGAATAACTTATTTCTCAGGATGTCCACATTCACTGTGATAAAACAGCAGCTGTGCACCATGGAATTTGTGAGTGACCAGTTTCTAAAAGAACTTTTCTTATCTCTTACTTTTTTCCCAAGCTCATGGGGAACCTTCCCCCAAGCCACCTTAGGATAGATTCATTAAATCTGTGTACATGGTGAGGAGCCACCTGGGAGGGAAAGGATGGTGCTACAAGACACAGGAGGGGAATGGATGCAGAGTACACAGGATTTGTATGGTGGAGGAGGGATGGAAAAGGATGAGAGGAGTGTATGGGAATGCAATCTAAATACTGGGAAAAAATATAAATTATTGCAAAGCCATACACTGGGTTTTGAATTAAGTCGGACAACTCCTCCCAGTAAAGTCCATGGGTCTTCTTGAAAATAAAGTAGCAATTAGCATTAACTAATGTACACACTTTGAAAATAAGCCAAGAAATCCCATAAAGTGGGTAGTTGAAAGTAGACATCCAGATGCAAGTGACTTGCCAAACTTTTCATCATAATTAAATAGATACTGCAAGGGCAACCCATCCTACCAGAAAAATCTAAAATAATTCAGTGAATTATGCCTTATTCTTACCTGGTGACTGTGATAATAACATAGGAATCAGATTCCATCCAGAAAAACAGCTCAGATGAAGATGTCTGATTTCATGCAGCTAAAACTAGGTAAGAGGGACATTACCCAGATTTCATCAAATTCAGAGGAAGAATAAGCAACAGAAGGAATAAACAAAGTTTTATATTCATAAAGATGTACTCTCCATCAAGTGCCTGGAGTTTTCATTTTTTGTGATGTAACAGTTATAATGCTCAGTAATTGACTGGAAGGTGAAAACTCTTGATACCATGAATTATCCTTTAAAATAATTAAAATTATCATGTTGCCAAAGTTTCAGGAATTGTTAAATGCTTCTTTAGCTATGTCTTTAAGTTAAGTAGCATAAAAATATTAAAAGCCATCTATTCCAGAGGTATATGTCATCCTTTACTAGAGGGACAAGAGTCAATGTTCTGTAAATAGCTACATTATACATTTTTGTATAAGAAAGACACTCTGAGAAGTCTCATCAGGTTAATGTGTCAATATAACCATGTTAAAGGATGCTAAAAGATGCTCTAACAAAAGAAATGTGTCATGATATCTACCTTATGTTTTAAACTCAAGGCTAAGAAAAATAATATCACTCAGAAATCTAAGGGAATAAGCCATTTTTGAAGGTAGAAATGCAGGATGATTTCTTCTTTTCTGCTGGTTCCTGTGCAATGTATTTTATTCTCCCCAATAGGCTTCCCCACCAGAAAGGAAGATACTTGGCTGAAAGCTGCAGTGGGGGACAGGCTTTTGCAGCTTTATTCCTGTACGAGTCATCTGGCTGTAACAGGCCTTTAAAAATATATTCATTTTTATGTACTTTTCTGTGGTATCCACCACACAATATTTCAAAACTGTGTACAAACCAATGCAGGCCTAGGCATGGCTCAATTCTTACTCTGATTTCTACCAGTGCGACACTGACTTCAATGTGCTTATTTCAGATTTTCTCTAACGGAATTGAAATTGGAGGCAGACTGCTCTTTGAGCAGCACTCAGAGCTATGTAGTTCAGCAGAATTTACACAGTTTCTATTAGCACTTATTCAAAGTTGGCCACAAGTGTCAAATGAAGCTCCCATTTACAGAAATCAAGGTACTTAATTAAAATCTTACCAATAAAAAAGGGATTTTCCATTGTGTAATTGGAAGTCCAGATACTTAATCCCACTGAAAAATAACAAGTGCTCACACTCTAAAATCAAGAAGTGCCCTATTTATTTTACTTTCAATAGTGTGTGAACAGTAAGGTCCCTATGATTTTAACCACTGAATTCTTATAATTTAAATGTTTTTGAACTTCTGGTGAATGTTCATATTTGTTTTTGACTTTGAATTTGATTATGCCATTTATACTGTGATGTCCCCAGAGCTTTGTCAGGGTAGGGAAGTTTCCTTCAGAAATCAAGATTTCCTGAGGATTAATAAGTGAAAGTGGGCTGTATCTTTTTGAACTAGGGCTGGGAAATATCTAATTTGCCAAGTCACTTGAGCCAGCAGTTCAGGATCAAATCCAGAGGGTGGGATACTGCTTTGGATACCTGGCCAACCAAGGCAAACAAGGAGTTAGAGGATGCCTAATGATGATTTGGAGTCTGTAGAGCATCCTGGAGATGTCTCTGTCATGGAGATACAGACTTCAGACTCTTTTTTTACCATGGGAATCTACATCTCATGCTCTGATTTAACGGATGGAGAAACTGGGCTATGGAGGATAGGGTGAGATGTATCTCAAGTGATGCAGTAGGACAGTGGCAGGTCTCTGTGAAGTCCCAAGAGCTGCATCCAGGACGTCAGGCACCCTAAAAAGTAATTTATCATGACCTCAGACTCCACAGCTCCCTTTCAGGGAGAAGTCAAGGCAGTGCAGTCAGTCACTCCTGTGGAAGATGCATCTTTTGACCAGTGGGAGCTCCAAGTACAGAAAGACCAGCCCAACACTGTTATAACAATTGCAACATTCATTTCCAAACTGACAGCCATGAGGGTGCTCACTGAGCTTCCTGAGGTGCTACAGCAACTTATGGAATGATCAGGAAAGCATTTATTTAGACATTGTTTAAACAGGACCCTCTGGGAATTCTTTTTAATATAACAGAAATTAATAGAGAACTTATCCAGTTTGGTGGAGTACTGTGCAGGGACTGGTGTGTGCTTACAGGTTCAGATTAAATTGTCTTTCTGCTTGTTCTGCATACTAGGCCAGCCATGAGTCATTGTTTTTGAATAATTTTATCTATAGCTTGAGATCATTGTGCTGTGCTGGATTACTGTGGACAGAGTATTTTTTAATCACTGCTTGAAGTGCAGGTGGAACAACAGGAGGCACCTCAGGAATCTTCTGACATTCACCTTCTAGCATTTGAAGGCAAAAAAACCTTTGTGAGGTTCCTCTTTGTGGAGAATTTCCTCCTCTCCAGAAACCACCATAGGTTTTGGCAGAGTCACATGCCATTTGGCAGGATTCACAAGGCTTCGAGAACTGCCAGGCCTTCCTTTGCCAGGGAATAAAACTGATCCAAGCATTAAAGGAGTCAGTTGAGAGTGTTCCCATGGATTTTGAGGGCTTTAGAGCAAGCCTAGGACAGAGATGATGCACCATAACAAAGCATCTCTAAGCAATAAGCACGGCCTTGTACCCATTGCACCCAGAGAAGTTTGGTTACACTGGGTCAGATTCAAAAGAGTGGCAGGAGCCACTGAGATGTCCTGGCCTTTCTCTCTCTCCGAAGCTTTCATTTTTAGGCTCACTGAGACATTTCACCTGATATGGAGACAGGAGCACACAGCTGAGTGCAATTGTAGGGACCTCAGTAATTCATATAAGCTCTTTTAGATCCATTTCTTCTCCTGCAGATACACAGACCCAGTCAAAAGGGACACTGGGCTGTCTCTGGCCTAGTGACCTCTGTTCCCAAAGTGAGTGGGAATGAGGCACATTATCCTCCAAACCTGGGCCACAGCACACGTTAACCAGCAGTATGATGGGACTGTCAGAGAGACAAACTTCTAGAGGTGTGATGCAAGGACTTTGGAGATATTTGTCCAATTTTTGATAATTCACATGACTGGATATATTGGATATTACATCTCAAAAATCTATTTATTCTCTGTACCTCTTTTGCAGAGTTCCACATCCTGCAGTAAGGTAGAGATTTCACTAAAAGTCTGTGAGAATCCTTGTCAACTGTCCAGAATAAAGTTAGCAAAACACAGAGCCTGTTTTCAGTCTCCTTTCAAAAGGATGGACAGTCATCCTTGGAGATAATTAAACTGTAAGGTTTCAGGTCCTGTAAAGATGTTTAACTCTCCTGAAATTAGGCAGCATTAAACCCTGAGTCAGAGTTAAAATGCCTTTCTCTTCCTATCCACAGGCCAAGCTGTGTGCAGTGTTCTTAGTCCAAGATCCTGCTCCAAGAGGAGTCTGTTTACAACAGACACAACACAAACCACAACCACCATTTAGCTGATAGGATCAAAACTATGAATATAAGAATAGCTGTTGTGCTCGTATTCAAAGTATTATCCTCTTTCTCTACTTCTCTCCAGAGATTAGAGGCTTGTTTGTTGCAGCAGACATATCTATTATTAATCTTTAGGTAGTCAGTAGAATAACTTGCAGCGTTCATTAAAAACTACCACCTTATGGATTTCTAAAAAGCACCTATGCTTTTGCTAATGAGCCCCAGTAGTGCAGTACTTTACATATTTTATGGTCAGACAATTATATGATGTCTTGTTTTTATAATCAATCTGAAAATAAATTGTTTCAGACATAGAGATAGTAGCCAACATGAGAGAAGTTAGCACTGGGAAATCTTGCCTCCTGATTTGCTGAGTTATAACTGTGAAGAGATGACACATTTCCAAAGCATTCTTTTATTGTTTCTAAAATCCTGCAGCCCACAAAAAATGTCTGTTATTCACACTTAGGATAAAGCATAATAAATGCAAAGAAAAAGAAGCCAGGGAATTTCAGAAATAAACTGTTCCTTTATGGAATGTTTTCTTTACTTTGTTTTTAAACAGGTTTCATCTGAAAATAATACAGATATTTAACACTTGCCCACTTAAGGTGATAAAAAAATCTGTATTTCATATATAAGTAGATGGTGAAATCATTCAGGTCTCAAAAAAGACAGTATTTAGTATTAAGTATTTGCTCATATGAAGTGGTTGCCTCCATGAAGAGTCACATATTCACCCATTTGACCTCACAATTATCCAAGAAAAAGTATTTCCTTCAGTTCCGAGATGTCTTTGAGAAACAACATACTGTTCTTTTATTTTCCCTGTTGTTCTAAGTTTCTCATTTCTCCCTTTTGTCTTTGGCCTTTAAAAATATCAGTAAAGCAAATCCATCACGAGAGGTGGCAGCTCAGGCGTCTGGCACTGCCCATGTGTGTCAGCACAGCCCTGGAGGGAGCACCTTGAGCCATCTGGGAATAATTCACTCTCAATGCCCATTAAATCTTTAGCCTCTCCTTAGAGACTGCAACAAGGGTGCCAATTAATGTCAATTGTCACAGTGGTTTGTATGATTGGGACACCTGCCCACAGGAGGCTGAGCAGAGATCCATCCCCAGCAGCACTGGTCTGTGGTGCTCCAGTGAATAAAGGGTTTCACAGGTGAGGAGGCAGCACTGACTCATCACAAATTTCGTTCATTGCTGGCATGAGGGGGACGGGAGCCACAGCTCAAGCAGAGGGGAGGACTCTGGAGCACAGCTCAGTTCTCCTGTGATCTTTTCCCTCTTTACACCATGTCTCTCTTGTAGCAGGGCTGACATTCTCTATTTTCTTCTTTGCAAACTGACAAGAATCAATACTTCATTGAAAGCTGCTGCTTACACATCTTTGCAGCCCAGCAGGTAGAGACCAAGCTGGTTGTTTATTAATGCAAGTTATTTAAGTAATATTTGTTCTATACCTCCATAAAACTGGGCTAGAAATAGTCTAGGAGTTATCAGTTATTGCAATTTATTGCTCTTCAATTGTTTCTTAGCTTGTTAAAAAGAGAGCAGTTAATCAGAAAACATCTCCTGTCAGCTTCCACTCTCCTCAGCTCCCCATGTTGTATCACCAACCACAGCCTGTGGAGACTGGGAATAACCACCCACAGCTTGCCAAAATCCATCTTTTGGCAGTGGGCAGGTAATTTTGAGAGTAAACATGGCAAATTTTAGTAACTGGTTTATGACTGAAGGTACTGATGAACCTTGGGCTTTCCCCAGCCAGGCTTGTGCACCCTGGTCCTGCAGACCATGCTTAGGTTTCCCTCATGCCTCATACATTTATATATTTCCCCTTTCTTTTTCCCCAGATGTAAACACTTACCTGATTTTCACTGGAATAATATTTGGCCTTGTTCCCTGATTTTCAGTGGAGCCTCTGTTAAAATTAATTGGTCCCCTGGGACTAACATTTGCCAATATCGCCAATAACCTGTTGTACACAGAAGCAGATTCTGCCCACCCAGGGGAATAATTAGGGAGAAAATTCAGCGTGGAAAACTTTGTGGACCTTTTTTTACTCCCTTCCTCCCTGGCATGGGCTTTACCAAGAAATTTTCTTATAATCCTGACATGCTAATAAACTGATTTTTATTGCTACCCAGTTCAGTGAGATCTTAGATTGTGTCACAGGATGAGATGGACAATTTCCTTCCTTTTTTCTGACATGTCCAGCTATTAGTCAGTTATATTCTGTTATAAAACTGGCCCAATAATCTCAAAATCTGAATCACCCATCTGCCAGTAAACTATGAAATCTGTAGAGTGCAATTAATTGTACAATATAATTAGTATATTTTCCAGGATTTCTGAGTCATGTCTTTCCAACATTCTGCAGTGAGAATTATAGAGGTGTTTCAGGCTTAGGTGTTCATGGGAACGAGATTCCTTTTGTGAGAAGCTCCTGAAAACATTAAAGGTTGTTCAGAACAAAATTAAATTATATTGAGATACTATGCTGGATTTGAGAACTGATGCTGGATTGCACACATATAGGCACATAATTGTACACACTGGAATAAAAAAGAATAAAAAGAAACTTCTGAACATTAAAATTTTATTGAAAGTATGACAGGGCAATGTCTTTATCTTCTCACAAATTTAGATGCTATTGAACCCCTTAAAAAACATGGAATGGGTATTAAATATCTGATCTTTTAATTACATCTCACATCCCTCCGGATCTTTCCCATCTATAGTGAAAAACTCAGCCTATCCGCTGTGCAGGTGCATCCCTGCTTTGACAAACAACAGAATTTTCCTGGGATCAGAAAACTGCAGGCAACACGGACAAGTTTTTACCTGAGCTTCCATTTCCTGTCCCTCTGATGGCTGACTCACGGAAAATGGAAAAGGACACCCACTTTTACTCGATGGGGATCTGCTGCCCAGGGTTAGGTGGATCCCAGGGAGAGGGGGAGGCAGAGCTGTGTGTTTGTTTGTGTTTACCCTGCACAGCCCGTGGGCTGGTCTGAGCGCCGAACGCTGAGCTTTTACTGATGCGGAACCAGAGTTTTTCTCATTTAGCCAATTGCCCTGGACCCTGGCTGGGGGGGTGTAATTTGCATAATCACTACCCAGGTACAGGCAGCGTGTGCATGCCCTGCTCTGGCAATCAGCCCCCGCTCACCCAATCAGGGATTTGCATAATCCCCTTGCAGCTCCTTCCCAGCAGCTTCACTCTGGATATGCAAAGCCCTCCATTCTCCTTGGCTGCTGCAATCCCTCTGTGCCATGGCTTCTCTGCTGCTTCATTTTTCATGCGTTTTCCAGCAATAAAGACATTTCTTTTGACCCTGATGTCCATTTCCATGAAAAGAAGAGAGAAAACACATTGAAATCTTGGCAGAGATTGGTCTTGTCAGTAACTTCCCCTTCCATTTCTTTTTGATCTTATCTCTAAATTTCTAGGGGAGGGGGTTCTTCTCCTCTAGTCCACTTCAGCAAGACTCCACCTGGAGTACTGTGTCCTCAGCACAGGAAAGACATGGACCTGTTGGAGCAGGTCAAGAGGAGGGCCATGAAGATGCTCAGAGGAATTGAACACCTCTCCGGTGAGGAAAGGCTGAGAGAGTTGGGGTTGTTCATCTGGGGAAGAGAAAGGCACAGGGAGACCTTAGAGCACCTTCCAGCACCTACAGGGGACAAGCTTTTCAGCAGGGGTTATTGCATAAAGGACAAGGGGTAATGTTTTTAAAATAAGAGAGGATCAATTTAATTAGCTATAAGGAGGAAGTATTTTACCATGAAGATGACAAAACACTGGAAGAGCTTGTCCAGAATGGTGACAGATATCCCTAGGAACATCCAAAGTCAGGTTTGATGGGGCTCTGAGCACCCTGGTCTAGTTGAAACTGTCCCCTTTGCAAGGAGGTTGGACTAGGTGACCTCTAGAGATCCTTTCCAGCCCATGCCATTCAAATATTCTGTGTTTCCATGATCTTCCCTGTCCCATCATCCTGCCCAGGGCAAGGCTCCTAGGCAATCTGTCCTGGTTATGTTTCCACCAGGAGATCCATGCCAGGTTTCCACTTGACCTTTGCAAGATGACAGGTACACCCAGGCCAGGTCCTTTGGGAATGAGAAAGGGAAAGGAGGGGAAGAATGGGGAACACAAAACAATTTATGAATGGAGAGATCACCTCTAGGGATACATATCCCAAATACTTTACTGTACTTAGTCTATAAAATTTCCTCTGTCCTTCCTGGCCTTCCTGGTCTTAGTCTGAAGATTCTAATTTGTTTTCAAGGTAATGTATTATATAAAAGCAGCTAAAATGAGCTCCATAATACCAGTGTCCCTTGTGTATCCCATTTAATACCATGTCTGTTACATAGCTATGAAATTTAAAGATAAAATCCTTGACTTGACCAAATAAAGTGCCAGTGAAGGTAGAAGAACACTGCACAAAAGCAGCAGTGAGTGTGACTGATTTTCCTTTCAAACTATTTTAAATGAGGATATGTAACTTCATTTGCCTTTAATATGTTGTACCATTGCACAAGAAAATCACATATAATGAGTGCATGATGAATCACCAAACTCAGAAATAAGGTTGATTACAAACATCAACATCATCCTGAAGTTGAGGTCGTGGCTTCAGTCTGGAAAAAGCATTTAAAACCTCGAAGTAATTACTTTCTCTGTAAAAAATAAATGGTATTAACTTCAACTGCTAATGGAGTAAAAGGTGCTCCCAGCCTGACTTCTGAGGTCATAGACTATTTGTGATATACAACACCTTTTCCAAGGCCTATCGAGGAAATAACCTTAGGAATGATGTATGGCACAGCCTAATGGTCTAAGAAGAGCCTTTTGCTGAGCAGCCAAACAGTCATGCACTCAGATTCCCCACATTTTATGATGTCACAGAACACCATAATCCATAAATCTTTGGTAAATGCCTACTTCTCTCTAAAGGACCTACACACATTGTTGACAACGTTTTTTTGTAGAACTGTAAATTCTTACTAGTTACAGGTATTTTAATGTTTCTACAGCTCAGATATTTACTGTTCTGCCTTGGGAAGAAATATGCTCAAGGCAAAATTTTTACTTTATTGCTGTCTGTAATAGGCAGATATTTTTCTTGCAAGGGATTTCCTGCAATAAATACCATTGTCATTCTTATGACTGAAGTTGTTGGCTTGAAACACCTTGTCCTGAAATACTGCCTTTCCAAGCCATTATTATATAATTACTACAGCTTTTGACCTAGTTACACAAAACAGGATGCAGTCCTTTTCTCTTCAGTATTCCCGAGGAAAGGACAAAGGGGAAATATTTATTTTTCAGGTGGAAAATTGTTAACTTAGAATTACCAGGAGACAGGTACAAACCTCCCTTTGAGTTGTGTCTGGGGCTGTGTGTACTTTATAGCCCCAGCAAACACCTGTGTTTGCAATGGAGAACAATTACAAAAAAACCACAGTAGTCATGATCCAATTACCATTAAACCAGTCAGACCACAGGGGGACAAAGGACTTGCTTGGAGGGGTACAGGGGTGTCACAGACTGATGGGACTTTTTTTGCTGCCTGTGAGCTCTGGTGCACTGAGAGGATGGGCTCTACAAGACCTCTGAGTCCCATTCCCAGGGTTATGGGGTGCTGAAGGGGCAGGACTGTCTCCCAAAGTAGATCTTTTGTGTCACATTTGTGGGAACATGAGCAAACCAGAGGAGAGGAAAGGAAAGGTTTAATAAAGATAATCTAGCCAAAAATAATAGCCACTTTTGAGTACACCCTCAGCAGTACAGTCCATGTCCGGGTGCTTAGGATAAACAATTCTGCTCCCATTCACAGGGTTATCCAAACCCAAGTGCTTAAAAAGCCTTCTGCATAGAGGACTATGGCTAACATCACCACAAGAGGCCTGAAATAACCTTCCTCTCTCAAACAGAAGCCTAAAGGTGAAAAACTTCTTTAATATGTCCTTGGAAAAATCAAAAACTTTGCTGTGAAGCCAGGTGAGTGTGGGAGATGAACCTCATTGTTTGACCATTCTGAACAGTTGTTCTCTTTATCCATTGCAAATTTGCCCCAACACCAGTCAGACAATTCTAATACAATACTTAAGAATATTGTATTTCCATAACCTAAAATATAAAAATTCTATATCAGTATCCCAGTCTTTGTTGCAGTCACGTAGCTTAATTTGTTTTCAAAAAAAAGTTCTTTTTTCCCTCTGAATTATGATCTTCCTTTACATGCAGCGAAAAGTTGGCTTTCTTGTTTGAGTGCTGCTGCTTCCTGTTTGCAAGTACCAGAACCCACTCTCTTTAATGCAGTTGTTATTAATAAAGGTCTCAATGACTGACAAATCCCTACTTCATGCCTCTTTATTTTACCCATGGGAGCTAGTTAAGCTGCATTGTTTGATTTGTATACATTGATGCTCTGATAGCACTGGCCACTTCTGTTTCAGTTGGAGTGGAAATACATTCCTTGTTGGCTCCTTATTAAACATTTCTTGGGCAGCTTTTGTGTCCATTCACAATCCCTTATTTTCAAACTACTTAAACACTGCTCGATTTTTTTGTCATTTTCTAATCTCCAGTGTCTTCTGAGTGTAGGAAGAAAAACAACTCACTTACTTATATTTGATTCTCCCTTAACTTGCCCAGTTCTTCCAAAAAACTCTCTGTATAATTACCATGCTGTTAAACCATCGCTCCAGAATTCCTTAGAAATTTACTTCTTATCTCCCTTGGAAGTAAATCACAGTTTAATCACCTGCCAAAGCTGGTATTAAGTGTCCAATTAAAAACCAAACCTTTTGCAGCTTATCACTTTATGCTGTAAGGAACAGGTGTGTTTTTAGGTGAGTGCTGGGCTGATTTCTATTGAATTATCTGGTAGGACTCCCACTGGCTTCAGGGCATGTGGAATGAGGCAGATGGTGGAGGATTTCTTTGGAATAAGGACCTGATGGATGTCTTCCGAGCCTAGATAACTCCCCCAAGGCTCACTGTAGCCTGCAGGTTCAAAATTCCCAAGGATCTAACCCTATTACATTCCTCAGCCATACAGCTGTGAATTTGCAAATCAGGCAGAACTGGAAAGAAGCATCATTAGGAAAAGCTGCTGGAATAGCTGGAGAATGACTGAGGGGCACATCCTAAATGGATGTCTCAGTCACTGGCCCAGGACTCCTAGCTCTGTTTTGAGATGGGTGAACACTTGTCACTGTGCACCCAGAGATGATGACTTCGGCAGCAAGTTTGTCCTGGCTGCAGCTGAGCCATGTTTGTCACATTATTCATGACTCATGACTATGAGCTGTCAGCACAGTTTTGTGCAAATTACACCTAGGCACTGTCCCAATAAAATGTTCAGCCCATGCTGTTGGGCATTTAGGTGGGTTTATGCTGGGAAGCTGCTGATGTCTCCCATCATTTACAGTCATATTTGCCTTGCCCATGTTTAGAAGCTGACACCTACCTGGCACATCAGAGCTGCACCAGTTCTTTTCCTGGGAGACTCTGTATCTCTGTATCTCAGGAGATAACCAGCTGGATTTGCTCTTTATCTACCTGCAAAGATTCCATCACCCTGCACAGAGAAAGATTCATTTAATTTATTCTTGTTCTGACCTATTTGTGTGCCAGTGACAAATTCACAAACAAAGCTCTCTGGTACACAGGAAGTGCAGCATCCCCTGAAAGCCTTTCCTGACCACAAACATCAGCCCAGCTTCAGCATCACATCCTAGTTGTTTTTATCAATGCTAACAACCCAGACATCTCCAGGGACTCTCCTCTTTTCCTGCACATTGTATTTCCATGGTGCTGAATAATCCACTGCACACTCCCTTCTTTCCACATATCTCCATTTTTTAATCTCTTATGTGATCGTTACACATGATATGTGATAAAAGGTAATTTTTCCATATCCAGAAATGGTGTCATTCCACAAACAGGCCATTTTGTCATAAGATAGCACAAAAGATGTTCATACTCACTTAGTAAATGCCCTAAGGGTATGCCAAGGCACAGAAGATTGTGACTGTGTGGAAACTTCGATTCTCCTGATTCACTCTGCTATTAACATGTACAAACCCCTCTCCAGTGGATGTTGTTGCAAATGGATATGTCTGGGTCAGACCTGGAAGACCCTGCCTAAGCAAAACTGCTGCTGAACTGAAGCCCCGGGTGAGAAGTGAAGTCAGAACCTCAAAGTCTGTTCAAATAAATCAGGGCTGATTATCAGTGAGTGGTGAAATTCCAGTTTTTGCACAATGATATGTACACATTTGGCTGTTTTTGTAGTTACATTCATTTTCAGTCATCTTGTTAAATGAAAAACAGATGCCACCAACAAGTATTAGAGCTCACAAAGATGGATTTACACATTTCTTTTACTGAGTGTTTTTATCAATAATGCACATGAAAAGGGTCTGGGAAGTTTTATTACATTAGTTTAGCCACCATAAATCAGCACAGAATAAAAAACTCACTTAAATTATCACCTTAGGGCCAACACAGCAATGATGAAGTGTTATGTTCTAACCCTTAGAACAGACTGGGTGATGATCCTCTTTTCAAGCACTGATGAAGTGATCACGAGTGCAGTGATGGACTTTGTGACTGTTTTGTTCTGCTCATCCAGAGAAGACAGCAAAGCAAAGGCAGGCCTGGAGAAAGCATCTCTTAGGGGATGCTGTGTTTTCAGTCAGGGCCAGGACAGGGTGCTGTGACACTGTACACTGCTGGGTGTTTGCTCAGCCTCCGTGCAACTCCTGACAGCAGTTTCCTGAGCGGTGAGTGATCTTCCAGAGGAATCTTCACTCAAAAGGGATTTGAACAGCTGGGGGCCAGCCAGAAGAAAGGACACAAGCCATGGGTGAGCCTGTGCCAGTGCTCCTCCCCACCACAGTGCATCTCCAGTCAGGGTGGGAGCTGCTGCAGCCCCTGCCTGCAGAAGCAGGACCCATTTCATGCAATAATAGCTGCTGATTTTGGGTCTCAAGCAGCGACAGCCCTGGTTCTGTCACTGGCCAAGTCAGTGTAGCCACAGATGCTTTCCTAATCCTACCACAGCTTGCATCCCTCATCTCAGCCCTGCTCTGCAATAATCTCATTCAACTGCATAATTACTGCCATACTCAGACAACTGTATAATTTCCTCTTGTGAATTAATAACAGTAATAATAGTACTAGTAGTAATAATAGTAATAATGGTAATAAACTATTGTTGGGATTTTCCCCCCACTATTAATTGCTTGCTCCTTTGGCCTTCCTATGGAGATGGCCATAAGTAATGCCAAGCAGGAAATTGTTGTTTGGTTTGAATATTGTCATATGCCTCCTAGAGCTCCTGTTGAGACCACCAGTTTGTTCCAGAGAGGACAGGTTCAGTAACTATCAGATGATGATGACTAACTGGTTTATGAATTCAAGTCAGTGGTCTAGAAGTGAAAGGATTTATTTTTCAGTTTGCTTTTTTAATCTCAGCATCAATCTTCAGAGCCAGAGTCATCCCATTTTTGTCTATCCATCAAGCTGTGGTTATACTGATTCGTCAAGATTGAAATTCTTTTCTCTTGTCCTTTGAGGCCAGAGGCTTCTTTGTTCCTTAATATTTTCCTCTCCTCAGTGTATTTTGGGATGATCCTCTAACCCTGTCTTGTTAAACCTAATTGGACAGGACCTTAATCAATGTGACTACATCAAATGTCGTGTTTTCCTCTTCTCTGACCACTACTGTAGCCACTACCAGGAGTTATTCTTTTGGAGAAACTGTTCCTTAGGAAGTATAAATGTTTGGAAAAGAAATTAGCTCCAAATGGGACTAGCCACTCACCCATAAGTCATGATTAGCCTGTTTTCCCAGGCTTTGTTTCTTGCACGAGTCAAAGGAAAGATGAAAACAAAATAGATTAAATGTTTTCGCAACGTAGCATCAAAGGCCATAATTTTGTTCATTCAAATAATTTAAACAAGATCAGACAAAGTGAATTCTTGGAAGGGACCCATTCTAAATTCACAGGAAACCCAAGTATTTTCAGGAACCGCTGGTGTCTGTGCGAGACGGGCAGCTAGTGCTGAAGCGATGCCACAGTGTGGTTTCCAGAGAAAATTGTGAAAATTAATCAGTTCAAATAGATCCAGCCAAAATAAGGGAACATTTTGGACATCAGATTTATGGCTTTGGTTAGAAGGAGTGAGATTCATTGAGTACAGCATATCTTTTGAAAGCGCTTTTAAGTGGGGATGTGGTGTTTTCCAATCACTGAATGTTGTTCACGTATGGGGTTTTAGTTGGTTTTTTTTTTTCCACTGGCTCCTTTTCTGACTGAAATGCAAAGCTGTTTTCCTGATCCCATGATACTTTTCAAAGTATTAAGTACACAGCTGAAGAAATATGCACCATGAACCAATTAGACAGTGAAAACAAGGCTATTTTCCTTCCTGTGAATTGTCTCAGCAAACATAGAACCTCACAAACACTTTGCCCATTTACCATGCCAGCAAGGAAAGACAAGAATCTTTTGGTTTAAAACACGGCTGGAGCTGAGGACTTCACCAAACCTTTCTAATGGTGTTCAAAGCTCACGGTGACCTTCTGTCCACCTCCTGTGCTGGGGACAGTACCAAAGACAGCTGCTCAAGCCCAGCAGGACTTCAGAGGCCACAGGGCTGTGTTTCATTAGTGTGAGAGCAACTCAGAGAGACAACTGCAAGCTCTTTCTCATGTCCAACAGGCTCATCAAATCAAATATGTTACATCCGTTGCACTGGTGTCCTGGTGAGCTATTACGTCACCCAGCAGGAAAAAATATTCACATTTGGATCATCCAGACGCAAATCCAGGAGCTTATTAGTGAAACTGTGTTTGGAGACATTGAATCACACTCAGTTATGTGTTCTAGCAATTGCCCAATTGCATGTCATACAACTTCAACCTTGAGGTCCTCTCCTTAAATTTCTTCACACTGCTCATGAAAACATTGATTGCTCTGCAAAGGCTAAATAAATGCCTAATTGCATTTCAGTAATGTATTTTTCTCCAAAACAATTTTTAAAACCACTCACAGATAAACCCATTGTCATTTAAACTGTGTATGAAACATGAGTTTTTATTCAGGGTGAAATCCTGGCCCCAATGAAATCAATGGGAGTTTTGCCATTGACTTCAGTGGGGCCAAGATTTCTCCCTTGATGCACATGATATATTTTTCCTGACATTTAGAATGATGAAACTGCCCTGGTTCTGATTAGCCCAGGGTATAAATAGTATCACTCTACTAGAGCAAAATTCAAATCAAACCTCAGGCCTCTTTGCTGATTCTGCTTTGTTTTGCAGTGCTGTGTGCTCATGGAGAGATCCAAATGGCCATTTGGAGTCAAGGACTTCCTCTGAACCCCCTTTTCTGCATTTACATTGCAGTGTACATCAGTACATGGGGAGCAAAGGGTTAGTAAGCACAGAGGCATCCACTCATATGTCTTGTGACATACATTTTTCCAGCGTGAATTCTTCATTAAAGGAACCCTTGATGTCTCACAGCTTGTAACCAAATTGGGCCTTGACTCCTAATATAATTTAGATGAGTTTAAAATACACTTCTAAGAAAAGCTGCCCCCACATTTATAAAAATTGTATACCATATTGTTAGGGAGAAATCTGCCGCTTGTTTTGACAAGTTTCATTTTTTTTAGTATCTTATGAATATATTTTAACCTGCTGCTTTATGTTTGGATCAGCAGTACTGCAGGAGGAAAGCAACATATTTGGATTTCTGAGACTATTCAATAGATTGCTTACATGTTGCACAGCAAAAAAAAATTATTTGTAACCTTTCCTTATTATTTAGCGAATATTTAAGAAAAAAATAGGTTCCTTTTTTAGACAGAAGGAGTGATTGGAAGGCAGAGCTAATGGAGATATAGTGGCAAAATAAAAAAATGCTAAATGTAGAGGGAATCATTGCATTCATGTCATTTGCTTTGCAGAGTTAATCCACAGTTTCCAGGGCCTGGTTGTGTGGTTTCCCTGGCCATCCCTATAGCATGTTCCAGACAGCTCCAGCATGGATGGGAGCTCACCAGCTGGAGGGAGGCTCTCTCCAGGAGTGGGGAAGCAGTGGCACAGCCTCTCTGCTCCTCCCACCCCTCCCTGACTTATATCTTATCTCCACCACTCCCTTACCTGCCTCTGCAGCACACATGGGGCTGTGATACCTCATGAGAGAGAGCAAGGACCTGTTATTCGCCTGCTCTTCAGGCAAAACTCCCACTGGCATCTCCAGCCCTTAAATAGTACAGCATGTTGCAAGTGGAATTGTTTATTGTGTTCAGTCATAGCCGGCTACAGCCAGCTCTCACTACTGACTCAACTGCACAGAATCTCGCCCTCCTGTCATCCCACACTGCAGCAGCACTCACTGGGCCTAGTTCTGTTTCCATTTAAATGTTGGGAAAAAAATGGAGTCAGGATTGCTCCACCATCTTCTTCTTCTGAATCTGGGCACTCCTGAAAAACTGTGAAAGTCTGAGAGATGAAGACAGCAGGGCAGGCACTGTGTTGGTGCAAAAGATTTTTGATTTACACAACCCTGGCAGCCAGGGATAACCTGAGCCCGGGACCTGATTTGCCTTTAGCTCACCCCTCTGAAAACCAGCAGAACAAAACCATGGTGTAACAAGGTGAATATCAACAGCAGGATTTGATCCCTAGTGGGTCAAACAGATAAACTGTCCCCTGCTGTCCTGCTCTGTGCTCCAGTAGCATCCATGCCATAGATTTATCCCCAGCCATCAAACAGTGGCTGGACTTAGGACCTATGGGTATTATTGCAATTTACTGGGTTTTATAAATGACCCTTGCAGCCTTATTCACACACACCACTGGGGAATGGTGCATGCAGCAGGTTGTTTTGTCATTTTAGCAGTGTTAAAATGCATCTGGGATCTCTTTCCTGCTAAGTGCAGGTAGAGACACGCTCTTGAGTGAATAGGATATGCTCCACTTGTGAAGTGTAGAAGCAGGTCAATAGACAACTTTCAAAAGGAGCCATTTAGGATAATTAAGCAGCACATACACACCAGCAAGAGTTTATTTTGTATTGGAAGGCATGTGGTTAGGGAAACAATAGCAGTTTTTTCCCTGGAGAATGTTAATTAAATTGAACACCCTGGAAAACTGAACTATTCTTACCACAAATCTATAAATCAAACTGTTCTGTTTGCTTAATATAATGCTTTGCTATTCTAGTCACACTGAAGTGGGCCAGCCACACAATGCCAAGATATTTCCATGATGAGCACATTAGAAACACTGATTGACTATAGATCTTATGGATGTGAGGCCAAACCCATATCTCATTTACTCCAGAATAACCGAGATCAAAATCTGGCCCACGCTGTTCAGATTAGTACATGAGTAACATGAAAGGTTTGTGAGCTCTGTAGCAGATGCATTATATACTTGTTATTTGTGCTGTAGAAGTCCCTGATAACTCCAGTAAGGCACCAGGACTCTGCTGTGTTAGATGCTGTGCATGTACAGAGCAAAAGGATTTGTCTTTCTGCTTTGCCAAAGTAGCTTGAAAGCACTTGTGAGCAGATATTCACCTCCCCAGCTCACCTCAGCAGAGTGAGGGAGCAGCACTCTCTGCTAGAGGTCCAGGAGGACAGGCATTAGCAGCATGGTCTGCCTGGTCCTGTCTTCTCACAAGCTAAAGGGGCTCTTTTTGCTAAAATATATGCTGACTCTGATGCTGAAATTCCCAAATTTTATAGCCAGGGGCCAGCCAAATTCCCATCTTGCGTAAACAGAATTTCTCAGCCGGGCTGAGGCAGCCTGCAGGGGGTTTGGCCAGCTCAGCAGCAGGCCCTGAGACCATCACCCACAGCAGGGTGATGAGTTCAGCTGCCACCCAGGTCTCTATCACAAGACGCATCAAAATGCACTGCACACATGGTGTAAACCTGGTAAAGCATTTTCAGGTTTTCTTGAGTGGGCTGTGACTCAGGTTCCTATGGAAAACCCTTGCATGCTGTTGTTTCCTTTCACACACAGTTGTTCCTCATTGGAAGAAAGGTCATTTTAGCTTCAGCCTGCCAGCTTGTTATCTATGCCTCGCTATAGATGCTAAATAGAATTTAGGCAAGGAAAAGATCCAAAATTTCAGGTTCTGAAGGGAACTTTGCATGCACTGAGGAAGTCAGTTTAATATCTGGCTGTGTGTTCTGCAAAGACAATGCACATGACTGAGCGTGTGTCCCTGAGACAGGGGCAGGCTTTAGGAACAGTCATGTACAGAGGAATTGAGGAGCCACACCAACCTTCACATGGTAAATCACTCACTGCACCAATCAGCAGTGGAACAGTATCACTGGAAGAGGCTCTCCTTCAATGGAAGTGCTCCAAGAGATGCATAATTAGGAACGGTCCTTGTGGTACACAGCAGATTTTCTGGGCCTTGTTTGCATCACAGAACTTGTATCAGTCAGCAGAGCAAAGATAGAGAGGCCTGGCCTCGAATAGCTGTGGGAATATAGAATGCAAAAGCCACACTTGCCCTCTGAGCACCTCAAACTCACCAGAGGCATTTCTGCTGTGCCCTCAGCTGAAAAGGCTCTCACTGTAACATCACCTGCATGGCATCCCAGCACTGAAAATAAAGTCTTCTGACACCATCCATGACACAAAGCAGCCTCATTTATCACAGTGTGCAAGTCCTGTTCACTGGAATATCTAAACAGGTGACTTTTCCCACCAGTCACAGGATGGCAGCTGTGAAAGTTTTGCACAAATTTCTGTGTTCTTTTCCAAGCAATGCTCGCTCGCTCTCTTTCAATGGTACCTCATGCCCGGGCCAGAAGTGGAAAAGTTTCCAGTGTTTGACCTGATGGCTCCATTCAGAACAGCAGCCTTATCTTGAATTAATAAGTCTGGGTGACAGTGGATGGGCAGGAAAAGACAGATATTTTGTGTCTCCCTAGAAAACTAAGAAGTGACAGTGTGGAACAGGGACTATTAATATGTGCACAGTTATTAATATGTGCACAGTTCTTTCACAATTTACTGGTTCTTCCTTTGTGAGATAAAATGTAAAGCCTCTATTTTAGAGCACAGAGAGTTACTGATCTTTAACACATAGCCCAAATACGCTACATATACCCACTGGAATGGTTTAGCTGCTACTGGATTGCAGTTATCACTTGTGAAAAAAAGACAATTCTTCAGCAGTAAAATAGTGTCATGAGACATACATGGCTGGAACTCTTCAAGCCATGTAATTTAGCCTTTCTGAGGGAGTTATTTTTGATTCTGTCATGTATGAATGTTTTGGGCTCACTCACAAGAATTGCAGAAATATGTTATATTAAGGGAGAGGTCTGGTATAAATCACACTTGTTCAGCCAGACATCAGTCACATTGCAGGAAAAAATGAACACTTCTTTCGTTCTTGTGTCTGACCCCTCCAACACAGTATTGTCTCCACTAATGAGCTGAACATCTTTGCTGATTTGTTACATGTAGCAAATATAGAAGCAATGAAACCTGTCTGTGTAATTTATTCATTGATTTGGACTTGAATCCAAGTGTGTTCCAAGTAGCTCTTGTCCGTGTTCATGTGTGTGAGAGAGAATAGCTCATCAAAAACAAAAAGTCTTAAACTTACCTGCTTGAAATATTTATGAATAATGGAAAATACCCTGGGTGTCCTCCTGCACAACCCAGCAGTCATTTCACAAATGGTTTAGTGTTAAGTAAGGGCTGCTGCTTTCAGCCCTATATTTGCAGTAAGATCAAAAGACGATTTTTAGGGAGGTCTCCTGATAATCCTTTCCATTTTAAAAATAAACAAATAAAAATATCAGGGAAGGATGGAAGGCTGAAATGAAATAAAATAAAGCAAGCTCAAACACACTTTATATCCCCTCCTTAATGCTGAAAATATACATTGTGATGGTAGTTTTGTGCATCCCCTATGATTTCAACTTTCTGTAAGGCAGTTTTAATTTGGAGGGGTGTCACTGTTTCTACCCTGAGCTCTTCAAAACACTCATGATTCCAAGTCACCTGTTAAAAATATGTTTTCTTTTAAGCTACCCAAGGGCCTATCTCTTTTATTTCAGAGACAAAGGAATGTTGTGAAGGAATTGGTTTTAAACAGTTGGTTTCAGGCTGTTTAAGTTTTTATTTCACATCTCCACCCACTGTGGATATTTGGTTTGGGATGCAGGGGTTGTGTAAAGCCTTTCACACAAACATTCCCACCTGCACAAGCAGCTTTTTCTGTGCTCTATTTATGGAGCGAAGTTTCTGGAGGGGTGAAGGTTTGCATGTACATCCCAAACTTTCCAATCACACAGCTACCTCTGGATGGGAAATGCAAAGGCAGAGGTGCTGAATGGAGCTCCTGCTCTGCAGACACCCTCTGGTTCATAATTCCAACAGTCTGATGCCAAACCTTCATCCAAATGAAGAAAGGGAAGAAAAAAATAATAAATTTAAAAAAGAAAGGAGAACAGATTAAACCACGGAGGATAAATTGGACGCAGCAAATGGAGGAACAGTCTGATTGAACACAGACAGGGTTCCCTCAGAAACCCTTCTTTCTTTACAAGTGGAACATTAACAAGCTGACCAGGTCTGAGGTAAGTCGGACTTTTTCTCCATTCTGCAGATTTTTTGGTTTCTGTTTTTCCTGCCCTGACCTAGTGCTGGTGGCAATAGATTAACAGGTCATCGGACTGGCTCCGAGAATTGCTGCCAATTACCTCGTCTCCTCTTGTTGCTCTGCTGCCTAATGGCATCATTTACCATGTGCTTCTCTCCCCACAGCCCACCTGGTGACACCCAATAAACAGCGCGATTGATAGATAACTCTGCCTGGTACGTCGAGGGGGAAGTGGGGCTCATCATTTCAGGGCTAAATGTCCTTTCCATTTCCTTCTAACTTCTTCCCCATCCAGGCAGGGTGAGCAGGAGCCTGCAGAGGCAGCTCCGGAGGGCACGGAGGTGTCGGGCGCTGCTAAGCCGAGAGCAGCGAGGCCCCGGCCCGGCCACTGCCGCTCGCCCCGGCTCCGAACCTGCGAACCCGAGCCTCGGCTCTTCCCCCTCAGACAGTAATCACGGCCAGAAACATCTGAATCAACACAGCATCATTTACTTACAGAACTGACAGCCCTTCCACTCGAACTGCTTTAAATTAGTCGACGCCACATTCTTTTCCTTCTGTGTGTTGTTTTCTGTCTTTTTTTTCTTGTTTCCCCCTTTAAATAGGGATATATAATTGCAGTATTTCACCCAGCTGAATGCTAAACGGTCCATCGGAGGAGAGGGAGAAGCGGCGGGCACGGCTGGAGTGGTGAGCGAGGGAGATGCGCGCCCAGGAGCTGCGCGCTCAGGAGATGAGATGCGCGCCCGCGGGAATCTGCGGAGGGTTCCGCGGGTGCGCGTTCCGCCCGGGCTGGGCAGTATTTCTCAGCCCCAGCTTCCTCACTGGAACTTACCTTCCGGACATGTGCAAATGGAAAACTGGGGACATTAAAATCAAATTACAGACATGTATAAAGCAGAGCCCTTTGCTGGCAGCGGCAATGATTAAACGGAGCAGCTCGGGAAACCTCCTGTATATTAATATTTCATGTGAAATGATGCGATCCCCCCTAAGGTACAAGAGGCCTCCTTAATTAAACTGGTGTAAACGTTGCCTTTTACTCCTTTTTTATTTAAGTTACGAGGAGGAGCGGGCAGATTGGCCGAGTTTTACCCGCATACCCGAAAAAGGAGGAGCAGCCCCTTTCCATGGAAGGGGGCACCTGGCCGGGGCTGCAGGTCCCGCTGCGCTGGGTGCGGGGCCGGGTGCGGGGACAGGGACTCTGGAGCGACACGGGAGTCGCTGGCTGGGACGGGCGAAGCTTAAGAGATGGTAGAGGAGGGCAGGGACAAGCTCTGCGCCCGTATTTTCCGGCCCGCATCTCTATCCTTTTCCGCCGTCGCCCCAACAAGGCGGGGACAGGAGAGGGTTGTTGGCCGGTGTCAGGCCCCTGCTTACTGTCGCCCAGCTCACGGCCGCCCCTCGCCTGTCTCTGACCCTCGTGTCAGGGTGGAAAAGGAACCAGAGTGACTCTTCCAGACAGTCACCCCCAAGACGAGCTCCTGCCCACCGGACGAGGAGGGGGAAGGTCGATTCGGGGGGCTGCGCCCCAATCCCCACAGCGACAGCGCGGCTGGGGGGTGCCTGGCAAATCCCTGCCCGGGCACCCGGGGCTGAGCCTCCGGGAACTTTGATGTGCAGCCGCAGCGGTTTCCATGGCGATGCGCGGGGTGGCAGCGGGAAGGTGGTCCCCGCCACGTAGGACACGGCTGTCCACATCGGGCAGCCCGCGCTCTCCCTTCCTGCCTTTCCAAGGCCGGGATCGGGCTCTTGGGTAAGGGAGAGGAAAAGGGCCCCGGCAGAGGGGCCGTCCAGCCCGCCCTGCCCGGAGATATCCTCGGGCACAGNTCCTTCCTTCCTCTCTCCTTTTTCTCTCTTTTCCCCTACTCTTGCACACATTTTTTCATCTTTATTTCTTTTTCTCTGTTTTTATTTTCCTCTCTGTTTCTTTGCAGATTTTAGTCAGCGCTGGCTTTCTATTATTTTGCATTCCCAGGGAATTTAAATAAAATAACGTTATTCTTGTGAAAATACCTTTTCGTGGTTTATTTAAACAGCCTTTACTCTTCCAAATCACATCTTCCCCTTTCCTCCCTTTTCCTTGATTCTGAGCAGACATTTGGCAGCCCACGGAGCAGCAGGTAAGGTGTGGGCTTACAGACGGCTACAAAAAGGCAACGTGCTTTACCGGGACTAGGAGGGTGGCACAGGAGATAATTCTCTGAAAAAGGGTTTTAAATCATATTTGGATCCTAAACATCCCATCACAGCAAACGCCTCCTCTCGACACATGTATGCCAAATAAAATAGCCGTGATCGCGTGGATTATAAATGAGATCACAGAAGAGTTTATCTGGGAATATCTCAGTCTCGCAACCCACAAGAATGCACTTTCTTCCCTGTCTCTGATACCCACTTGCTGATCTAAAGATAAAATAACAGCCGTGCTTGTATTCTCTGGCCTTGTGGAGAAAGTCAGGACTCCGCGCGTTCTGTGAACACAGCAAAACCACAAAAAGGTTGTTCAAATACTGATAAAGCTACGAGTGTAACTCTACAAAAACACCGGAATCCAGCAGCTTCTCTCGAGTCAGGCTTGGATCAGCTGCTGCTTCCAGGCGTGCGGGACTTGACAGATGNCGGGGTGGCAGCGGGAAGGTGGTCCCCGCCACGTAGGACACGGCTGTCCACATCGGGCAGCCCGCGCTCTCCCTTCCTGCCTTTCCAAGGCCGGGATAGGGCTCTTGGGTAAGGGAGAGGAAAAAGGCCCCGGCAGAGGGGCCGTCCAGCCCGCCCGGCCCGGCGATATCCTCGGGCACAGGACACTGGTGGCCCTGGTGGCACTGCTCCCCACCCGCCAGGACCCTCCGCTTTACCGAGCGGATTTGCCAGGAAAATCTACAGAAAATACAGACCTCAACCTCTCAGGACTTGTCCACTATGGTGGGAAGAAAGCGGATTTCCGACAGCCCTTGAGTCTCCTAAAGCCAAATTGGCGTGAGTTTCCAAGTCGCTCGGACGCTGAACTCACGACCCTCCCCCAGACTCCTGACAACGTCGCTGCGACGGTTTCATTCAATCCCACACTGGGACCTTGGCTTCTCCCTCCTTCCTTCCTTCCTTCCTTCCTTCCTTCCTTCCTTCCTTCCTTCCTTCCT